>CM053594.1:143863302-143887500 GCA_028646575.1 Pseudocheirus occidentalis | reverse complement strand
ATCTCCATGGTGGGCAAATTGTGAGAGGTTAATTGTATGTCCCTCCTTCCTATCCTGCACCCCCCTCCTTGTTTTGTTCTCTACCCTGTCCCTGTCCCTTTACTGAGATGAATGCTAAGCTCTATTTTCTGTAAATATACAGGGCTATAAATCTTTTCCCACAAAGATACTTTTCCAGTCCAATGTGAGACTGAATAAAAATGATAAGCTAATTGAAAAATTAACTCTTTTAATATATCACATTTTCATACAAATTATGTTATTCTTTTTTCAAATTTTTAAAAATTCAATTTTTTGTTTAATTCCAAATTCTCTCCTTCCCTCTGCCCCATTCGTTGAGAAAGCCAAGAAAAACAGAATCCGTTACAAACATGTTTAGTCAAGTAAAACCAATTTCCATTTTAGCCATGATTTTAAAAAAAAAGCAAAAAGAAGAAATAGAAGAAAATATGCTTCTGTCTGCATTCTGAGTCCATCAATTCTCTGTGAGAAGGGAGATATCATGTTTCATCATGAGTTGTGAGAGTAGCGGTTGGTCACTGTGTTGATCAGAGTTACTAAGTCTTACAAAGTTGTCTATCTCTACAACATTGCCATTGTTTTATAAATTGTTCTTTTGGTTCTGCTCATTTCATTCTACATCTGTTCATAGAGGTCCTCCCTGGTTTTCCTGAAATCATCCCTTATATCATTTCTTACAGCATAATGGTACTGCATTGTATTCATATACCATAACTTACTTATTCAGCCATTCTGCAATTTTAAAGTATCCCCTCAGTTTCCAATTTTTTTGTTACCACAAAAAGAGTTACTATAAATAAAAAGGACATATAAATCCTTTTATTTCTTTCTTTGATCTCTTTGGGGTATATGCCCAGTAGTGGCAATGATGGGTCAAAAGGTATGTACAACTTAATAGCTTCTGTGTTATTCTTACACATGAGCATCTATTACACCAAGGATACCAAAAAGATAAATGTAGCAAAAATCATTCTCTTAGTTTTATAACTCATTATTTTAAAGAGTAACAGATTTGAAAGAGGGGAAGGACACAGAATCTGGAACCAAAAACCTATGGATTCTAGACCTTTATCTACCACTTTCTTTGTAGGTGCATGACTGTAGTCATAAAAATTCTCTTTTGAGCTTTAATTGTTCTCATTTCCAAATATGAATAATTATACTTGCACACAGTTGTGAGGAACTCATTTATAAACTCTTAAACACTAATCTGATGAATTTCTTATTTGGAATTTAAAAAATACTTACGTGAAAGTTTAGTTAAATCATATGAAAAAGTAGACAGGAGATAGTGAAAATCTTTTCCCAATAGAGATAACATTAAATTGGCATAGCTAAAAAAGAAAACAAAAGGTTATGCATATTACTTTTCTGTGCAAAGTAAAAGTCAAAATATCTCACACACAACAATTTTATAAAGATAGGAAGCCAATATAATTAAGTGCTAAAATATGTGATACAGACTAAAAGCTATAGGAATTTAGGGAAGGGGAAAAAATCAAGATTTGGTTAAAAAGATTTAAGATTCATTCTAACAAAGTAAAACCAGACCTTTCTCAATATTAAAAAAATTCTTATAAAATGAAATTCTACTCAAAGTATCTAAATTTGTCAAATTTTTTTTGGCCAATTTTTCAATACAAGCCATTATTATCAAGACAGGTTAAAAAGAAAATCATGAGGTCCTATAGATGACAATAAACTTTCATACAGGAATGGGGGGCTTGTAGTCCTAATCAGATCAGCATCACAGAACTCATAGAATTCTGAGAGAGGAAGCCTTAATGGGCTTATTTTAGTACTATGAATCATAACAGAAAACTTATATACTTATATACACACATATCCAAAGAGAAATGTACTTAGAAAATAGATTTAATTGTATTTGATTTGACTAAAACATTTATTTAAGAACTTATTGGTAGTTTTAAATGAAATTTTTTTCTTTGCTTATCAAAAAATAATTTTTTTCTCCCTTTTACCTCTCACTCTTATCACTGGGGGGTGGGGTGGGGTGGAGGGAGGTTGGAAAGAAAAGGGGAAGAGAAGAAAAGAAAACGCTTACGAAAAATATACAGTCAAACAAAAATAATTCCCCCACTGGCCATGTCCAAAATAAATAGGCTCATTCTTTACCTTGATCTCCCTACCTATCCATTAGGAGGTGGGTAGCGTGCTTCATCGTGCTTCATCGTGCTTCATTACTGGTACTCTGGGATGATAGTTAGCTATTATTACTTGGTCAAAGTTTTTTTGTACTACTATGTTTGAAGCAACAGGCCAGACACTAGGCAAACAAGTTTGCCCTCAAGGAGATTAGGTTCCATTGAGGAATAAAACAGGTATGTGAATAAATAAATATAAGGTGATTTGAGGACAGTGAGGACAATTGGGGGGGGGCTGCTAAGTTCAGGAAAGGTTTTGCATAAGAACTTTGGAGAAAGATCAAAATGTTAAGAGATAGCTACAAAGTTAGGGAGGGCATTCCAGAAATATTTAACACTGAGTTGAGTTTGGCTGAATAATCTCATATAACTATTCCTGTGGATAGCCAAGGAGGCCTGATCCAGGACTCAGATAAAAATCTTGACAGTGTGCCCTAATATCTCTTGAGGTAACTGTGGCTTGTAAAGGCTTGCTCCCTGGAGATCTCCCAGGGATACTTACTTTTTTTTTTTGGAGGGCAATTGGGGTTAAGTGACTTGCCCAAGGTCACACAGCTAGTTTTTTTGTTAAGTGTCTGAGGCTGGATTTGAACTCAGGTCGTCCTGACTCCAGGGCTGGTGCTCTATTCACTGCGCCATCTAGCCACCCCCCAGGGACACGCTTAAAAAGACTTATTTGTGATCCTGACATCAAAGCCTTTGCCTCCAGACTTCAGGCAACTAAAAGACATGTCCCTTATCAAATTATCCATTCTGTGTTGGTTCCAGGATATAACAGAATAAAGATACTGGTAACACCTAGATAACATATTCCTTATCAAATTCTGTTGCTTCCAGAATCTAACAGGCTTAAGACAATGATAGTAAAACTTGAACCCTTTCATCTTTCTGTATCATTTTACTCTATAAAACCCTTGTTCAAAGAATCATTAAATGGAGTTCTTTCCTATGAACTACGCACCTGGTTAATTCTTTGTCACGTCTTCATTCACACTTGGGGCTGGTACCCAAGTGGCCCACGACATGTTCGCTTTTCTCCATTCAATAAAACCCCTATCCTAGTTCAGACCCTTGTCAGCCCATTTAGGTTACTGTAATTGTTTCCTAATTGATCTGATTTTATCCTCTCCTCTCCCTAATCCATTGTGCACATTGCTATCAAAATAATCTTAGTAAAAATCTCACAAATCTGACCATTTCACTCCTCTGCTTGAGAACCTTCAGTGGCTCCTGGTGTCACTAGGATAAAGAAGGGAATAAACAATTATGTGGTGCCTATTATGTGCCAGGCACTGTGCTAAGCATGTTTTATGAATGTTAGTTCATTTGATCCTCAGTGTGGCACTTGAGACCCTTCACAATTTGGCTCCAGACACTTTTCCAGATTTATTTCACATCACTCCTCTATATACACTCTTTGCTCTGGCCAAACTAGCCTACATACTGCTTATATCCCCTCTCTGTGCCTTTGAACAGCAGGCTGTCCACAACTCTTGGAATGCGATCCCTCTTCACCTCCATTTTAAAAAATCCTTTAGTATCTTTGAAGGCGTATGTATGATCTTTGAGAAGCATTTATTGATGTCTCCCTACTATTAGCCTTCTGTTCTCCTGCATATTATTTCATTATTTTACTTATATGTTTAGATGCTGTATTCCTTGAAGAATGTACTTAACTTTTGCCTACCCATTTTTACTACTGTCTATCTTGCACAGTGCCTTACACTTAGCAGATGTTGAACAGATGTTCCTCAAAATGAAATAAGCTACCAGTAGAACAGTCCTAGATAGTGGTAGGCTTTAATGTCAAGTTGAGGAGATGTATTTTATCCTAGAGGAAAGTCAGGCCAATCCTTCACCTTAGGAAAATTATTTTTAGCAGGTATGTGGAGCATGACAAAGAAGGCAGAGGCCTGGTAGCCATCATCTTTCTTGCTGCTAGGTTTGAAACAACACTTCTACCAAAAATTTATAAGAATGTTTTTGAAGTTCAGGTTTTTTTTTGGGGGGGGGGGAAGAGAGAAGGGTTTACATGGAGGCAAGGAGGGTCTAACAGCAGTTGTCAACCTGTGGGTCACGACCCCTTTAGGGTTTGAATGACCCTTTCACAGGGATCGCCTAAGACCATCAGAAAACATATTTCCCATGGTCTTAGGAACCAAGACACCACTCCTCTATCCATGTCCAGGCGGGTCCTCCCACATGCAGATATGCCCACACACAAGTATTATATTAAAGGGTCATGGCACTAGGAAGGTTGAGAACCATTGGTCCAAGAGATCAAGAAGGGGATGTGGGATGAAAGGGCTGTCTGTAGAATAAGTAGAATTTTGGTTTCTAAATAAAAACCTAAGAAAATGGTTTTCTCACCCTTTGTAAAGAACACAATGTATACACAACCTAGATATAAAAGGTAATGACAAAAATAAGTAAGAGGATAAAGAAAGTATTACTGGGGCGGCTAGGTAGCATAGTGAATAGAGTACCGGCCCTGGAGTCAGGAGGACCCGAGTTCAAATCCAGCCTCGGACACTTAACACTAGCTATGTGACCTTGGGCAAGTCACTTAACCCCAACTGCCCTCCAAAAAAAAAGAAAGTATTACCTTTCAGATATGTGTAGGGGAAGAGTTAACAACTAAACAAACAATAAAGCTAAACAATTTCATTTACGTAAAATTAGGAAGTTTTTGCCCAAATATAATGTAGTTAAAATAGGAAGAGAAACAAATTCACTAAGGAAAAAAAACATCCTTGCAGGAAGTTTTTCTGATAAGCCTCATATCCAAACATCCAAAGAAAAAGTTTCTTTGACAAAGTTCTCCTTTCCAAGATATACATGGAACTGATTCATATTTGAAAGACTAAGAGACCTTCCCCAAGAGGTAAGTGAGCAAAGGATATGAATAGGCAATTTTCAAAGAAATCCAAGATATAACCCATCTTATAAAAATGCCAAAACTCACTAAGAGAGAAATGAAAATTAAGCAACTTTAACATTGCACTTCACATCCATCAGATCAGCAAGGAGGACAAAAGAAGAAAATGACAACTGTTTGAAGGGAGCGCCAGTAGACCGCTGGGTGGAATGGGTCGCCTTACCCATTCTAGAAAGCAATTTAGAACTACACCTTTAAAGTCACTAAACTGTATATATCCTTTGATTCAAATATAGTGCTACCGTGACTATGCTCCACATAAATCAAAAAGGAAAAGTTTAGTTAAGTGTACAAAAAATATAGCAGCTCTTTTTATGGTAGTCCCAAACTGGCAACCAAGGGAGTTTCTTCCTACTGGAGGTATATGGTATATGTATGCACTGGAATATTATTATGTCACAAGAAATAACAAAATGGATAATTTCAGAGAAAACTGTAAAGATCCATAAGCTGAGGCAGAACAGAATGAACAGAATTCAGAATAATTTATACAATTATAACAATATGTAATTTTATTATTATAATAGCATTAAGAGAAAAGCTTTAAAAGATTTTAGAATTCTAATCAAGATAATGATACATCGTGAATTCAAAAGACTGAAAATGAAACATGCCATTATTTCCCGACAGAGAGATGCACAAAAAGACATATGTTTTTGGAAATGGTCATTTTGGCAATTTGTTAAATGGAATGTGTTTAACTATGCAGCTATCTCATAAGGACTTTTTTATTTCTAAAAAATATGTTCAACAGGAGATCAGGGATAAAGGAAGGGACAATTAATGAAAGAAAAACAAAAAGGTATTTATGCTATAATATACTTATTTCAATATAATTTACTTCTATGCTTCAGCACTACTCTGAATTAAAATGTAGGCAACGAATTACATTACCAAAAAGGTTAAAATATAATGTATCATATTGCTACCAACAAAAACAAAAACCTATTTCAATGCAATGTCTTAATAGGGTGGGACTGCTACTAATATTACTGTTATTTAAAAATGAATATTTATTTGTAAAAGGTGTTAAATGCATAGGATTTAAAATGGATACTACTTGTATTTTTATACCATTGCATTTCTAAGAGATATACTACATAATAAAAAAGAAAAGAATATATACAAAGATAACCAAAACATTTGGAAATAGATATAAAAACAAGGAATTTTGATGCTACAAAATTAAATTTAATATTTACATAAACTCAAATGTTTCATATAAGGTCCTCTTTTATTTTTCATATACTGAAATGTTCATGTTTGTTGTCTGTTAAATTTGTAATAAAAATTTTTTTAAGCTTGAAAAGAAAAGAAATTCAATAGACAGTGATACAAGATGAACCTGAAAAGAATGGATGGCATCTGACCCTGGCAGACAAACAAGTATGAATTTTACTTGCTAGGCAACAAAGAGCCATAGGGTTTTGAATAGAGGAGGACCATAAGGAAGACAAATCTGGCTACAGAATGAAAGGTGTTTAGAAGAACAAAGAGGGTGGAGACAGGAAATCCTGGTAAGAAGCAACTCAGATAGTCCAGGTGGGCAGTAATGAATGAGGGACTGCCCTTAAAGCAGAGGCTGTGGGAAAAGAAAGGAAAGAAGAGATGCAAGAGGCAATTAATTCAATAAGCTGACAAATTGATATTCTGTAACTTCATATCATAATAAAAAATGAGAAAAAGGTTTCTCCATTAACAATAATAAGCCTGTTAACTGACATTCAGCAAATGGACAAATTTTGAATAGACATCCAAAATGGAGAGTGCGTGCAAATACAATGCATTAGAAAGACTATAGGTCTCTGTTACTTTTTAAATATTCCTTGATGACTTAAAGAGAAACTACAAGTAAGGAAAGTCCTCTTTGCTATTTTGTTTTACTTAGTCTTTTTCTTACATTTTAAGTTCCAAATTGTATTGCTCCCTCCTCACCCAGCACCAGAAAAGGTGACTTGATTTGAATAGTTGTAATACTCAGAATACCTTAGTTCTTCACAGTTTTTCTTTGAGTAGCACTGTTGTTACTGTGTACCATGTTCTCGGTTCTGCATATTTTACTCATTATTTCATGCAAGTCTTTCCATTTTCCTAAAATTAACCTGCTCATCATTTCTTAGAGCACAATATTATATCACAATCATATACCACAACTTGTTTAGCCACTCCCTACTTGATGGACATCCCCGTCAATTCCAAATTCTTTGCCACCATAAGGAGAGCTGCTATAAATATTTTAGAGCAGTGATTCTCAACCTTCCTAATGCCATGACCCTTTAATATTCATATGTGGGCATATCCGCATATGGGAGGACCCTCCTAGAGATGGACAGAGGAGTGGTGTCTCAGTTCCTCAGACCATCGGAAATATGTGTTTTCAAACAGTCTTAGGCGACCCCTGTGAAACAGTTGTTCAACCCCCAAAGGGGTCGTGACCCACAGGTTGAGAACCTTTGTTTTAGAGTGTATAGGTTCTTTTCATTTTCCCCCTGATCACCTTGGGAAACAGACCTAATAGTGATAATTGCTGGGTCAGTTTTATAACACTTTGGGCATAATTCCAGATTGTTCTCCAAAATGTTTGGATCAGTGCACAGTTCTACCAACAGTGCATTAGTGTCCCAATTTTCTAACATCCCTTCCAATATTTGTCATTTCTCCCTTCTATCACTTTAGCCAATCTGCTAGGTGTGAGATGATATCTCAAAGTTGTTTTAATTTGCATTTCTCTTATCAATAATGATTTAAAGCATTTTCATGACTACACACACACACATACACACACACACACACAGCTCTTTTTTAATTTAAAAAAAACTGCCTGTTCATATCCTTTGACCATTTATCAACTGAAGAACAACTCATTATTACAAATTTAACAAGTTCTCTATATATTTGAGATTAGACCTTTAACTGGGACCATTCAATCCCACCCCCCAATTTTCTGGTTTCCTTCTAATACTGGCTACATTGTTTTCATTTATATGAAACTTTTTTAATTTAATGTAATCAAAATTATCTACTTTACATCTCACAATGCTCTCTTTTATTTATTCATAATTCCTTTTCTCTCTATAAGTCTGATAGGTGATATGTTCCATGTTCTTCTAATTTACTTATGATATATTTGTTATTATCTAGGTTTGTCTTTGGAGTTTCCTTTAGTCTCTAACCTTCTGGCTGAATGGCAAGAGAAGAAAGGGCAGCTGTGTCTTTGGTGGCAGGAAAATAGTTAGCTCTGTCAGGTTTACAGCAGGTTATCCTCCAATTTCTTTAGAATCAACTAGGAAATAATCCTTCAAATGTTAAGATGTGATTTCTTCCTAAAAGAGAATGTTTGTGCTTCATTCTCTCCATTTTCTCTTCTCAGTAACTTTCGTAGCTGATAAGTGTCACAGTCATACTAGTCATGGCCTTGACTATAAATGGCTGCCCTAACATCTTGAAAAAGAAGAACAAGGAGCCTTGACAGCAGTGAGAAATACTGCTAATGCAGTATATTTCCTTTGGGATAGGCCCAAAGCTTTCTTCTATTTCTTACTAGCGTTTGAGTAAATAATTCTAAGGAATAAGTATAATCTGTCCATTAGAAGACCTCATGAAACAAAATGTCTTTGCAAAACATTCTGAGGCACTGAACCATACAAACTGGTCACTATTAATGGATGGAAGAATGAATGGAAAAGTGCTTTGCTTTTAAAAAAACAGTATCAAAGTTTCAAAAAAGAGAGACACTGGTGGCCAGGGGTTAGAGAAACAATACCATTTGCTGTATGAAAATATTCTTCATTTTACAAATAAAACCCTTTGTATGTTTTATTTTTTAAAATATCAGGCTACCCTCTTAAAGGTTCATTAATTACATAACAATATCTAGGAAGCAGAGAAATATAAAACAAAATTAGCAGGGGTCACTTGCAATTGAAAGTTAATTATGTGAATGAACATTTTTGAAATAACAAAAAGATAGAAAACTATGATTCATATACAAAATAGCTTCCATACATTTTCAGAAATACAGCCATCGTCAACAGGAAGATTAGTGAAGAAATGAATATAAATAGCTAAGTCAGAAAGAGGATATGAGTTGAAGTAGAAGAAGAGGATGAGTTCAATTTTAGGCATGTTGACAGAGGTGATGATGGGCAATGAGGGGAAGTAGCTGAAAACAAGGGACAACAGCTTTATAGAGAGGCTGGAGTAAAGATGGAGAGCTGGGAGTCATTCACAAAGAGAAAAGAATTGAGAGCAAAAGCTCGGGGAAAGAAACTTAGGGGAGGCCCACATTTCAAACAGTGGAGAAGGAAGTCCCAAAAGGAGAGCAAGGAGTGGTAAGAGAAGTAGGAGGAGAACAAAGAGAGTACAGTATCACAAAAGCCAAGGGAGAAGATGGTTTCATTGAAGCAATATTAAATATTAAACAATATTAAATACTGCAGAGAGTTCAGTTACCTATTTTCTTAAAGCAAGTTTAAAAAGGCTTTGTCAGTTTTGTATATGTAAATATGAATATTTTGTGTATATATATATATATATATATATATATATATAGCGTATAATATGTATATTACTTGTCAATTCTGTACATATATAGCAATAAAATTGCATTTCTTTTATAGTATCAGAAAATTCAAATGTCTCAATTATTCCAAATGACTTTCTATTCAATTAGTCTGATTTAATGAGGTTTTTGCTATATTACAATTTGGAAGTAATTAACATCTGGATAACAGGTCTCTGTGATATACATTCCAGGGGAATGTGTTGTAAATGCTTCTGTAGTAATTCTAAGAGGGCAGCCTGAAGTGATTTTTTTAATATCCCAACTATAAAGGAAGAAAATTGTTACATTTAGAAAAAGAGAGGAAAAAAAGGGTTTTCCTTTTTCTTTTTTATAAAGGACATTTGATGGATAGATGGTCATGAGAAGAAAAAAGGCAAAACAGAGAAGGGAAAGCAGGAAGTTAGAAAATGACAAAGTAAAATTTTTAAAAAATCCTCTCTCAATCCAGATGCAATATGAAAATATAACTGTTATATTTTTGTGACATTCTTGCTTCTATGCAGGTATAAATTAATTTTTCCAAAAACTTTCCAAATCTGCCATCAATTTTTCTCTAAGAAAGAAATTTTATAAGGGCAGCTAGGTGGCACAGTGAATAGAGCACCAGCCCTGGAGTCAGGAGGACCTGAGTTCAAATCTGGCCTCAGACACTTAACATTTACTAGCCATGTGACCTTGGGCAAGTTACTTAACCCCAATTACCCAGCTATCTCCCCTCCAAAAAAATAAATTAAAAAAAAAGAAAGAAATTTTATGTAGTTTACTTTGTCAGAGGTTCATTTTCTCATATAAACAGTGGAAAACCTCACATACACATTGCTATCAATTAATAAGAATTTATTAAGCACTTACTATGTGCCAAGTATTATGATAGGGTAAGATGGAAAACAATCAAAAATAATTTTAATAGGAATATTATTAAATTACAGATTTCTATTCAGAGGATATCTTTTAATGTATCAAGTTCAATGCGGCAATAAATCCTACTAAATCATGAAAAATCAAGCTTTTCTGAGCAATTATACCATACAATTTCCCTTATTATATATCAAGTTAAGGTTTAATTAACATAAGAATCATAACTTCTGCTAAATACTACAATCATTGTTTACTATTATTTTGATGATCATAAATATATAAATAGATATTGAACAGAAAATCTTAATAATCAATAATTATTAGTAATGAAAATAGAACTTTTAATTATTATGTATCATGTTTATATTTTTTCTTAATAAGATATTAATAATAAAAGCCAAATTACCAAAGATACAGCAAAGGATTTTTGAAAGCTAATAAAATCAAGATGATTCTATTTATTCATAAATTATAAAACTATAAAGCATGTTGTTTAAAAAAAAACCTTCTGAGACTACATTTAAAAAAAAAAGCAAACCAAAGTACTAACCGTTCTCGGTCACCTGGATTAACAGCAACCAAGGCCCCTCTATCCCAAATCCTATCAAACTTGCCAACATTGGCCCTACAAGTAAAAAGAATAAATGGAAGGGAAAAAGTCTGTAAGTTACAGAGAAGTTTATTTATATTAGTGGAGGGCAATTCCACACCAGTAGTTCAACACATGGATGAAATGACAGGTCCACCTCCTTCCCTAAAGGGTGCCACAGGAAATCAAGTCCAGAAAGATTACCTTTTTTCTTGATTTTTTTCTTGGGGCTAATATAGTGATTTCATGATAGAATTAATGGTATCCTGATTCTTCCCAAATCACCTCTATCACATATTAAAAGGGCTGAGTAAAACCAGGGAATAGACAAATGAGCAACAAAACTGTTTTTCCCTCCATGCAGGATTATTATGATTTGGGGAAAATAAGGAAGGAAGCCTTTTGCTGAAGGACAATTCTGCTCCTATTCCCCATATGAATGCAGTTTAGGACTCTACAAGAAAGTTATTGGTGGGAGGACTGGAGGAGGGGGGAAGGGCTGAGAGGGTTCTCTTCTCCTTCTTCACTACTAAGTTCAATTTTGGTTACAGGTGCAGGGATCAGGTGGAAGAGACAGTACAACTCAGGGTCACAATAATTCTTTTCCAAAGAAGGCATTAAGTCAAAGCCAAAGGCACTAATCAGGCATAATGAGGACATCTGGACTTATAATGAAAAAATAAACCATATGGAATTAAAAATAAAATCGATCCCCTGTGTATGCTATAGCAAATATTTAGCCCACATGAAAAGACCCTACAAGTCTTCTTGTTAGGCATGTAGTTTCAGACATATAATTTATTCCTACCTGGGAAGGTCAAAAATACTGCAACAGTATAAAGTGATGTTCCCTGAAGAGCTCTGAAACAACAACATAAATTTAGAAATAAAAATATTTCATGGGTAATCAGAGAAAGAGAGGAAGGTGAAAGTCTAGAAAAGTAGGTGGACAGAGAGAAAATGAGAAAATGAAGGGAAGGATAAAAAGATTTAAAAAATTAAATCTCTACAATATAGCTGTATTATAGTCTTTTAAAATTTCCTCATTTTAGTATAAAAGATGTTTGTACTGGGTGTATCAAAAGATTAACTCACAGATACACATTAATCTAGGCAGATCATGATATATGTTATTCATTTCAGAATTTGCTACAATTCTAGGGACACTTGCTTTCTCTTCCAATATTCTGATTCTGTTAAGAATATACAAAGACAAATCTGTTTACTAAAACCATGAGTTTTTCCTGAAGTCTTTCATTGAAAGACAGTATTATTCTAACTCGCTTTTGGCTGATGTAAGAGAATTTCCCCTAATACCTTCCACTTATAAAGTATTGGATATACAAAATAATAATTATTGATGTTTATACTTTGTTTTAAGATTTGTAAAGCACTTCACACATATTATCTCATTTGATCCTAGTGCAGTAGACAGAATAGTGAGCTTAGAGTCAGGAAGACCTGAGTTCAAATCCTGCCCCAGAAACTTACTAGTTGTGTGACCTTGGGCAAGTCACTTAACTTCTGTTTACTTCCGTTTCCTCATCTGTAAAATGGGGATAATGACAGCACCTACCTCACAAGGCTGTTGTGTGGATCAAATGAGATAAGAATGCCCTTAGCACAGCATCTGGCACATAGTAAGCCCTATATACATCTTTACAACAAATCTGCAGAGTTAAGTTATATAGGTATGGCAGCTTCCATCTCACAAACTGAGAAAAGTGAGCCTAAGAGATGTGAAGTAATTTACTATGGTCCCATAATTAGTATCAGGAATAGGATTTGAACTCAGACATCTTCAGGCCCTCGGCCTAATGCTCTTTTCACTGTACCATACTTCTTCTTAGTTGTCTGAAGAGACTCTTATTGGAAACCAAGTTTATCAAATACAGTTTGCTTCTATTTCCCCAAATACAGTTCCCTTTCTTCCAGGATGGAACGCTACCTGTATAGGGTGTTTTATTTACTCTTAAGAGTGTCTGCTAGATTGGTCTAGTGTCTACTCCCATCTTTGGGTCATTACTTATACCTCGCCTCTCTGTAACCTACCACTTTCCAAAGTGCAGCTTAAATCCCACTGATTCTGTGATACCTCCCTTGACTACCCAAGACCCCAGTGATTTCTCCCTCCTTGAACTACAGATTTTACAAATCTATACTATGCCTCTGCTCTAATTACATATTGCCCAGTAAAGTTTTCATGTGTATGGACCTTTCCTCAACTAGATTATAAACTCCTTGAGGGCAGGAACCATGTTTTATTTTTTTTTCTATTTATACATGATGCCCAGCATATTATGGGTTTTCAATGAATATTCAATGTCCTTAGAAATAATCTAGTTCAACCCTATCACTTTACAGATAAGAAACCTGGATCCCAGACTTACACATAGTCATACACCAAGTGAGCAGTCAAATCATGTCAATAAGCATTTATTAATAAGAATTTATTATTACTGCACAGAAGTATTGGATTAAGTGCTAGACCTCTGTGCTAAGTAGTTAAACTGGTACTATAACTTAGGTCTTGCAACTCTTAGTCCTAAAATTTGTCTACTACCTTGTGCTTTCACAGGATCAAGGGAGAATAAATTAAGAGCCAGAAAGGCGATTAAAAGCCATTGAGTCTAAATCCTCTATTTTACAAAAGAGGAAACAGGTAAAGAGAAATTAAATGAGTTGCCCAGTGACTATCCTCTTCTGGCCAACCTAGCTAAGTATTTTTGTCTGATTGATAAATTAGGTGGTTAGGGTAGTACAGTTATCGTCCAGTCAGTTGGAGGACGATTCCTGTCTATTCTGGGGTCACAGGATCAAAGATTTTGAGCTGCCTTAAGGATCATTTTGTTAAAGCTATCTCTCCATTTTACAGATACAGAAGCTGAGGCCCAAAGAGTTTCAGTGACTTGCCCAGGATCAAGTAATTGGTTGTAGTTTTCCATAGTTTCACCTTTTGTGGGAGGAGAAACTGAGCAGTGGTGATACATAGTGCCTATAAGACAGGGAAACGTGTGAAGTCATTTCTACCAGGATGTTGCTTGAGAGTATTATTGCTTCTGAAATTCAGGAGAATATATACTAATATCCCATTCCAGACACAACTCTGAGTAAAAACTGACTAAAGATATGTGTTGACTCTTATTGAGGAGGCTGTGGCATCAGCAGTCTGACCTAGATATGTGGTAAAGAGTGCTGGACTCCTAAGCTCAATGGTCATCAGTGGACTGGGCCTAGAAAAGTTTCAAGGTTCCTTCCTGAAGTAGCTCATTTTTTATGAATAATAAATCCTAAGAAGTCTTGAGGTTATTGAGTTGAACATGTATGTATGTGTTTATGCAATGGTCAGTTAGAGAAGTTTCAAAATTGTGTTTCCTTTCATTCATTCTTTTTTCATTCTCAATCTTGCCATTCTTATATAACTTGGCCCTTGGAAACCGCTTAAAATTGCATAAACTTTTAAGAGAGATACGCAAATATTTATGTAAAAACAGACAAAACAAACCTTAAATACTTTGGCTCCTGAAATTCCTGCTACTGGTTCTTCTGAGTAAGACAGATTCTGCTCAGTAAAAAATTCCTGTATGGCCAGTTCACTGATTTCAACTCCAACTATACTATGACCCAGGTCAGCAAACCTGTACAGAGAAAACAGCATTGGGAGTATTTATTCTCTAGTTGTTTTGTTTGGGGTTTTATCAGATCAGTGATTCCATGGGTAGAGAGAAAATGCCAGATGAGCTAAATTCCTTCTACAAATGCAGAACAGCACTTGTTCTTCAATGTAATTTCTTCAAAATTTGTATTAGAACTCTAAATCTGATTTTAAATGACAGTGAGCTGAAATAACCTTTTTTCAAAGGTCCATATTTCAAATTCATCAGAACTTGTAGATGACAAGTATCAACATTTGAACACAAAGGTTATCTGCATGCATATAACAACCCACGTGTGCCAAGAAATACTGAAAAGCAAACTTTATGTACCCTTCACAATGGAAGGGAATTATAAATATTAAGTCTTAAAACATTCACTGATTTAATGTGTTGGGTTGAGTTGAATAGTTTCTAGTTTCAAAGCATACTTTGTATTAGAAACTCTTTATTGTTTGTTTTTTATAAATATACATTTTATAAAACTATTTTTTCAGTTATTTATAAGACCACAATCCAATGTGCATAAGCAGAAAATGAGTATTTGTTGTGGTCTCCTCTGTAACAACAAACAGCACATATGTGGTGAGTCCTCTCCCTCCAGTGGGAAAAAATACAGACATAATAGTGGCTTTAAATCAGGAAAATAAAAAACCTTATACCGTTATATTCATACATGAGCATTTTTCTTGATACATAGTAGTCACATCATCATGAGCACAGCATTAACTTTTAAGATCATAGGATCATATTATCATAGAATCTGTCCAGGCATTCAACAATTAATGCTTTTTGCAAATAATTTTCAATGAATTTCTGCCTCCTGGTTAACTCAGCACAGTTAAAGTAATGGAATTAAATCCCAGGTATGTCCCTTAGATCTGCTCTATCTCATGTTCAGTCTTGCCTTTAACTCTATTTCATAAATACACATTGCTACTATAACAGTATGGCCGGATCGATGTAAAACCTGTTACTAGAAACAAGTCTAAGCATTTGCATTATTGGTTTGGAGTATTAATCCCTCATAAGGCATTGGGATAACAGATTTAGAGTGAGAAGAGATCTTAATGATGATTCGGCCAAATTTTCTCATTTTAAAGACAAGTTAAACGAGACCCAGGGAGGATAAAGTCACTATGGAAGAAAGTGGTGGATTCAAAGCCAGTTGCTCTGGTTCCAAATCCAGTTTGCTTTCTACCCTCCCGAACTGCCTCTGTGACACCTGTCTTTCCTCCTGGTTTCAAAGTATTTCTTTTTACTTACGGGTAAATTACAAAAATTCTGTGTTACAAGCTACAACCATCTCCCTATCCTTCCCGTCTAGGAATATAATTTCATGCTATCTGTTAATGATTAAATTCCTTTGTAACTAAGTAGTCTAATCTTAAGGAAAGCCTTAAGTTGGGATATTACCCATATAGGTTTCTTCCATATGTCCTTTTAAAATTATGTGAATATCAATATGTGAAGAATCCAAGAATCCAAAAGAAAAATTACTACCATGTATCTGTTCGTACCATTTCATTTCAATCGCTTTTCCGCAAAGAGGGAAAAATACCCTGAGTCCACTTCTGCCATTAAGAAATGTATTCATGTGTTTCCTTAGTAACCTGGGAGGGAAAAGAAATAAGCAAAATATATTAACAATTTTTAAAAAGAATTCATTACAACAGCAAAGGCCCAATATTGCCAATAGTGTACTCTTTTATACTTCTTTATTAGCAAAATTAAAAATAATAACAAAAACAACCCCAAACCCCACACCCCTATTTCTGAATTAAAAAGTAATGAAGTCTACTAAAATCTGGTGTCTCACTGATATTTGAAGGTGACCCTGAATTCTTGAAGGCTATATCAGTGAAGTGCAAGCTCTGAGATGTTCTATTAAGCTAGAAGGGCTTTGAGTACCAGTTGGAAGACTCCATCATTCCTACTTTAGAAATGTAGGTCACAGACTGACTCATTTTTTTCAGTCACAATTATTCTCAAAAATCTTCTATTAAAATGGTAGAGTAGCTACTCTCTACATTGGAACAGGGAATACTACAGATGCTAAAAATAAAAGAAATGGAAAAGAGAATGCTCATAACTCTTATTTACCATTGCAATTTAGTTACCTGATCATTGTTCCTGCTCCATTGAATTTCCTATGCTGCTAAGTTAGTGGGCTCTCAAAATATTTACTCAGATTTTAAGAAATACTTTGTAAATACTATGAAAGACTATGGAGAACGTATCACTGATAATATAATTCCTAAATCACATCCTTCTTTCAGTATTTCAGATGCATAAGATGGTGCAGTAGAAGAATGGGAAGGAGCATCTACTGTGTGCTAGTGTAGTGACAAGCACACTGGCATACCTAGGACGGCTGTTCTTAGATCTGTTTTACTAGGAAAGATAGCTGTTCACGGGGTTAATAATCTTTTTAAATTAGATTCATTAGTTAAGGGGAAAAATCAGCCCCCTGAACTTCAGAGAAAACTTAAACAAAGAAAACAGAGAAAATAAAAGCATAGAAATAAAGACAGGGATTCTTTCTGAGAAATTAGCACAGATCAAGAGACAGATCCTACTATCTAACCAAGGCAATAAATTCATAGTTACCAGAGAGAGAAGCACCAACATCTGGGTTTTTCAAAGCCTAGGGGCTCCTTAATCGCTAACTAGAGTCGCATGTGGTCAAATCACAAGAACTCTATTCCAGTGAGCAAGCCCCAAAGCAAAATGCTAACCTCAGAGTATATATACCTTTTTCAGAGTGAGAGGGCATCACAACTCTTGTGACTCAGTGCCTAACCAGAAATTAGCAAAAGGTGTAAAAGCCTTCCTACAAGCAAGCCTCCCTTAAGCAAGCATTCCTTAATGGCCTCCACTGGAGGCCTATTAAGGGACAGGGAAGATCTTAAATCCCATTAACATTACAGCTGGGCAGGCAGCTAGATGGTACAGTAGATGGAGTGCCAGGCCTAGAGTTAGAAAGGCCTGAGTTCAAATCTGGCTTCAGAAACTAGCTGTGGCCCTGGGCAGGTCACTTATCCCACTTCGTATGTAAAATGGGAGATACAATAATACCTAACCCCCAGAGCTGTTGTGAAGGTCAAATGAGATCATAATTATTAAAGTACAGGGTCTGGCACGTAGCAAACACTATATAAATGCTAGCTATGGTTACTATCATTATTATCATCTCTTCGACCCTTTGTAGTGAAATTCCTCAAAAAGGCTGTTCATAGTAGATGCCTTCGCTTTCTCTCCTCTCACTCTTCTTAATCCCATACAGTCTGGTTTCTGATGGATTCCACTGAAAAGGCTCTCACCAAAGTTACTAATGATGACTTAGTTGCCAATTTAATAGCTTTCTCAATCCTCCTTTTCCATGACCGCTCCCAGTCTTTGACACTGTTAATCACCATTTTCTCCTTGATACTCTCTTCTCTCTAGGCCAGTGGTTCTCAACCTTCCTAATGCCACGATCCTTTAATACTCGTATGTGTGTGTATCTGCATGTGGGCAGACCCTCCTGGAGATGGATAAAGTTGCCGTGTCTCGGTTCCTAAGGCCAGCAGAAATGTGTTTTCTGACGGTCTTAGGTGACCCCCGTGAAAGGGTCGTTTGACCCCAAAAGGGGTCAAGACCCATAGGTTGAGAGCCACTGCCCTAGGCTTTCATGATGCCATTTTTTCCTGGTTCTTCTCCTCCCTCTCTGACCACTCTTTCTGTTTCCTTTGCTGGATCTTCCTCCTGATCACAGCCTCTAACCCTCCGGGTTCTGTCCTGGTCTGTCTTCTACTCTCCTACCATACAACCTCGCTTGGTGATCTCAACATCTCTATGCTAACGATTCTCAAATTTACCTATCACACCCCAGTTTCTCTGCCGGCCTCCAATTTCACATCTCCAAAGGCCTTTCTGACATCTCAAACAAGGATCTTAAATTCAATTATGTCCAAAAAGGAAATAATTATTTTCTTCTCTAAACCCTTCCCTCTACCTCCTACTTTCCCTGTTATTCTAGGGGGCAACACCATCCTCCCAGTCACTCAGGCTAACAACCTTCAACTCCTTACTATCTCTCACCCCATCCTACCCCCATATTCAGTCTGTTGCAAAGGTCTGCTGATTTTGCCTTTCCAATACCTCTCTACTATGCCCCCTTTCTCCCTGATACTGCCACCACTCTAGTGCAGGCCATCATCATGTCACACCTAGATTACTGCAACAGCCCGCTGTGGTCTGTCAAGTGTCTCCCCAATCCAACCCATTTTTTTAGGAAAATACATGGATTTCCTAAAACATAAATCTGATCCTCTCTCTCTCTCTCCCTACTCCAGCGGCTTCCTACTGCCTCCAGAAGCAAATATAAAATGCTCTGTTCAGCATTCAAAACCTAGCTCCCTCCTGTCTTTCCAGTCTTCTTATACCTTACTCCCCAACATGTACCAGTGACACTGGTCTCCTGGGTATTTCAAGAATAGGACACTCCATCTCTCAGCTCTTTTGTCCCCCATATTTGGAAAACTCTCCCCCTTCTGCTCTGACCCCTGACCTCCCTGGCTTCAAATACCAACTAAAATCCCACCTGCTAAGACAGGAAGCCTCTCTCAAACTCTCTTAATTCTAGTGCCTTCCTTCTGTTAATTATTTTCTATTTATTCTGCATATAGCTTGCTTTGTATATGTTTGTTTTTGTGTTGTCTCCCCAATTAGATTGTAAGCTCCCTGAAGGAAGGGACTGTCTTATATCTTTTTTTATATGCTCAGTGCTTACTTAGCACAGTGCCTGGCACATGGTAGGCTATTAATAAATGTTTACTGATTGAGTAACAACAACTCCCATGGACTGAATGATTATTTCTATGCAGACAACACACATACACAGATATAAACATATAGATATGGATCTATATCTATCTATCTATCGGGGGAAGGGTGAGAGAAGGGGAGAGAGAGAGAGGGAGAAAGAGGGAAAGGGAGAGAAGGGGGAGGGAGATGGGGGTGAGAGAGGGAAAGAGAGAGAGAGCTTGAGAGTTTTCTCTGGGTTTCACTTGTACAGAACCAACTACCTACTTGGCATTTTAAATTGGAAGCTCTGGAGACATCTCAAATTCAACATATATAAAGCAGAATTCACTGTCTTTCCCCTCAAGACCCTGTAAGAAATTTCTCTATGTCTGTCAAGGATACCACCATTCTTCTAATCCCCCAGGTTTTCAACTTCAATGCTTTCCTCAATTCCTTAGTTTCTCTTACCCCTCATGTCCAATCAGTTATGAAATCTTGCTGTTTCTACTTCCATATATATAATATAGGTACGTATATGTGTGTGTGTGTGTGTGTGTATATATATACATACACATATATATATATGTATATATGTATGTATGTATATAATGTACGTATAACCTTAATGCAGGCCCTTATCATAAGAAACAGGTCTGGAAGAGTGGGCAGGGCAGTGAACTTGGGAATCAGAAAGACCTGGGTTCTAATTTGACCTTAGACTCTTACAAGTTGTGTGACTCTGGGTACATCATTTCCTTCTTTCCACCTTAGTTTCCTTATCTTGGAAATGAAATGGTTAAACTAGATAGCCTTTAAGGCTCCTGCTAGTTTTAAATCTAAGATCTATGTGATTTTCTTTCCTGGAGTAATACCCCACTAACCCCACTTCTTCAAGTATCTAACATATTAAATACATCTTTGACATAACTGCCAAAATGATTTTCTTTACACAGAGATTTGACTATGGCACCCCCTTACTTAAAAAAAACGAATGGCTTTTGCCTCTAGGCTAAAATACAAACTCCTCTATTTGGCTTTTAGAGGACATCACAATTTGACCCCAGTTTATTACTTCCCATACAACCCTCTGTGGTCCAGTCAAAATGGTTGGTGATTGTTGCTCACATACCAGTCCCTCTCCTATCTTTATGCCTTTGTGCAGACCATCTCCTATATGGATAACACATTTGCTCATTGTCACGTCTACCTCTGAGTTCTCATTTTTTTTCAAGATGCAGCTTAAGTATAGAGCCCTCCCTTCCTAACTATCCTGTACTTATTTTGTTTTGTATATATTTCTAGTTTGTATATCCATAAATGCACACATATATTCATATATGGTCAAAGAAATAAGTGATTAGTTATCTCCCTTGATATAATGTAAGCTCCTTGAGAGAATGCAGATTGCTTCAATTTTTTGTTTGTTTCTGTATCCTTTGCACTCCATAGGTTCTTGATATATAGCACATAATTAAGAAATGTTTATTGACTGAAGTTGGCAGAGGATGTTACTGGAGTCACCCCTTCTTTAGTGATACATAGATCCCATACAACAGCTCTTTCAGTAGGTACTTATACAAAGGACTACTATTAGGAATAATTTCTGGGATGGCTCACCAGCTAATATAAAGAAGAGTAAGAAATTCTGAGGATTCATTATTTCTTTGAAATATGGAGAACAAAACACCCACTTGTCGTCTTCCTGCTCCCTAAATATTTGTATCCCTTACGGTTATGCTCTGAGACCTTATCATCTTCTCTAACTCTCCTCTCCTCCTTGGTGATCTTATCTGCTCCCACAGCTGAATTATCATATCTCTGCAGATGACTCTCAAATGGGTGTATCCCATCATACTCTTTCTCCTGAGCTACATTCCACATATCCAAATACCTGCTGTACAACCCCACCTAAATGTTTTACTGATACCTTCATCTTAACATATACAAAATTGAATTCCTCAACTTTCCCCTTAGCCTAGCCCCTGCTCCCCATTTTTTATTTGTTGATGGCATCCTTGAGTCACCAAGACTTGCATACTTTAAGTCCTTTCCCCATCCACCACATTTAACTGGTTAATAAATCCTGATGATTTTACTTCCACAATATCATTTATGTCTGTCCTCTCCTCTCTACTGGCACCGTCACCACCCTAGTTCTTGGTTTCATTATGTCTCACCTGTACTACTGTAATGATCTTTTAAATGGCCTCCCTACTTCTAATCTCTTCCATCTCTAGTCTGTTTTTTCACAGAAGCAAATCCTTCTAGGAGTACTATGATTTACCTCTATTTGAGCCACTTATCAACAAGGACAGAACAATAAGTTAAATGTTCAAATGCTTTGCAGAAATTTAGATAATGTAGATCTATAGCATTCCTCTGATATTTCAACTAGGATATGATCCCATCAATAAAAGAAAAAATTAATCTGGCATGATTACCTTAGAATTATAGATCTAGGGTTAGAAGGGAACCTAGAGACCACCTAAGATCATAGGTCAGAGATTTATTTAGAGACTGAGGGAACCCTAAAGGTCATCTATTCCAGCCCCTTTATTTTGCAGGTGAAGCTACTGAAGCTAAACAGATTGACCTTATCAAAGTCACATAGGCAGCAAGTTGTAGGGCTCTATTTCAAACCGAGGTCTTGGGATCAAACCAATATCTCTTTATCACATGGTTAACAAAATTAATTTTTAGACCATATCAGTTCACTGCTAAAAACAGCAACAATAACAAACTTAAGTGGTTTTCTGTTGCCATAAGATATAGTACTATCTTCTAGGCCCAACATTTAAGGCCCATGTAAATCCAAACGTGAGCAGCTTTCCAGAGGACTGCTGTGGTGCACAGCTTTTCAAGGTTCTCATTACACAGTACAATGAACTCTATTTATTCAGTAACAAAGATAAAACATGCACAGAAGATAAAGTACAGCATTTGTAATGTTATAGCTTCACAACTTACCACTAAAATGGCCACACAGTTTTCACCAAAGTGATCACATAGTTTTAAGCAAAAGATAACATTTATTTAGTAAGTCCTTCATTGAGTAAATCCTTAATTCAATTACCCCTAAGGAGGCAAGTCTCCCTCCTTAATTCACACAAAGTACAAAGGTCAAAGTCCTCCACCCATGGGGTGCATTTAAGTTACAATATCATCAGTCACTACTCAGTACCCTCTTAAGGGGTGGTAGAAAGTACAAAAGCCACCCACCCCTAGGTCACAAGTAAGTTATAGTCTCATCTGTCATCATTAAATACTCAAAGAGAGGTCTTTTCATCTTGACTTGAGGCAGGCTCTCAGTTTCCATGGTTCTTCTTCCATGTTCCCAGCTCCTGCCCAAACCTAACCAACTGCCACCTGAGTTCAAAGGCAGACAGCTCCCAGTTCCTTGTCCAGCTCTCCATGCAGTTCCTCCTCCACACTGAAGCTCACAGTGTCCAGTCCACCTCAAGTCCTTCACAGTTTCTGTTCCTGAGAAGACAAGGCTTAATAAAGCTACAATAACATTCATTAACATTAACAAAGCCACTATTCAAACACATTGCCAGGATCCTCATCAATTCACTTTCTGCCTGTGTAATCAACATAGACCCAAAGCAGACAAAGTACCATTACCGTAGTCATACTTCCTCTGGCAGTTCTGGCTGGCCCTCAGAAGTTTTTGACAGATATTGATTTGGCTTTGTTAAGCCTTGTCTTCCCAGGAACAGAAAATGTGAAGGACTTGAGGTGGACTAGATACTATGAGCTTCAATATGGAACAGCCAGTCTACAAGAGAGAAGATCTACAGCCTCCAGCAGCTCCACATCTAGCAAGGCGTGAAAAATAGGGATTAGAGAAAGGCAGCACCACAGTAGCGGCTCATCTCACAGGTCTAAAGGCGAGGAGCTGAGACCAGCCAAACCTGAAACTGCCATGTGGCCAGGCTCCAGGGCGGTTGGGAGGAGCTGAGCCTCCCAAGCCACAGCCTGAGTCTACTTCGGAGAAGATCTAAAGCACCTCAAGCAATCTTCACATCTACTAAGCCAGGATTAGAGGTCAGTGAAAGTGAGTGAAGCTTTCAAGCTAAATTTGGGGGAGGAAAAGCAGTTCAGCCAATCTAACCCCAGGGCAAGGAAGCAGTGGGGGAAGGGCAGGAACTGCTTCAGAGCGCCTGGCCTTCAGATCCAACAGGGGGCTGAGTCGATTGATCAGGGCCAAGTGCTCTTGCGCTGAGCGGCCTGGATCAAGATTGTGGTCTTGGGTGGTAGTCCTGGGGAGTGCTTTCAGCAAGCCAAAGCTGGGGGGGGCCTGCAACACCCCTCAATAGCTCCGGCAGCTGGGAAAACCCCAGCGATTTGGAACAGAGCTTTTCCCCCCAGAAGCAGAGTTTCACAGACCTAAAAAAACAACCAATTAATTGACTGGCCAACATGAGGAAAAGGAAGCAAAATAAGAACAGCAATAAAACTCTAGAATCCTTTTTTGTGGACAAAAAGAATCAAAGCATGAAACAGGAGGAAGACAACACAGTCAGAACTCCCACACCAAATTCTTCCAAGACAGTTGAAGAATTCCTAGAAGCTATAGATAATGTGAAAAAGGACTCTGAAAAACAAATAAGAGAAGTGGA
>CM053594.1:143837214-143855641 GCA_028646575.1 Pseudocheirus occidentalis | reverse complement strand
GACAAAACAGTAAAATGACAAATGCTGGAGAGGATGTGGAAAAATTGAAACACTAATGCATTGTTGGTGGAGCTGTGAACTAATACAACCATTCTGGAGAGCAATCTGGAACTATGCCCAAAGGGCTATAAATAATTGCATATCCTTTGACCCAGTAATACCACTTCTGGAATTGTATCCCAAAGAGATCATAGAAGTGGGAGGAAGACCCATATGTACAAAAATATTTGTTGCAGCTCTCTTTGTGGTGGCAAAAACCTGGAAATTAAGGGGATGCCCATCAATTGGGGAATGGCCAAACAAGTTGTGGTATATGACTGTGATGGAATACTATTGTGCTATAAGAAATGGGGAGGAGATGGACTTAGTATGTGTGATGACCAACCTTGATAAACTGGACTCTTCTCAGCAACGCACAGCTATAAGACAACTCTACAAGTCTCAGGATGGAAAGAGATGGCTACATTCAGAGAACAAGCTAGAAAGAGCAGAGTTTAAATGGAGACTGAAGCAATCTACATGCTATAGCTCTTTTCTGTGTTTGGTTTTGTTTCCTTTTTCCCGTTGTTCACTCCATTGGTTACAATGCTTCTATATAACCAGACTAATGTCCAACGTGAAAATATCTGTAGATCCTATACCTGACTGCATGCTGCCATGGGAGGCAGGGGGAGATGGAGGGGAGAAAATTTGAAACTCAGAGGACTCTGGAACTGAATCTTGTAAACTAAAAGTAAACAAACAAATCAATTTTTTAAAAAAAGAAGTAAAGTCCCTTGAAATAACTGGCAAATTATATCTATGAGGGAGATGAGGTGATTCTGCTTCTAACTTCTAGTTGCCAAATTCACAGAGGAGGCATATGGGGCAGCTAGGTAGTGAAGTGGATAGGGCACCAGTCTTGGGGTCAGGTGGACCTAAGTTCAAAACCACCCACAGACACTTAACTCTCTGTGAGACCCTGGGCAAGTCACTTAACCTGGATTGCTTTCTACCACCACCGCCCCCCAAAAGGATCTACCTACTTAAGGAAGCTTGAACCAGAGTATTGCATAAAGAATGAATGGACTCAATAATATATTTTGAGAGGGGTGAAACAGATGATCTCTCATATTCTTTCCAGTTCTGTGGCTATGAAACTGGACTGGAAACTCAAGTAGACATATTGCATTAAGCATACGATGAAGATGACAGTTTTATTTTCATTTTATTTTTAGATTTCTGTCTCCCTAAGAATACCTAAATAAATATGCATAGGTGCATTCCTAATTCTTAAGAGACTTGAACTGCTATTTCCAGACATACAGAGAGACTTAATAAGTGTATTGGGTTGATTAGATGAGTGTTGTGTTGTACTTTCCCTTGTTAGTTTTAGTACTATGTGAATATGTTGTAGTTGGAAATAAACCATACTTTAAAAATTATGCCCATAGCAGGTGACTATACACAAAATAACTTTGTCACCCAAACCCCTCTCTGATTTTCCATATACTCAAAAATATTTTGGGGGCCATGAGCCAAGCCACTACTGTTACTCTGGACACAATTTCTCTTTCAAAGACCCCAGTTCTAATTACATCCTCCAGCTCTGTCCCCATTCCCCATTTCCAGTTGCTTCATTTCTTTATCTGCTTCTTTAAGTCATCACTAGCTTCCCATTCGTGTTGTTCTCTGTCACCAGAGGCAGTTAGGTGGTATAACTAACTGATAGAGTGTTAGCCTGGAATCAAGAAGACCTGAATTAAAATCCAGCCTCAGTCACTTACTAGCTGTATCACCTTGGGCAAGTCACTTAACTTAAGTTTGCCTCAGATTCTTCAACTGAACCTACATCCCAAGGTTGCTATGAGGATCAAATGAGATGATAATTGTGAAATAATAATTATAAGACAGCATAGTATCCAGCACAGAGTAGGCATTATGTAAATGCTTGTTTCCATCCCTTCTCCTCCCTTCTTCACCAAAGACGGGGTGAACATCAGCAACAGCAGAGCTGATTCATGAAAATCATGCAATGAGCATGATTCAGGAAAATTGAATTGAGCCAGATGAGAAGGTCGTTGTAACAAGGAGAGGAGAGACAGAACCCAAGATACCAGGATTTTTCACCCATTTGATTGCTTTTGGTCCTGAGTTGGAGTCCAAGTTTCTTTAGCATGTTTAGAAAAATATATAATAGATACAAATTTGGTTAAGTGTTCAAAAATATATATATGGTCTACAATGTTAAATTTCCTATATACTTAGAAAAACTGTGAGTACTAGAATTTCACATATGTCATACACAATCCCCTTTTCCTTTTATTTGTTAAAGGAAATGTTCATGTTGATGTTTGTCAAGTTTACAGTAGTAAATACGATTTTTAAAAAAGAATACTGTAGGAGAGAGGAATTTCACAAGAATGTCTTGATGGTGCTCTAATGGTAATCCCAACTTTATTTTTCTTTTCTTTTTGATTTTTCAAGGGGGGAAGGCAGAGCAATTGGGGTTAAGTAACTTGCTGAAGGTCACACAGCTAGTGTTATGTGTCTGAGGCTGGATTTGAACTCAGGTCCTCCTGATTCCAGGGCTGGTGCTCTTTTCACTGCAGCACCTAGCTGCCCCCATTTTTCTTCTTAAAGGTTTTTATGGGCTCTGGTGAGTGCTTTATTTGTTGTGTACAACACCCTATAGTGAGTGTATCTATTTACAGGTTCCTCTGAGTCTTTTGTGTCTTCTGCATTTCTTATTGAGTGAAATAAAGGCTGTCCTCTATCCAATAAGTGTTTGCTACCTTAGTACTTGTAAAGGACCTGGAGACCCTGTTATCCCCATTTTTGGAAACCTAGGCACAAGATATTCAAGCAACTAAATTCAGAGCTTTCTCAACGCATACTTTAGGTGGCTATGGGGGGAATGAGAAAAGGGATAAATGAGAGGTAAAATAACCCTTTTGGATTGGGTCGAATATGAGCCCAGAACTGTCCTGGGCCTTGACTTGTACTTATATAGATATAGATAGATATAGATATCTGATTATTTAAGGAAGGAGATGGATCAGGAGGGACTTTCTGTAGTAGGTGGTACATAAGCTGAACCCAGAAGAAAGTCAGGGGGAGGGGTAGAGGTTGAATGGAGATTAACTTTATCATAATCTTTTATTATATGACCAAATAGTACTCCTGTATACTCACTTTGCCTGTTGTTTGATGATCATCTGCCTGTGTAACATTGTCATTGGCTCATACTTTAAAATTTTTATTGGAAAGGGGACTTATTTTAGAGTGATTCCCAGCCTTTTAGGGGAATGTCCTTTCATCTGACAAACATTTATTGAGTACTTATTACATACATTTGACTGATTAATGTTACTGTTTTTGTCCCTCCTCAAATGTTATACTTATGTAAGGTAAAATGAACAAAACAAAGTTGTTTGAGACTTTTCCAACACTCTTGAGGTAACTGGAGACACCTTCGGGTGTTACAAAAACTGGGTTGGAAGGGATTGCTCTTTTGGTTCAGTACCAAGGTCTCCCAAATGCCTCATCTTAAC
The DNA here is from genome assembly GCA_028646575.1 of Pseudocheirus occidentalis. Lineage (NCBI taxonomy): Eukaryota > Metazoa > Chordata > Mammalia > Diprotodontia > Pseudocheiridae > Pseudocheirus > Pseudocheirus occidentalis. The sequence continues at coordinate 143,852,108 of CM053594.1, read as the reverse complement.
AGCTTTTGCAGTCTGGGGAATTTTCCCATATCCTTTCAACAGTCATTAACTTACAGGTCTCAACTCAAACAGAATATGGATAAATGAAATGAAATACAATCTCCAGGCAAGCCAGTTATGTCAAGTGTTGAGCAAGTCAGACATAAAGGAGATGAGTTCAGTTGTGTCACTCAAGTAAATCATTCTAACAGTCACGGGCAAGCCCAAAGGGAGAAGACAAACAAAAGATAATAGAAAAAGATAGGGAAAGTCACAAAAGGGTCAATCAGAGATACTAGACCATTCTTAACTTCTGATTTTTTTTAGATCACATCAGAAAAAAAACCCAATAATTTCCCTCTTTCCATTTATCTTTGTCAAATCTGGTAGGAGAATTTTTAGATTTGTCTTCTTAGTAGGGTTACCAGAATCACACATTAAAGATGATGGGAGTAGAAGGGGAAAGAAGTGACAACAGTGGCTGGTGTGCCTGTGTTGGGGGTGGGGTGTAGGGGATGAGTGAATGGCATATATTAAAAGAGGGATAGTGAATGATCTGGGACTGAACTGCCCTTACATGATAAATATATTATCTTCTTAAAACCAGGAAGTTGGTCATCAGGGTTTCAGTTATGACATATCACAAAATATTACAACCTTTTGTCTTTAGTCCAGCCTTCCACACCCATCATCAAAATATGTATGCAAGAAAGGTCCTGACAAAGTAATTTTCACAATAGTGTAAATGATTGAAATTTATTATTTTTCTCCTAGACATACGAATAATGGTCAAAGTGCTTATTTGCTTGAAAATCCTTCAAACCAGAGGGTCGGTTTTCTTCACAAGATTCATCCAAAGGAATCACTGGTAGTAGCTAAAAGCCTAACATAAAGGAACTCCTGCTAAGCACCAGGGGCTAGGGCACTCTCCACTCCCTTTCCCTAGGCGTTGTCTTTCTCTACACTGGACTCAGGCAGGCATGTGGGTATGCTGATTAAATCCTAGGGGGAGCCTGGCCCACCCCATTGGGCTGTTATGTCCCCACCCCAGTCCCTAAGGTAAAAACAATACAAAACAAAAACCTCTACAATTTAGATTGTAATTCAAATCTAAGGTCCCTCCCCACAAAAAGGGACATAGGAAAATACCCAATGTGCAATATGAATAAGGTATGAGAGGCATTTATGTCCTACACAAAAAAGAAATGCTAATCACAAAACCTACTCACACAATGACAAAATGATTTAAATCAGGATTCAGTAACTTACTACTACTGTTAGGTCTCAGTCTGGGAGGTTGTGAACATCAGAGTATGAAGCAGTTTGTGGAACTTCCAAATGGGAATTCCACATTTTATTTTGGCACTGAACTATCTAAACAACTCCTGGTCCATGTCTTCTGTTCAATGTTCATTTTCTCCAATAAAGAAATTCTCCTTTCCTCCAAAGAACTCCACAAAGTGGCTTCCAAACTTTACAGGTGAGAGGCCATGTAAATGAAAGAATCCTGTTATTTGTGTTACAGATATGGCTGAGCAGAGCTGTCAGTCACATGGCCTGCAGGCTGCATTTGGTCCAAAACACTTCCTAGTGCCAGGCCAAACCAGATTAAAATATAATTAGGAAATATTTAACAAAATAAATTAAAATGTAATAAACACAATCTTATAATAAAACATAGATGATATTAATAGATAATAAAAAGATAATTTTAAAACTGTCAATATGAAGCCTGTTGTTCACTGACCCCCGGTTCTATTTGACTTTTACACTGCTATTGTAGAGGTAGAATTGACAAAACTCCACAAATAACTTGATTTGGGGGTAAAAGAGAAGGAAAAATCAAGTATGACTCTGAGTCATACACCTAGATGACTGGAAGGCTGTTGCTGACCTTCACAGAAGTACGGAAGCAGAAAGGGGCGGTTTTAGAGGAAGGTAGGAAATAATAATTTTGAATGTGCCAAATTTGAAATGCTGATGGGATATGCCAGCGGAGCTGTCTACCTGTGTGGTGTGGGACTGGAATTCAGGAGAGAAAATAATGCTGGAGATATAGATTTCTGAAATATTTGCATAGAAATGATAATTGATCTCAATGGGAGTAGATGTGATTTCCAAAGCTTAGAGTACAGAGACAAATGAGAAGAAAACCCAGGCCAGAATACTGAGAAATATGCATACTAAGGGAGCAGGAAATAAATGAAAAGAATGTAGAAAGAAGACAAAGAAGTAGTATAAAAGAAGCTGCCTTCCATCCCTGTCATTTCTCATTTACTAGGAAACGCTTCCTCCATGGAGCCCTTCCTGACTCTTTCATCCCAAAATAATTTCTATCTCCCAAACCCAGCAATTTTTTACATGTACCACTCACTCATTAGGCAATTCATGAAAAGCTTCCTTGAGCAGCTCTACCCTCCCTCCCTCTGTCTCCTAGATGGCACAGTGGACACAGCACTGGCCCTGGAGTCTGGAAAACCTGAGTTCAAGTCTGGTCTCACTTAGTACCTGTGTGATCCTGAGCAAGTCGCTCTGTTTGTCTCGTATTTCTCAACCTTAAACTTGTTAATTCCTTCCTTCCTGATTGACCACGTGACCAGCACAGTTCTAGGTATTGAGAATGATACAAAAGAAGTATAAGACCCAATCCCAGTCTCTCAACATTAACTCTTTCATAGCTATCATGCATATATATCTTATGTCCTCACACAGATTCTAAGCTGCTAGCGTAAGCTACTTTTCTGTACTCCCTTGGTACCCCACCTCATGGTGGTACCCAATAAAAACTGAATGAATCGTTAGGCTTTTCGGATTTTCTGGTGGTCACCAGAGGGCAGCAGACTGCAGCAAATGCGTTTCAGCTGGCTCGTGGGCAGCCTCTGACGTCGCAGACCCAGTGACATTCCGGCGCTCGGTCGAGGGCAGCGTGGGGACAGCGTCACGCTGCCCTGCCCGTGGGGGGAGAGATCGGGAGGGCTTGGGGGAGGGGAGAGAAGCCCTCCTCCGCCTAAGCATGTCTGCAGAGGCTTCTGAGAGAGAGCCTGCTCTGAGGGAGCTGGTGAGGGAAGCTGAAGTCAGCCTGCTCGAGTGCAAAGTGTGCTTTGAAAAATTCAGCCACGAGAAGGACCGGAGGCCCAGAAACTTGACCTGCGGTCACGTGATCTGCCTGGGCTGTGTGACGGCCCTGGTGCAACCTCGGACCCGCACCCTCGAGTGCCCCTTCTGCAGGAAAGCGTGCAAGAGCTCGGATACCAGTGACTGCTTACCGCTGCTGCAGTTCCTCGAGCTCCTGGGCCCCGTGCTCCGTGCACCCCCAGCCTCCGGGGCGGGGGCAGCCAGGGGACCGGGAGAGCCGGAGGCCAAGTGGGTCCCCGGGGCTCTAACCTGCAGCCACTCCTTTGGGGGTTGGGGGACCCTTATCAACCCTACTGCGATGGCTTTGTGCCCGAGGTCCGGTAGAGTGGTCATAGTGCATGACGGCAGGAAGCGAGTGAAGGTATTTGACTCAGATGGAATATGTGCCTATCAGTTTGGAGAAAAGGGGGAGGCAGCCCAGGACGTCCGGTACCCGCTGGGTGTTACTGTTACCTCTGACGGCCACGTGGTCATCACCGATGCTGGGGACCGCTCAGTGAAAGTATTTGATTTTTCAGGGCAGAATAAGCTGGTCATTGGAGGTCGCTTCTCTTTGCCCTGGGGTGTGCAGATCACCCCGCAGAAGGAAATTATGGTGTCTGATTCTGGGGCAGGGTCGCTTCACCTCTTGGTGGTTGATTTTCAGAAAGGGGAGCTCAGGAGGGCAGAAAGGCTCTTGGCTCATCTCTGCAACCCCAGAGCCCTAGCTGTGTCCCCGATCACTGGGGCCATCGCGGTAACAGAGCACCTGCTAGCCCAGGGGCCCTCCCCTGCCAGCACCAGAGTGAAAGTGTTCAGCCCTGGCTTGCAGCTCCTGGGCCAAGTGGACACTTTTGGCCTAAGCCTCTTCATCCCCTCCAAGATAGATGCCACTGCTGTGACCTTTGACCACCAGGGAAATGTCATTGTTGCTGATACAACTAGCCAAGCTATAGTGTGTTTAGGGAAACCTGAGGAGTTTCCAGTCTTGAAGCCTATCATTACCCAAGGGCTTTCTTACCCTGTGGCATTGACTTACACAGAAGATAATTCCCTTCTTGTCCTAGACAGTGGAGTCCATGCTGTAAAAGTCTATAAAACTGACTGCTCCCTATAGGCAGATACATGCACATGTGCATATGTGTACGCAATTCTCATTTTAAAATTTAATTTATTTCAGTTAGATTTCATAAAGAAAAGACCTTAGGGATTGTTGAGGGATGGAAAAAGGAGATTGTGATTTCATCAAATCAACATAATTGCTTTTCCTCTGATAGTACTCCTGATGAAATTACTATTGACCTTGCTCCTTTGAGCAAGAAAAACAAAAGGCTTATTCCAAAGAGGCAGGCCTATGTCTTCTTCTTTTGCATTGCTCACTGTATTTAACAAATAGGTACTAGTTGCTTAGTTAGCTGGTGGAAAAGGTCAGAGCTGGCTCCCAGGTTTTCACATATTGTAGAACTGTGTGAGTGTTAGTAGCCTGGGACACCTGTTGTGGTAAGGAAACCGCACTGTACTGTACTGTGTAACCTTAACTCACTATGTCCTTATCTTAGAGGCAGTTAAGTGGCCCAGTGGAAAAAGTGTTGAAGATGGAAATAGGAAAACCAGAGTTCAAATCCAGCTTCAGATAGTTATCATTTCTGCGACACTAGGCAAGTCACTTAGGCTCTGCCTGCCTTGGTTTCCTGATCTACAAAATGGCAGCAGCACCTGTATCCGGAGTTGTAATGAAGACAAAATTAAATATATTCAGAGTTCTGTGTGAATCTATCAATGCGAGCTGATTCTATTATTATTATGCTGTCATTATGGAATGATTCGGCTAAAGTAGGAAAAATAGCATCTTTATCTAGAACTTTTGTTGCTCAGTCATTTTTTAGTTGTGTCCAACTCTTTGTGCCTCTATTTGGGGTTTTCTTGGCAAAGATACTGGCGTGGTTTGCCATTTCCTTCTCCATATCATTTTACAGATGAGGAAACTGAGGCAAACAGGATTAAGTGATTTGTCCAGGGTCATACAGCTAGTAAGTATCTGAGAATGGATTTGAACCAAAGGTGATAAATCTTCCTTATTCCAGGTCCCACATCCTATTCACTGTGCCACTGATCTACCCCCATCTGGGACTTTAAATAGTTGTTTAAAAAGCGCTTGCCTCACAGCAACTCTGTAAGACAATGGGGCTTAACCATTTTTTTGGATTACAGATACACCAGACTTTGGGAGGTCTGGTGAAATCTATGGACCTTCCCAACGTGTTCCTAAATGCAAAATGTAACAGACATAGGATTACAAAAGATATATCAATTATGTTAAAATAGCATTATCAAAAAAATTTTTTTACTTAAGTTCATGGACTCCAGGTTAAGAATCCCTGCTATAAGGCAAGTATTACTATCCCCTTTTTCCAGCTGAAGAAACAGTGACTCAGAAAAATTATAATTTGCCACAGTAACATATCTGTTAAATGTCAAAACAAGCCAGGTCTCCTGGCATCAAATCCAGGACTCTCTCCACTGCACCATGCTGCCTGTTTACATGGTTGGAGACTTGACCAAAGGAAATATGTGGAATCCCAAAACAATTTATGAGGGATTATGTGATTTGAAACTTGTCCTGTTTATTGCAGAATTCTCAAAAATCCACACTCTTTATCTTAAATCAATATTTAGCACTATTTTAGGCACTCAATAAATGCTCATTGAATTGATTCAAAGTCTGGACTAATAATATTGCAACTGTTTAACTGAATTATTTCACTGAAGCCTGACTGTGAATGGAGTGGAAATTTCAGTTCTATTTTCTTAACAAGGGTAAACTTGTGAGGGATCCACATGACTGTGTGAAGAGTTGCAGTGACCAGAAATGAAGGAATAGCAACAACAAGAAGATTCTTAAGAAGTTTTCTTAGGAGTATTTGCTTTTTTCCCCCCTACAGCAGGTACTTGCACTTGCTTCAAGCAATCTCCAGTTTAGGAATGACATAAGTTTCAAAGGATTGTTTATTACTTAGGATAAGTTTTTGCATAGAAACAATGTTATAGGAAGTGGTTAAGTTCTCAGGCTAGTCCAGAAAGGTCTACTTAATTGATAACATATATTTCTAATAATATTATTTTGGTTATATTTAATCACTCTATATGGAAAATCTCATTCTGCGTTTCACCTGGAGGTGCCAGGAACAAGCCACCTTGGTGACATCTGATGGCAGAAGCTTCCTTTAGATGAGGTGAAGGGGAAAGGAAAGGACCAAGAGAAGCCACTAATTAACGTTGTATGTAAGATTAAGAGAAAACATCTCTCAATCTAGGCAGCAACTGCAGATGTAGATATTCTGAACTTGAAAACAGAAACTCTATGGAGGGTTGGGAAGTGTAGAGGCTCCCAGTTCCATCTCTCTTGCCGCTCGTGTCTAAGTATGGATCACACGTAAGTCAGGATACAGATTGGATTTAGGATTTCATTGTAATATATATATAACTCATAGGTAAAAAAACAAATTCTTACACCAATATGGATTGACTCTTCCTCAACTGTAGCTTTAGAAAAATGCCCGAAGCACTGAGAGGATTACACAACCAGTATGTGTCAGAGGTGGGATTGAACTCAAGGCTTCTTGACTTTCAGGCCAGATTTCAAGCCTCTGTGCCATATTTTCCTTATTCACAGGTTGAGTGTTCATAATTTAGGAATTGTCTACACTGGTCTTTGAATTCTACATCAGAACCTTTTCTTCAAAAACAGTTTAATTCTAATAGTCACAGTAAGGGAAAGTGTTACACAACAGGGTCAGTAAAGGAAATGGGCAGATTCTAGTGACTTTCTTTTATTAATTATAAATGGTGCCATCTTTGACTAGGAAGATGATTTGTGCATATTTGTGTGTACATGTAAACACATTTTTAAAAAGAAGATAAACAAGGTGTTATCTGTTATTGTGGCGACTGTGAGCCATGAAAAGTAGGAGATTTCTTAGTTATAACTATGGTGGGACAATTTTTTCTCAGAGCACTGAAATATTAGAGGGTTCAAACATCTTAAAAGATTGTGCATTTAAAAATTTGTTACATTTACATTTCTACAGCTCTTTCAATCCTTAGGCAGTATAGAAACTACTTAGGAAGAATAATGAGTTAAACTAGAAAACAGCCAGATGCCACATTTCTTCTACCACCCCTTGGCCTTAAATAATCTTATTTCCTTCCTGGACAGTAGCTTCTCAATATACTGAAATCCTTATTTCCCTTCCCTAGGCATTTTTTCATAGGCCTTCCATTCCAAAGGTTGGGATCTTGGCTCCTCTCAACATGAGACCAGACTGTGTCAAGAGTGCCCCACTACACACCATAGGAGCACAATTATCAATGGGAGCATCCCAAGTTGTTAAAATGCTAGTTATGGCTCTGAAGATTATGTTAGAAATTTTCTCTTAGGAGTGCTTGGCTTGTCATTAATTTCTATCATTCCATGACAAGTTGGCAGGGTTCTGGACAGGGAATCACAGGCTCATATATAAAAGAACCTTGGGCTCAAAGGAACATTTAAGGAGCTAGATGATGCAGTTGGTGGAGCAATGATCTTGGAGTCAGGAAGACTGAATTTCAAATCTGGCCTCAAACACGTCCTAACTATGTGACTGTGGACAAATCACTTAACCTCTGTCTGCCTCAGGTTCTTTAACTGTAAAATGGGGATAATAAAAGCACCTCCTTCCCTGTGCTGCTGTGAGGATAAATGAAGTAATATTTGTAAATTGCCTAGAACAGAGTAAGCTGTATAATCCAAACTTAATCCAACCTTCCCATTTTATAGATGAACAAACCAAGGCCCAGGAAAATGAAGTAATTTGCCCAAAGATACAAAGGTAGTAAGTGGCACGACTGGAAATTGACTCTATATCTATGGATTCTAATTCCAGTGTTCTTCCTACTATGTCTCACTACCTGGAATGGGTCAAGGTTTGGCCAAAAAAAGTATAAAGGCTAATTCAGTAGCATAGGGAATCATGTGGAAATAGGGAGTTTCCAAGGTAAAACTCCAAAGGACTGGGACCATTCTCCCAACAACACGAGAGTATGTATTATGGTTGTGTTGTTGCCCGAGGCACTCATCACTCATTGACGTTGTTTATTTTTATTACCTTCATTTCAGAATATATCCTCCACATAGGAAGCTATCCCTTGAAACAAAGACAGGGGGAAAAAAGAATATTAGCAACATCAGCCTACTTCAGTAGTATATATAATATTTGACATCCATATTCCTCTACCTCTTTAGGGAGACAGAGAAATGAATTCTTTTCTACTTTCCTGCAGGGCTCAGTTTCTTGGTCATTATAATTTAAAGGTTCCATAGCATTCAGCTTCTTTTTTTCTTTCCATCTACCCTATTGTACTCATTTTGTAACTTGTTTTTCCTGGTTCTACTTACTTGACTATGCATTAGCTCATATAACACTTTCCATGCTTCTCTAAAATCTTCATATTCACCATTTTTTACAATGCAATAACATGCCATTACATTTATGTACCAAAATTTGCTAGACATTCCCCAATTGATAGAAGGTGCATTGTTTCCAGTTCTTTGCTACTACACAAAGCAGCTGTATATTTTTAAATGCAAACTAGTTTTCCTGCTGGAAAAGGTAAAATATTGGGAACAGTGTTATTCTGTACCTTACCTAGACAGAATAGAAGAAATAATCCAAGAAAAAAAATGAGAAAAGTGGTTCTGAGAAGGCAGAGGAAAACTGTAACCAGTATGAAGGTTGGTTAGTACAGGAATATGATTCAGGGAAGAAGAATCTTATGTGACCAATTGACAATTTGTTCTTTTTTCTGTATGGTACAAACAATCAAGATATCATAAAAAATTTATAAACTTAGAAAATCCTTTGATTATTCTCAACTTCTGCTAATAAATTTGTGAATGAATGGCACCATAAGAAAAAACCTGAATTCTATCTCTGGTAATATTTTGGTCAGGAAACTAAAAGATGGTAACCTGGATAATGTTTGTAGACTGCTGGAAATGAATCTTTTGCTTACCAGTATAGAAGAACCAGGATTGGGATTTTGGGGAACTAATTAATCAATAGATCAATAAACATTTATTAGGTACCTACCATGTACCAGGCACAGGCACTGTGCTAAGCACTAAACCATAGCCTATGATTCTAGAAAAATGTGCTCATACCAAGGGAAGTGTAATGTTAATGGGATTTAAGATCTTCCGTGCCTATGAATAGAGCTCCTTAAGGGAAGCTTTATTATGGGGTGCCTGTTTTGTAGGAAGGTCCACACCTTTTTACCAGTTTCTGCTTGTCACTGGGTCACAAGGGTTGTGATGCCCTCTGGCTCTAAAAAGGGTATATCTACTCTGAGGTTAGAATTTTGCTTTGGGGCTCACTCATTGGAAGAGTATTCTTGTGATTTGACCAGAAGAGATTCTGGATAGCCATTAAGGAGCCCCTCTACCCACCTTGGTCAGACAGTTAGATCTGTCTGCTGATCTGTGCTAATTTCTCAGATAGTTAGAAGCCCTGTCTGTTGGTTTTTATGTCTCTGCTTGTATTTTCTTTGTTTGGATTTACTCTGAAGTTCAGGGTGCTGATTTTTCCCTTGAACTAATGAATGCAATTTAAAAAGATTCTTGACCCTTTTCATAGTAAAGCAGATTCTAAGAACCTGTGCTAGTAGCTATCCTGGGTATGCCAGTGCAGTTGCCACTACAGGAAGGAAGAACAAGAGATTTGAGATGGAGGAGTATGGCCCTGATTTTCAAAACAGAGTAAAATAAACTGATTTTGGAAACTATAAAATATACTCTTTGCAAAATTCTAGAGTGCTTATTCATTCTGATCTCCGTCTGTTTTAGGTTTCTAACTTATTAAGTCAGTGGATCTCAACCTTCCTAATGCTGTGACCCTTTAATACAGTTCCTCATGTGGTGGTGATCCCCCCCCAACCATAAAATTATTTTTGTTGCTACTTCATAACTATAATTTTGCTACTGTTATGAATTGTAATGTAAAGAGCTGATATTCAGGATGTATTTTCATTGTTACAAATTGAACATAACCCACAGCTTAAGAACTGCTGTATTAAGTCCTCCTTAAATTTCTCTAACTCTAACATCAACCAGCTCTTTGATTCTCCTACTCTGTTACTTAGTTTTGAACTTTTTGATTGGGTATTTCATCTGTGTGCTGTGACTTTGGAAGGATCTCCCACCACATCCAGGACCATCACCAGTCATCCTGACCTATGTCTTGCCACTGGGCTACAGTGACTCTGGAGGAGACAGTGAGGCTGATGACTTTGCATAGCCCTGCTTCATTTAAATCCAATTCACTTGTGAGTCAAGACATCACCCCCTCCTGATGTCCTTGGTACTCTTTGAGAAGGAAGGACAAACAACAACAATCTTTGACTTTAAAATCCCCAGCTTGTGCCTTGAATTATTCATTCACTTTCATCTGTCTGGTCTCATCTCTTCAGTGCCCTGATATTTTCCCCTTATTTCACTTGGATTTTCTAGTACTTCAGTTATTTCAACCATTGTACCCTAGCATTCTTTGCTCTATAGCTGACCATCATGGACTTACCAGTTAGCCTGAGAATGATTTCTGATGGTACCTACTAGTGAGAACTCTGAGTTTGAATTCAATTGAACATTTATTAAGTACCATACTATGTGTAAACCCTCTAGCCTTCCAGCTCATTTCTTGTTATTCTCATTCCTGTGCCTTGGGTTAAGAGAGTTGGAGGGAAAGCTAATACACTTGATGACAGAATTAAGATTCAAAAATATTTCAAAAGGCTGGAAGGAGGGGCTGAAACTAACAAGATAAATTTCAAAGGTATAAACATAAAGTCCCATACTATGATTTAAAAAAATTAACTTTCATGTTGGAGACTTGGATCTCTGGCAATTCCTTTAAGGGAAAAAAAATACCAAGGTTTTTTGAATGCTCAATATAGATCAAATATTATGTATGTAACTGCCACCACAATCTCAGGGTTAATAGAAGCAAGTGTCCAAATCAAGCTCTGTGCCAGATGGATTCCATATGGAGTAGAATATTTGATTTTAGGTGCCATATTTGAGAAGGGACAGTGACAGACTTTAGTGTCAAAGGAGGGTCACCAGAATGGTAAAGAAGCTTAAATAGAGAACATTTCAGAGGAAGAACTAGGGATGTTTACTCTGGAGAGGAGAACTATAGTTTTGTTTGGGTGTGTGTTTTTGGCTGGGGATTGAGGGGTGGGATGGGAGTGGACACAATTGTTATCTCCCCAAACTTGAGGTGCTATTTTCAGAAACAGGAATTAGACTATTTTGTAGATCTCTAAAAGCAAAAACCAGAATTGGACTTTGCAAACCATAAATTTCACAGTAATATGAGAAAACCTTACTAACAATTAAAACTATTTAAAACTAGAATGTGTGGCATTGTGGAATAATGAGTTCCCTCTCAGGGAATGCTTTCAGAGGGAGGCTACTTGTTCTACAAAAGATTCCTGAATTGGTTAGAAGGTTGGAAACTGAGTGACCACCAAGAACCCTTCCAGTTCTATGATTCTGTGATTGTAACCAAATTGGCTTATTTTTCCTTTGGTTAAAGAACTCCTTTCTCATGAGCTGTGTGGTGATCTTTTATCTAGGAATACTTAGAGTCATATTTGGACAAAGAAGCTTAAAATATGAGAAGGAAAGCATTTGTGCAGGGACAGAATTTAGTGGAGTATTTATCAGTTCTTTTTCTCGATGCAGAGGGTATCTTCCTTCATATGCCCTTTGTAGTGGGTATTTATAATATTCAAAATAACTTAGTTGTTCAAAGTTGTTCTTAAAACAATACTGTGTTGCTGTATACAATGTTCTCTTGGTTCTGCTCATTTTACTCTTCATTATTTTGTGCAAATCCATGTTTTTCTAAAATCATTGAGTTCATCAATTCTTATAGCACAGTAGTATTCTATCACAATCATATACCATAACTTGTTCAGCCATTTCCAATTAATTGGCACTCCAGCAATTTCCAGTACTTTGCCACCACAAAGAGAGCTACTAGAAATAATTTAATACGTGTAGGTTCTTTTCCTTTTCCCCCCAATCATTTTTGGAAATGGATATAGTAGTGGTTTTGTTGGGTCAAAGGCAGTTTAATAACTCTTGGAGCTTAATTTCAGATTATTCTCCAAAATGCTTGGATCAGTTCACAATTACGCCAACAGTGAATTAGTGGGAAAAAAATAATTTACTGGGAAGTATCTCATTTGTTCCTTCTCTTTCCTTCTGCTCTTACATTGATTACTTTAGCTTGTTGTGGTGACTGAAGAGAGAAATCCCTTGATCTTCCTTAAGATTCAAAGATCTCATCTGAATTAGTTTATTTATGCATTACTTTGTAAATTAGGTTTGAAGCTGTCCCTCAAAAATTGCTCTTGTATCAGGATTTTTTTTTGGTTGCTTTTCCTACTAAGAATCAATCTGCATATGGAAGAAGAAGTAAGTTTTCTCCGTTTCTTCTCAAACACTAAAGCTCACTTGAAAGCTCACAAAGTTTGAAAAGTAAGGTAGTTGATATGGATTTCAAATACTGGAAGAACTTGAATTTAGTAGATAGCATAGAGTCAGAAGGATTTCAGTTTAATCTAAACCAGTTCACCTCTTCTTTGCCAGGGAAGATTTATTTGGATGATTGAATCAGAGAAATACCTCTACACCTTTTAGGGATTGTTGTCCGTTGCAAACTCTTGAGTACTTTCACAGCTGGCCGCTAAATAACTGAGCCTCGTTGGACTTGCTCTGCATCTTAACTATAATGGGGTTCAACTAGAGATTATATGAGGTTTCCTTTCACTCTGAAATTTACTGTTTCTGTGATCCAAAATGCTCACTTAACACACTCCGATGAGAGTGGCCATTTTGCTAAAAGGCCAGCATATTTCAAAGTTAGACCAGGGAATTCCGAGGACTTTTCATTGCATTTTTATTTAACTGTCTGCCTCCAAGATTAGATTGTTTTTTAACTCTCAGAAAAATAAGGTGATGTGTTGACTTTTTATAGTGTATATCTCAGCTGATAGGCAGCATGGCCTCGTTGGTGGAGTGGTGGGCTTGGAGTCACAAGACCAGGGTTTAAATCCCACAACTAACACTTACTAGAAGTATTGGTCATATCTCTTATCTTTTCTAAGGCTCAAATATCTGTAACTTGGCAGCCCTCAAAGCTAATTCAATCTTGAGCTGCATTAAAAGAGGGACAGAACCTCCATAAATAAGGAGGTGATTGTCTTCCTGGAATCTGCACTAGATAAACTGCATCTGGAGTTTTGTGTTCAGTTCTGAATGCTAATAGTTTAGAAAATATATTGATAAGCTGGAGAGCATCAGAGGAGAGCAGCCAAGATGGGGAAGGGCTTTTAGTCTGATCCTTGAGAGAATGGTTGAAGAAATTGGGAATTATTTAACTTGGAGAAGAGAAGATTCATGGAGGTCTGTGATAACCATGTTCAAATATATGAAGGAATTCTACAGTGAAGAGGAATTAAATTTATTCTGTTCAAATATTTGAAGGGTTTCTATAAAGAAGAGGAATTAATTTATGCTGTTTGGCTGCAGAGGACAACTTATTTGTGGATGTCAGATTTTTATTAGGAATATTTAGTGAAAATATCTTTCTGAATTTACATCTTTTTTTCAGATTCTAACTATTAATTTTATTTATGCAAAAACTTATTAATTTTCTTCAATAGCTAGGATCAGTTTTGTCTTGTATTTTGTGTCTGCTTATACTATAATTTTTTATTCTCCAATTTTTAAATGGCATAACTTTTTTCCAAATTTAGACCATTTATCCATTTGGAATTTACTGTTATGTAAAATAAGATCTAAACCTATTGTGACTTTTATGATCTAAACCTGTTTTCCATCAAGCTATTTTCCATTTTTGGCAGCAGATATCCTGATTGAATAAAGAATCACTTCCCCATTATTCTGTGTACTTAGATTTATCAAATACTAGAATGCTCTGTGGGGCAGCAAGGTGGCACAGTGAATAGAGTACTTGAGTCTAGGGTCAGGAAGAACTGGTTTTAAATCTGATCTCAGACACTTAGTAGCTATATGACCCTGGGCAAGTCACTCAGCTCTTTGCCTCATTTTCCTCTTCTGTAAAATGAGTCAGAGAAGGAAATGGCAGAACACTCCAGCATCTTTGCCAAGAAAACCCCAGATGGGATCACATGTGACTGATAACAGCAATACCAAACCCTTTTCTTCTTGCTCTACCAGCCTAGGATTTGACTTGATGTTCTTTTTTTTTAAATTTTAATTTATTTTCTTGATTACATCATTCATATCCACAAGGTTTTGAGTTACAAATTTTCTTCCCTTCTTTCCCCTACCCCCAAGCCCAAAACAGTGGTCCCACCATAAAGCCCCTCCCACAATCTGTTCCCTTTTATGTCCTCCTCCAACGCCCCTCTATCTTTCTAGTAGGGCAGGGAGGGTCTCCCTACCCCCGTCCCTGTATGTCTTATTTCCCAGTTGCATTTTATTGTAAAGCTTTAAATTCTAGATTCTTGCAATTCTTCCCTTGTCACCCATCCCCACTGGAAGGAGCAGCAATTCAATACAGGCTGTACACGTGTAATTATGCAGGACATCTCCATGGTGGGAATATTGTGAGAGGCTGATTGTATGTCCCTCCTTCCTATCCTGCACACCCCACCCCCTTCTTTTGTTCTCTACCCTGTCCCTTTACTGAGGTGTGTGCTTCCTGAAACCC
>CM053594.1:143740272-143836714 GCA_028646575.1 Pseudocheirus occidentalis | reverse complement strand
CCCAATTTTTCCTCCACTTCTCTTATTTGGTTTTCAAAGTCCTTTTTCAGTTGATGTATACCTTCTAGGCATTCTTCCATTGTCTTGGAAGCATTTGGTGTGGGAGTTCTGAGTTCTGGGCTCTCTTCCTCCAGTTCCATGCTCTGACCCTTTTTATCCATAAAAAAGGATTCTAGAGTTTTATTGGTGTTTTTATTTTGCTTCTTCTTCCTCATGTTGGCCAGTCAATTAATTGGTTGGGTTTTTGTTTTAGGTCTGTGAAACTCTGCTTCCAAGGGGGGAAGCTCTGTTCCAAATCACTGGGGTTTTCCCAGCTGCTGGAGCTATGGGGGGGTATTGCAAGTCCCCCCAGCTTTAGCTTCCTGAAAGTGCACCCAGGACCACCACCCAAGACCACGATCTGGATCCAGGCTGCTCAACGAAAGAACACTTAGGCCTGATCAATCAATTCAGCCCCTCTGCGGAGTCTGCAGGCCAGGGGCTCTGAAGCAGCCTGGTGGGGGCCGCTGCCAGTTCCAGCAGTTCCCTTCCCCCACTGCTTCCTTGCCCAGGGGGCAGACTGGCCGAACTGCTTTACCACCCACAAATTAATTTTCAAAGTTTTACTTTCACTAACCGTCTCTGACGATTTTAAGATCCCCTTAGGCAGGTGCTTTAGATTTTCTTTGAAGTAGACTCAAGCGGTTTGGGTTTGGGAGACGCAGCTCCTCCAGGCCGCCCTGGGGCCTAGCCTGGCTGTGGCTGCAGTTTTTGGCTGGGCCCATCTCTCTGCTCCACTGAGGTGCGAGCTGCCCCACTCCTGTCCTCTTCCTCACACCTTCAGATGTGGAGGTGCTGGAGGCTGTAGATCTCTCCTACAGACTGGCTGCTTAGCCAGGCTCCTCCCCCCACCCAGGGCCTGGCCTCAGTCTGGGTTTCAGGCTGTTCCAACCTCCATTCCATCTACCTCGATGAGCCCCTGCTGCCAAGCTGCCTTCAGCAAGAGATGTGTTCTCTGTATTTTTGTGAGTCTGAGAGTCCTAGACTTTCTCTGGGCTCATATTTTATGGGTGTTTAGGATGGCAGTGTGGGAGCTGCGGGACCTTGCTGCTTCTATGCTGCCATCTTGGCTCTGCCCCCCTCAAAATGAAGTTTTAAAAATCATGTTTCACAAAATAATAGGTGAAAATTTTAAAGCAAGAGATTTTGTTTTTTTAAATTTATTTTTCCCCAGTTTAATGTAGAAATAATTTTTAACATTTGGTTACAAAACTTTGAGTTCTAAATTCTCTCCCTTGCTCCCTCCTCCCTCTTAGCCCACACTGAGAAGGCAAGCAATTCAATATGGGTTATATGCATGTGGTCATGCATAACATATCCACAACAGTCATGTCATAAAATAAAACACAGACAAAAAATAAAGTAAAAAAACAGTATTCTTCAAACTTATATTAGGACACCATCAGTTCTTTCTCCAGGAATGGATAGCATTTTGCTTAAGTCCTTCAAATTTGTCTTGGATCCCTGTAGCACAATGAGATTTTAAAAGCTAGTCATATTTCCTAAATTTACTAAAAAGCATTTACTAAAGTAGCTTGGTAAGAATAGTTGGCATAACTATCCCCCCAAACCAAGGGTACACTTTCCCACAAGTACACAGTGTTCAGGGGAAAGTGAGCTCAAGCTTAGAGAGCATATGTAGCAGAGGAATAACACACAGCTCCTGTCATTCAGTCAATAAGCATTAATTAATTTCTTATTATGTGTCATATACTGTGGCTACACTGGGAATACAAATAGAAATAAAGTCCATACCCTTGAGCTTCCACTGTAATAGAAGAAGACAACATATAAAGGAAACTGAAAGGGAAGAGGGTAGCAAAAGCACCAGGGGATAGGGCCTAGGGCCACTAGGCCCTGCTAGAGAGTCCAAAGTATACTCTGGAGAGGAATGAAACATGGCTGCTCAGAGGCCATTCTTAAACAGAGGTTCTATAACAGTGGTTCTCAACCTTCCTAATGCTACAACCCTTTAATACTCATATGTGGGTGTATCTGCATGTGGGCAGACCCCCCTGGAAACAGATAGAAGAGTGGTGTCTTGGTTCCTATGACCATCAAAAATATGTTTTCCAATGGTCTTAGGTGACCCTTGTGAAAAGGTTGTTTGATTCCCAAAGAGGTCGAGACCCAAATGTTGAGAACCACTGTTCTGGAAGTAGCCATCCAATAAAAAGAGCAAGGCTGTCAATCCTGGAGCTGAAGTGAGGCTTCAAAATGAAGAGTTGGGGCATTGAAGGGGAACTCCTGGTTGTTGGAAGTCCTTTTCCCCCACTGTGGGGTCCTTGTTAGGTTCTCTTTAGGTATGGCATACTTATTTGCTGGGTAATGAAGCTGCATTTCCTCAGGTTTTCTAGTTTGTCCAGTGGCTCACAATACAGATGAATCTGGGGACATTGCTAGTATATCCATTCAAAATATTCCCACTTTTCAAAGTTCATTAGATCATCCTGTGACCATTTGTGAAAGGTAAGGTAGACTGAAATTCCAGGTTTATACTTACTTGATATTTCATCCAAGCCCCACAGGGTATGCTTGAATCTCTTCAACTAATTCCAACACACTCCCTGCGTATCATCATATCACTTAATCCAATGACTTTATTCCTTCCAAATTAATTAAGGACTTTTCCACACTTAATCTATGCCTTTGTTTTTAAGATTCAGCAAGCATTTTTGATAAAGGTATCAGGGACATCTCTCCCACCATGGAGTTGTAGAAATTTGATCTATTGGTTCAATCACTTCCCATTCTAAGCTATCTGTTAACTTATTTTAGCTTCACAACAAACTACATTGAGTAGGTATTACTATTCACATTTTACCAGATAAAAATTGGCAGTTTGGAGAGGTTAAATGATTTGCCCAAGGTCATAAAACTATTAGGTATCAGAGGCAGGATATGAACACAGATCTTAATTCAAGGTCTAAAACTCTCATGATACTGACCTTTCCTTCCTTAAGATATTGTTACATTTTTCATTTGCATGCTTTATTCCAGTTCTTTTTAAAAACAACTTTTTATGCATGGGTTCTGCACCATAATTTCCCCCAGTGTCTCTTCCCCATCTCCTCTCTGAGTTGTCCCATATAACAAGTAGTATTTTTAAAGACAAAAAATAAATAAATAATTAAATAGAAAAAATCAGCATGACTGAATCAAAAAAGTCTGAAAATAGGTGCAGTGTATAACACGTGTGAACGTCCCCCTTCTGCAAAGGGGTAGAACTTTTTATATATCATCTTTTGAGCCATGTTTATTTTTTATAACTTGACAACATTCACTTTTGATTTCTTTTAGGGGCTGTTCTTTCTACTTACATTGTGTAGAACTGTGAATGTTGTTTTCTTGGTTCTACCTGCTTCATCACATCATACAGCTCTTTGGATGCTTCTCTTTATCACATTCATCATTTCTTATTCATTCTCGTGATATTCTATTATCTATTATCAGGTCCCACAGTTTATATAGTCATTTTCCCATCAATGTGCATTTACTGTGTTTCTAATCCTTTTTTTAATCATAAAAATTGCTGCTATAAATATTTTGATGTATATACGTACTTTTGTCTTATCAGTGGCCATCTTGGGGTATAAGTCTGGTAAAATAATCTCTGGCTCAAAAGATATGGACATTTTAGTCACTATCTACACACTTCCAAACTGTTTTCCAAAATGGTTGTACCCATTCACAAAAATACCACCAAGAATGCACTAGTGTACCTATCTTCCCATAATCCCTCCTACATCAGCTACTGCCATCTTTTGCCATCTTTGCCAATTTGCTAGGTGTGAGGTTGATTTTGGAGTATTCTTTGACATAACTGTTAATCTGCAATTCTTTTCTGTCTTCCATTTTTATTGGGAACATTATAAGTCATAAGTCAGCAAACTATGGCAACAAGCCAAACCTTGCTTATTACCTCTTTCTGTATAGCTTGTGAGTTAAGAATAGTTTTTACATTCTAAAATTAAGATTCACTGGAGCAAAGCCATGCTCATTTGTTGACAAATTGTCTATGGCTGCTTTCATACTACAACTGCAGAACTGAGCAGTTAGAAAAGGGATGATGGTACTCTCATCAATTTGCACTGCTCAGTGTACTACCAATTGCAGTGATAATTACTATTCATTGTTTCAAGTACCATGCATATCATCATATGATGACTTTTTTTATTACCAGTACATACTCATCATGTCAAAACAAGAAAATAAGTGTAAAAAAAGTTTTATTACAATTTTTTTGAACCTAGGGCTGAGATTGAAATATTTCTGAATGAGAACTACCCTCAACCACTATTATTGAACACTGAAAGACTTTGGAAATTAGATTTTGCTGCAGTCTTTATAAAGTTTATTAATGAATTCAACCTAAAATTATAAGGCAAAATAGAGCTTGTAGGTGAAATTTATATTGTTGTAAGGTCAATTTAATGACAACTGATATTATTTGAATCACAAGTAATGTTGAGTTTTTTATATACTTCCTGTGCATCAAAAGTTAAAACAAGGGGCGGCTAGGTGGTGCAGTGAAAACAGCACCAGCTGTGGAGTCAGGAGGACCTGAGTTCAAATCCGGTCTCAGACACTTAACACAAAACTAGCCATGTGACTTTGGGCAAGTCACTTAACCCCAATTACCCTACCTCCCCCCCTCCAAAAAGCAAAAAAAAAAAAGTTAAAACAAGAAGTGAGATCTCTATTCCCACACGTTTGTAGCAGTTATATTTTCCCTAGCTAAGACTACAGCTCCAGCAGTGCTTTTTCAGATTTTAACGCAATTGCAAAAGAAATTTCCATATTTTAAAGTACATTTAACTGAGCAATTGAGAAGCTTCCACCTAACCTTCAATTGAAATGACTACTCTGTAATGTAATGACATAACAAAATTCTTTAATAAAGAATCCAATAGGGGTGGCTAGGTGGCGCAGTGAATAGAGCACTGGCCCTTGAGTCAGGAGGACCTGTGTTCAAATCCGGCCTCAGACACTTAACACAAAAACTAGCCGTGTGACCTTGGGCAAGTCACTTAACCCCAACTGCCCTCCAAAAAAAAGGGCAAAAATAAAGAATCCAATAAAATTCTATAAATGCCTTCCAAGTGATGAATATGTTCAATCAAAATCATGTTTGTGGATTAATATCAGTATTTAGTGTGGAAAGACATTTTCTAGATGAAATAAATAAAATCTGATTACAAATCAGCAATAATAGATGAACATTTGCAATGAACTCCAATTAAACTAAATGCTATCCTCCTTCACCCCAACAAAAGGAATTCCATTCTTCTCATTAGTACACCCATATTACAAAAAAAATTGTACATAATTTTTATTTTACATGTCCAAAACAGAACTTATATTTTTTCCTATACCCTCCCCACTTCCAACCTTCCCTATTAATGTAGAGGGCAACATCATCCTCCCAGGCCTTCAGATTGGAAATTTAGGATGTCATCCTGAACTCCTAACTATCTTTACACCCCCACCCCCAAATCCAATCTGTTTCCAAGGGCTGTCAATTTCATGCTCCTTTCTCTCCTCTGACACCCTCATCATCTCATGCCTGGACTTTTGCAATAGCTTATTGGTGGGTCTGCCTGCCAGTCTTACCCCATTCCAATTCATTCTTTAACCTCCAAAATGATTTTCCCAAAGCACAGGTCCATCCATATCACTCTTCTTCTCCCCACTCCTCCCCTCCCCCCCAATCAGTAATCTTCAATAGCTCCCTATCATTTCCTGGATCAAATACAAAATGCTTTGTTTGGCCCTCAAAGTCCTTCATAACCTAGTCCCCTTCTATCTTTCCAGTCTTCTTAAACCTTATTCCCCTATATGTCCCTTTTCATCTAGTGACACTTGGCCCCCTTACTGTTCCACAAACAAGACACTTCATCTCTTGGCTCTGGGTATTTTCCATTTTGTCCATGCCTGGAATGCTCTCCCTCATTTCTACCTCCTGGTTTCCCTGATTTTCTTTAATTTCCATCTAAAATCCCATCTTCTACATGAAACTTCTCTCAACCCCTCTTAATTCTTGTTCCTTCCTTTTTAGATCAATATATAATTTGCTTGTATTTGTTATTGTCCCCATTAGATAGTGAGCTCCCCTTGGGCAGGGACTCTCTTGCCACTTCTTATATTCCTAGTTAGCACTGGCACACAGCTGGAAGTTAATAAGTGTTTATTGGATATTACGGTTTGAATTTCATCAAAAGAATCTATGGAAATTAGTTTTCTCTCTTCTTATATAAGTACCTACAAAATATCCTTGATTTTACCTATTGTCTCACAAAGCCCAAAATATTTACTATGTAGCCTTTTATAGAACAAAATTTGCTGACTTCTATAACAGGTTAGAGACAGTCTCTAACATTATAAAAAGAGAAAAGAAAAACCTGCAAATATCACAACCTTATACATGGCAGCCTCATTGGAAGATCCCTTTCTGCGACTGCATGAGTAATAGCTCATATCCCTTCTTAGCTTGCACTATACTAAGGGATCCTATGCATGATATTTTGGGGCTGAATTTTCCCAATATCAAATACTTGAATCTTTTCTCACTAGGAGGTGGGGATAGTTTCCCAAGGTCTGACGTTGTGTTGGAATGCCTAACATTTTCCCATAGAAACAATGTTACAAACTGTGGTCAGATTCCCAGACCAGTCCACAAAAGACCATTGCTGACAATATAAACTGGATACTATTTAAGTAACACACTTACAATTCCATTTCCTTTCACTGTCACATGATTTTGATACTAAGTAGAAATAGAACATCTGCCTGCAAATCATTAATTATGCTGCATTACACTCAAAAGTTAAATAAATGGGTTTCCCTTTAGTAATAAATTAAATGGATTTCATCTTCAAAATGAAGATAATTTTACATAGAAAGCTAGAAGACAGTATTTATCGTTAAGGATAATTTTTCATAAGACAAATTCTCACTGCTGGGAGTCCCCAACTTGGAAACAGATTATGTTCCAAAATTTTGTAAATCAGCTGTTTGGTGCTAAGAACTCAGTACCAGATTAGCTCACAAAATCCAATTTGAATCATAATGTTGCAGGTACTATTTCATAGAAAATTGTTTCCAAAACATTGTTTTCCTCCCCTATCCCAGAAATTTACCTTTCTTTGCCTTTGTCTTTACTAATACTGACAAAGAAAAAATAGGGCTTGAGGATATTGCCTCTCCCTAGTATTTTTTTTTTTGCATAACTTCAAGAAATGGTAATGAAATTCAATGATTCAGAAAGCAACTTCTCTGATTTTCAAATCACAACATTCCTTCCTTCACTTAAAAATTTCTGCAGTGCTGTATTTAAAAAAATATATATTTTTATAACTTGAGCCAAGTTACTTTCCCATTCTTCCAGAAAAATGATAAAAATATTTGCTACTTCAAAAATTGGATTTCTAATCACATCTCAAAAGTTAAATAAATTTGCTTTACAAAATTAGTTACTTAATGCGACTACCTAACATTTAAGATGTTTAGAGCAGGAATTTTGTTGTGTGATAGAGAAGTTTAGTAGACTTGCAGTAATGGGGGTAGGGAGTGGGTGAGTAGAATAAACCGGTGTGGGGATATCAGAAAATCTTTTAACTGCCTAAGGACGCTGGATGCATATACTTCAGAAAGCGAAGATTAAGGCGTAGGAGAGCACCGAGGAAAAACTATTCACTTTTCAATTTTGCTTAGCTTTCAAGTGGCGGTTTCACGGGTGACACTGAAAATCAGTTCCTCCTACGGTATGCAGATCCTACTTCAGCTTGCCTGGTACTGTAGATGAATGTTAAACCAGGCAGCCTGTAAATGTAAAATGTCAATGTAAAAGTTGGTTACATGGTGAATCATTGAAAACACTTTAGAGGCTTAAGTTGAACTCCAGTAATTACCAGTCTGCTACCCATAGTGCAATAAATAATTTGTCAACTTTTAGTAAAGAGCAAAAGGAAAACGCAAAAGTGATCTTGATGAAGATCACTAGTTATCAAGCTGGAAGAGGCCACTGAGTTAGAGAATTTAGCCTGGGAGTCGAAAACTTAAAATTTTTTTTGATAATTATTTCAATATTTGTGTTCGTTTCAATCCTATGCTTTTTATTTTATGCGTTTAAAAACAGTATTCTGAAGTAGGATCCCTAGGCCCACTAGAGTACCAAAGGAATCCAAAACACCTCCGACATCTCTCTCCCCCCCAAAACCCAACAACAAACCACCTCTGGTGTCTTCCATCCCCTTCATTTCATAAATGAGGCCAAAAGAGGGAAGGTTACCAGACCAATGGGTATCAGAGGCCGACTTTAGACAGCAAAGCCAGGGGCTGCTTCCTTCCACCACCCTTGAAGCCACACGCCCAGAAGTGGAGAGGCCACAGACTGTAACGAGTCGGGGAATTCCTTGGTTCCCCTGGGGGCAAAGAGAGTAAATGGGAGAGGGAGATGGGAGGGAGGACCCTGCTCTAAGTTAAAAGCACGTGCGCGCTACTGCTGAATCGGAGCCACATGGAGAACACACAGGAAGGTGGCGCCTTATTTTGTCCCAATAAGCCCAGCCTTCTTCCCTCCCCCACTTCCAAACTCGGCGTTCCTAGGCCTAACTCTATTTCCCGTCAGTCCTGCGCCGTGCGCGGGATTGTTCAACCTTCTTTCCCTTCTCCTCTCACTGACCCCGCCCCTCGAGTTTGGGCGCGGATTGATGATGCGTAGTTCCCGGCGCGGGAGAGTGACGCCACCTTGGCTCGCGACGGCGGCAGTCACTGCAGCAGCAATAGGAGCAAAAGCGGCAGCGGCGGCAGCTACGACGGCGGCTGAGAAGACTACGACGACGGCGACGGCGGCGGGGCGGGAGCCAAGCGCGGGGGGGAGGGGCGGGCAGGAGGCGCAGGCAACGTCGGCTGAGGCGGCGGAAACAGCGGAAGGATCATCACCCGGCGGTCGTATTAGGCCCTAGCGGCGCCGGGAGCTGCGCGAGACTCTGGCGCCCGCGCGCGCGCCGGCTTCCCCCCGGAGATCTCCATAGAGACCGTGACACGCACAGAGGCGGGTGCCCGCAAGCGGGCGGGCAGGCGGGCGGGCTGCGGGGCCCGGAGCAGGCGCCGCCGCCCCTTCTCTTCCTCGTCCTCCTCCTCCTCCTTCTTTCACCCTTCTCTTCCTCCTCCTCCTCCTCCTCTTTTCTTCTCCTCCCTCACCCCTCCCTTCTCTCCTTCCCTCCTCCCGCGCGCGCCCTCTCTCTCTCTTCCCCCTCGCCGGCCGGGCCTCGCGCTCCCTCTGGTGCCCGTGCCCCGGCGAGCGGGCCGGGCGGGCTCTTGGGCTGGGGCAGGGGGGTGGGGGGGCCGCTGAGGCCTCCGCCGCCGCCGCCGCCGCCTCTCCCGCCCCTCCCCGCCCTCCCTCCCTCCCTTCCCCGCCCCCGAGCGGGAAGAGGCCGAGGCTCCGCCATGGCCTCGGGAGCTGGAGGAGGGGGCGGCGGCGGCAAGATCCGGACGCGGCGCTGCCACCAGGGCCCGACCAAGCCCTACCCGCGGGGACGGCAGCAGCAGCAGCAGCAGCAGCAGGTAAGGAAGGGGTTCGGGGCAGGCCCGGCCTGGGCCGCCAAGCGGCTGCGGCCTAGCCGACCGGGACTGGGCCGAGGGGCTGCCGACCCGTACCCGACACCCAGGTTGAGCGCCTCTAGTCTTGCCCAGCTACCGCACAAACCGCTGTGTGCCCCATCACCCTGGACCCACACACTGCCCCCACCAACGCCATCCCCCCAACATTCTTATACTGCCCCTTGGCCGTACAGTGTCCGCCTCCTCTCAAACACGTCCACACGTGCCTTGATCACCTTAGCATCCGCGCTGACCACCCAACCCACAATCCATTGTGTCTCTTGTGCTCCTCACTATGCTCTCCTCTCTCCTTCTTCCGCACTAGGTGCGCCCATTTTATCCTCCTCTTCCCCAATATACTTATGTCTTCCCCTAATACAACCCCCCCAACCACCACACAATACACCCCTCACTGTGCCCCCTTATTCTCCAGGACACTTCTGTCTTCCATGACACACACGAACCTGGCTTCACCCACCCCAGGCCCTCCAAACCCCGCCCCTGTGCCCACATCTTCCCCAGCACACTAGTCTTCCCTAACACGCATAACATCCCGCCCCCCAACTGTGCTCCTTTTTTCCGTTGTCCCTACATTGTATTGCCCTCTTTTCCAGTACACTTCTCTCTTCCCCAACACAGTACCCTACTATACTCCCCTCTTCCCAATACACTTCTGTCTTCCCCAACACACACCACATCTGTTCCCTTATCTTCCCCAACATATACAGAACGCTCCCCCATCACAACAAACACTGTGCCCCTCAACTTCCCCAACACATACCTGACTTCACCCAACATACCTCCAGCCGAACCCATCTTTCCTGAAACACATCTCCCCCTACCCACAAACAACATACACCCACACTCAATGTCATCTTCCCTTATACAGGGTAGTTAACTGACTCCCTACACACATCTATGCCACACACTCATTTCCCCATACACACTTGGCTTTTACACATGCACACGCACATCTTCCACTTCGCATGTGCCTCCTTTACACACCTACCTACATGTACTTCTACATAAATGCATATCTTCCCTCATGTGCACGTGTGTGCATGCGCATACACCCACACCCACATATGAATTCATGTATAACTGGGGCATGTAAGGGGGACCTCTGGAGCCAGGGGTGGCATGAACTCAGGCTAATGATGAAATGCACATGTGTTAGGGCTACTGCCAGCCACACCATCTCCTGATATGTACATTAGTCTCTAGTATAGTGAATTAGTTGGTGGTTGTTTATATTTCCCGACATTGTTTCCTTTTTGGGGGTGGAGAGAAGAGGGGTTTGTATGGGAGGGGATAGATATTAGGATGAAATGGGAAGTTGTCTCAGGCTCATTATGTTTTGTACTCCTGGGATACAAAGGGAAGTAAAGGAAAGGGCTGAATAAATTAGTGGGATGTCTCACTTTGTAGCCCCATATTTTTTGGGATTGATGGTTTTCTTTCATGTATTTGTTCTCTTTGTACTTCTGTACCCATTATTTTAAAAGTCCAGCTTAGATCTCATAAGAACCCTGGGCCACGTGGGTCAACTTCTGTGAGAAGGTTTATACCCACACTGGTAATGGGTGCATTTTGAAAATCCCTCTTTTTATATATGTCCTTTATGGGTTGGCCTTTCCTCTGCCTTTACTTTTTTTGGAAATTGGACTTGGCAGTTCTCCAAAGATGATCTGGGCATGTGATTTTGATTTCCGGTGTTCACATTTTCATTTTGTCGAGGATATTCTAAAAGCTTAGGTTCTTTGCGGTTGGGGATGAGGGGTGGGCACAATAAGGACAGTTAGAGGACAAATAATATAACCATTTTATATATATATATGTATATTTATAAAAATATATATAGTTAACAGTTATTAGGCTACCTTTGTAAATGAAAAGTTACAAGATAAATTTTTTTTTGAGGGGAAGTCAGTTAACTTGATTTAGCAAGTAATTTACTATTTAATCTACTAGTGAGTTAAATGAAATTTTAAATGACTTAGTTTCAGTGCCTACTGTTGAAATGATCAGATCAATATATTAGATTGCCCTATTCTGGAAAATAAAAATAATTGGTATTTATATATTGCTTTGAAGTTTTCAAAGAAATGTGCATACATTATTTACCTTGATTCTCATAACAGCCTTGTGAAGATAGTACTAAAAGGTGGTAGAGTAGATTTTACCCATTTTATAGAGGGGGAAACTGAGATTCAGAAATTGTGACTTACTGGACACCATCTAAGTCCAGTACTATATACTATCCTACTTCTCAAATGTTTTGAAATACTAAATTTATGTTTAATAACATTTCTTATGGTTGGAAAACCTACAAATTATTTTCTTAAACATAGGTTTGTAGAAATCATAAATTTGGATATATTACCAGTTAGAATTTTTATTTCTAATTATTATTGCTTGTTTCTAATTAAATATTCAAAGGTCTTGGAATTCCTCTTACCTTTAGTGTTTTCCCTTAGGCATTTGCAGAAAATGCTTGATTGTCAAATATCTTGACCAATGTGCTTTGTCAGGGAGTCTGAATTTTAATCCCCACTCAGAGGCCTCCTAACTAGAAGTTTGAGCATAGACAATCAATGAAATTGAACATCAGTCACTTCTTCTAAAGACTAGGGAGGGGAATACTTATATTGTATTTTGATCAGAAGAAGGATTGTTTTGTGGACAAAATAAAGCTATGGTACTCAGAAAGATGTTACACCAATCAACAGAATACCTGTTCATTAATCTGTATTAGTATTGATCAGACTGTTTTAGGGGAGAAAAGACACTACCGTGCCATCAATTGCAAATAGAAACAGAGACCATTAGTTTGTTCATAAGGAACATTGAGAGTTGCATCCTCACTTAGAAAACCAAATGTGTTTATAGAATTGTTTTTTAATTAAAACATCAGCATAACAAAACCAAATAAGAATTATATTTTAATTTGAGCGTTGTGGGCCGTGTGTTTGACATATATGCTGTACAACACCAAAGGCAAAGATTTTTTCATTGGTAAATTTTGTCTTAAAATCCACAAAGCCAAACACATTTATAATATCCCAAAAATAGTTAAGTAAAACAACACAAAGTTGTGATTGTATAATGTCATTGTTCGTTTTTGTTATTTACCATTTGTTAAAGGAAAAGAAAGCTGTGTGTTCTTATATTCTGATAAGGTAGTACCAACCTACATACACTGTACTAAACCTGAGTTTTGTTGCTCTTCAGTGGTTGTAGTCAGTGAGTATAAAAATTGATTCTTTTGGTTCTGTATTGTTTTGTATCAACTCATATGTATTTGAGTTTGTTAATTTTTCATGGTGATATTCTAATATATTCATATACCACAATTTATTTGGCAAGTCCCCAGTCCTTGAGCAGGTTTCCAACTTTTGTTATAAATAGTGCTGCTGTTAATATTTTCATCCAAATAAAACATCTTTTCTTTCATTAACCTAAAGATGATATTTACTAATGGAATTGCTGAGTCAAAAACTTTTTTTAAGGACATTTCAATGAAAATCATAATTCATGAGATTTCAGCATTTATCACAAATATATATGTGCCATACTACCTTAAGACAGATCAATTTAGAAAGCATGTAGCTTTTGGAAGAATTATAGATTATAGGTTTAGAGCTGGAAGGGACAATTAGAGGCCATCTAATCCAACTCCTCATTTTACAGAGGAGGAATCAGGTCTACAGTAGTGACTTGTTAAAGGGCACATAGTGTATAGTGGCAGACCAGAATTGCAACTCAGGTTCTGTGATATCAGATCCAGTACGCTTTGTACTGTACCAGACTACTTAATCTTGAAATCAGTTTTGACTGAAAAGTTGGTTTTGTCTGAAGAAAAGGCATATAAGCAATTAGCAACTAGATGTGGGTATATATACATATATACTTAAATGAGTTGCTGTAGAAAATGTTCCATGTCCCCTCTTTCTTCCTCACCTAGATAGAGGTAATCTGAGTCTATGGAAAGAGACCTGGGGTTAGAATCAAGACCTGGGTTCACATCTTGCAGAAGCCACTTAACAGCCCTGTGATAGTGACCTAAGTTACTTAACTGAGTGATGTCTTTCTTATGTTCTCATTTGTAAAATGTTAATTTGTCTACCTGCCTTTTAAGTGTTGCTTTAAACAACGTGTGTAGGGGGCGGCTAGGTGGTGCAGTGAATAGAGCACCGGCCCTAGAGTCAGGAGGACCTGAGTTCAAATCCAGCCTCAGACACTTAACACAAAAACTAGCCGTGTGACCTTGGGCAAGTCACTTAACCCCCAACTGCCCTCCAAAAAAAAAAAAAAAACCAACGTATGTATAAAAGTTTTCTAAACAGGGAAGAAAACATGTAGTTGCTTAGTATTAAAATTTGCAGGTCCCCAACTAAAGACTTATGTAGTGCAGAAAATGAGCAATGAAGAGGTTAAAGTCTTCTTCACCTTTTAGATTATTTGGTACTAAGTGGTAGGTATAACTTCAAATAGATACTGAATAGTGACTGAAGAAAGGTCATGGGTATGGCGAATGAGCATTTCAACTTTTAAATGTCAGTTTTACCTTAAATTTAGAACACTTGAAGATATTCTGTAGCTTCTTTCTTTTTGGTCCTTGTTGGAATTTTTCAGATGTGTGAACTACCTGTATTGTCCTTTTGGGACTGGCAACTGTGAATGTGTGGCAGCTGCTGCTGAATCATCATGAATAGCAAAATGCTTAATGAAAAGACATGATTTGTGGAATTTTTTACTTGTTGATGAAATCTAGTTAAGAGTTTTGGGGTTTCTAGGTAGATGTGGGAAGTTGAGTAAGTGTGTTAAGGGGTTGTGGTGGGATGACCAGGGAAAGGATAATTGTTACTTGTTGTCAGTTGGCCCATTAGTTTAGCTCAGTGAATTTCATTTTTATGTTCAGTATACACAGCCCAACTACTGAGAATGTTGAGTGTTTTTAATGTGTTTGTTGTAATTTTCTGCCTTTAAACCATGTGAGAACTCCAACTTGTTGCCTAACCCTTCATATAGACCTTTTTCCAGTTTGGTATTTTCTCCACTGCATTTATAGATTGAAATTCCCAAGGACTGTTTTTGATCCATTCAGGAGCAGACAAAGTAACTCATGTTAGAAACAGAAGTGCACAGTGACTTAGGTGCAAGCTGGTAGACACTTTGTCTACTCTTAGCTTTGGCCACTTCTACTTCAAAGGTGGTAGTGTTTTGTTTTGTTTTTTTTTAAATCTCTGAAGTTCTTGTGATTTGTGTGATCCTTCTCCATTTTTTCCAGGGTCCTTTTGTTATAAACTACCAGGCCCCAAAGTGTCCAAATTCAGAACAGTTATCTGGGGATAGTTCTAGTACATCTGTTACCTCATTGATATTGTTGCTACTTTGATGAAGATCACAGTACAGTCATACCTGCTCACCTTCCCATAAATTCCTTTTAGGGTGGGGAGGGGTATCTTCTTTGAGTTCTTTTGACATTACTTGGATGCCCTTGGAACATTCTTGCTGTTAATAAAAACTATCCGTGGGTTTTCTAAAATCTGTCTCTCAACCTATTGCTGCTTAAAGACCATTATAAATGTGAAATTATAGTAGAGCAAAACTAGAGCCCTTAAGACATGTGAAGGGGATCCTATTACATGGTGGCAGAAGAGTAGAATTTGAGTTGCTGCACTTTGTATGGTGTGTTTCAACGATCTTAAACTATTGCTATTGGGGCATCTTGTTCTGGAAGGCTTTTCCTTCTCCTTGTAATATGTTATTCTAGGATCCCATATATATCACTAAAAAGACCAAGCAGTTAAGATGGCAGAATTTCCAAGGTAGGTAGGATAGGAGGAATTGCTATTATTCTTATGATGTCTTAAATATAAAAATTGGTATAGTCTCTATAAATAACAAAAAACTGGTGTATCCTAGTAGGTAAATATTATTTTTTGAATCTCCTCCAAAGTGAAAAGTTTTATGAAGGCAATGTGAGGATTGGGAAAACCAAAACTTTTCAGTTATTACTAAGCAATACAGACAACTCAGCATCTTTCTCAATGAACTAATATCTTAAATTTGTCTTCTCTTGTTTCCTTTTCCATGGATACTAGTGGTTCTCTGGGCAGGAATTGATTTGTCTATATTTCCTGCATAAATAGGTGTCTAACAATTGATTGTTGAATTGGTGTCAGTGGTTACTGATGGATAAATTAGAAGAGGTTGACATGAAATTGAACTCTCTCTTAGCATTTAAGCTACCTCTGGCCAACTTTGTCTTCCTTTAAAAAGATGGTGTACTGAGCGGATGAGATTTTAAAATTATTTTCTAAATTCCTTCAAGTTGTTTGTTCTGATTTTGTTTCTCTTAAAGTAGTGGTTGTGTTGGAGTTTTAAAGTGGAGGATTTCAGAGCAACTCTCCCACTTGGCAAATACTATTCTATGTTTGGAGTTTATAAATATTATGCACCCTTTATTAACCTATTCTCACTCATCCAAACTAGAAAGACCAGGTTCTGATTGGTGTGTCTGTTGTCAGAATACAAATCTAGCTGCTTTTGGGAGAGCTCATCATGAATCTTAAGATGATTATTGATTTTTTTTTTTTTTACAGTGGGACTACAGCAACTCTTTCTTTTTTTTTTTTTTTTCTGTTTCCTTGCTTTTTTGGAGAGGGGGAAAACCTGGCAATTGGGGCTAAGTGACTTGCCCAAGGTCACACAGCTAGTAAGTATTAAGTGTCTGAGGCTGGATTTGAACTTAGGTCCTCCTGACTCCATGACCAGTGCTCTAGGTGCTCTATTCACTGTGCTGCCTACCCGCCCCTGACTACAGCAACTCTTGAAGTTTCTCTTTCTGGGAAGGTTGCTGTGAAAGACTCACACTGATTAAATGATAGGGCCTTCAAGTATATGTTATATATGCATGCAACACCAAGGGTGAAACTCTAAAACACTTAAGTAATAGTGATTAATTCTGAAGATGAACATGGCTATTTTGAATATATGTGCTTAAAAATTGGAAATCCTTTACTGATGAAAGTGATGGAGAATTGTGATTATTTAGTGTTGTAGAGCTTATTTTTAAAGTCTTAGATACTTTAAGGGCTTACCATTTGAGTACTAAATCAGACCATTGTTATATAAATGTAGATGTTGAGACAATGTTCATTCTTGTTTCTTAGTCTTATTTCTTTTTTGTAATTACACATCTTTGTGGTAGATGTGAGTGAAGACAGGGTATAGGGAAGGAAAAGGATGTGATTAAAAATTCTTGTCATAAGGAGACCTTCAAAAAAGTTACTTGGGTGAAGAGCAGGGGAGATTTATTTGAAATTTAGAGGGTAATGAGAAAAGGACTGAGAGGAAACAAAGAGAACAGGTACCATCTACAGACCTGGAGAACAAAGGCAGTAAGATGAGTAGAAAGAATTAGAACAGCATTGAAGTCCAGGGCACACTGCCCCAGAACTGTAAGATGAAGCTAGTATTTGATATGACAGATTGACTGAATATATGAAATTATTTGGAAAAAAAGAAATTGTGTGTGCCCAAAAAAAAAAAATGTCATTTAGTGTATATTAAATCAAAGAAATGATGATGGACAGAAAAAGCTTTGTATTTAAATACTGGAGAATCTAGAAATAGTATCAATTACACCAACATATTAAATTGGGAAACAATTTAGAGGAAACTTATTTCTCATTTCTTATTACATTTAAAGTTGATATTATTGGTCTTAGATGTATAAAGGAAAGTAGGAACACAAGCATAGTAGATTAGAGAGTTTGTTTCACTCATTTTAAATTGTCCTTAGTTAATCTTTTAATTCCTTTTTTTTTAAAAAAATTAGTTTTTCAAGTAATAAGTATTTTTTTCATTGGTTTGTCCCTCCTACTGCTTTCCTATCACCCTTCCCCCTTCCCCATCAAGCAGTTTAAAACAAAAAAATATCCCAAATCAATCCCTCAAAACATATCTCCATAGTCTAGTAAAACATTCCCACATTAGCTGTCAGAAAGTGTCTTTCTACATTTAAAGTCTATCATCTTAGTTCATTTAAATGTGAAATTTTTGCATTATATATGAAAGTTAAATGACTTTGTTTTGAAATAGTTACCAATTCATTTTCATTAAGTAGCACCAAGAAGAGTTAAATAGTGGCATCATAGTGTAAAGATTATTCCATTTCTAGAGTATAAACTGGTGAATATTTTAAAAGTCAAGATAGTATTCAAATTTTATCAAAAATGTATTTTCCATTGAGAATCTCCAAGAAGTTCTTAAACATCTAAAACCCCTTTTGACAGTTTAACTATGCTTTGTAAATCATTGGAATTTAAATATAGTTATTAAGATGTTTCATATAGTGAAGCAACAAAGATAATTTAAGAAATGAAAAAATGTCGTTTTGTTGTGCTTTGTGTTAGTCACCTAGTAAATTTTGTTGTAAATTGTTCCTGTGTTCCTATTTAAGAGATAGATTTATCCATTGAAGATCATAATTTCTAATTCCTTAAGGTGCCCTCTTTCCTTTTGATACTCTCTAAGTATTTTGTCATTGTTTTATGCAATTGTTTTGATTTTGTAATTTATTATGTAGTTACTTATCTCTCTAGCTTATCTCCCTTACTAGATTTTAAACTCCCTGAGGACACTGTTTTTGTTTTGTTCATATCTGTGTCCCTGACACTAAACTCTGTCACTTGACTTTAGTGGGTATTTAAAACTTATTTGTTGAATGAAATTGTTTTAGACTGGCATGGAGCAGGAAATATTGGATTTGGAATGAGAATATCTGAACTTGAGTTTAAATTTAGACATTTTCTGGTTGCATGACAGTAGTCAATGCCTTGCATCTATATTAATATATCACTAGGTTTTTATAGGGAAAGAATTTGTAAATTTAAAAGCACTATATAAAATTTGTGAGCTGTATGTTAATCAACAGTCAGTTCATAAGCATTTGTTAATCAATTTTTTCTCTCCATACAGGCCCATTTTAAGCATTTTGCTATGAAGGGATGCAAAGTTACTAATAATGTGTTATTTATGTTAATTTAGGTTATGGATTGGAGTCTCTTTAATTGTTAACACTAATAATTACTGGCATTAAAATTTGTAATTTTACTTTACACGCAATCTCCTTTGAACAAAAGTCTTGTGAGGCAGGTACAGTGGATAATATTATTCTCATTTTATAAATGAGGAAATTGAGGCTTATGTTAAGAGACTTCCCTGTAGCCACATGGTTGACAGTTTTCAGGAGCCAGATTTGAACTGAAGTTTTCCTGATTCCAGATTCAGCACTGTTAACCTTTTGAACCAAGTACATTTTTGAACTTTTAAAAATCATAACTTCTAATTAGGGTTGTAGTATCATTATATAATGTGGACATTCATTTAAAAATTTTTTGAGTTTCCAATTATTTCTCTTTCCTCCTCTCCCTCCCTGAAACAGCAAGCAATTTGATATATAGGTTATACATGTGCAATCATGCAAAGCATATTTCCATATAATCGTGTTGTGAAAGGAAATACAGACCAAAAAAACAAAACCTAAAACCCCCCCCCCAAACACTATAAAAATAAAGAAATTAAATAGTATGCTTCAATTTATATTGACTCCATTAGTTCTTTCTCTGGATGTTGTTAGCATTTTTCATCATGAATCCTTGTGAATTGTGTTAGATTATTTTATTGCTGAGAATAGCTAAGGTCTTCACTGTTGATCATTGTACAGCATCATCTACTGGTTCTGCTCACTTCATTTTGCACAAAGTTCATGTAAGTCTTTCCAGGTTTGTTTGTTTTTAAAATCAACCTCCTCATTTGTTATAGCACAGTAGTATTCCCTTACAATTATATACCACAACTTTTACAGCCATTTCCCAATTGATGGGCATCTTTTCAATTTCCAGTTCTTTGCAACTACAAAAAGAGCTGCTATAAATATTTTTGTATAAATAAGGCTCTTCTCTCTCTTTCTCTTTCTCTCTAATCTCTCTGGAATACTTAGTGATATTGCTGGATTAAAGGGTAGCCTTTTGAACCAAATTTGTTCATTATTTTAGTTTTTTTTAGTTGATTGGCTAGGATTCTCTAAGTATATACTATCATGTCACTGGCAAAGAGCGATAGTTTTGTTTCCTCATTGTCCATTCTAATTCTTTCCATTTGTTTTTTTTTTCCCCTCTTATTGCTATATCTAACATTTCCAGTACAATATTGAATAATATTGGGGATCATAGGCATCCTTGTTTTACCCCCGATCTTATTGGGAAAGCTTCTAGCTTATCTCCAGCATTATTATTTTTTTTTTAAGGCTTAATTACCCATGGCAAACTTTTCATTGCATTTCATGGTCCTCTGACTTTGAATGCTTAGAAGGTCTAAAATTTTTCACATCTGTTGGAAGTTTGGGAATCTTATTTTGCATCTTCATACCTTATACTCCTTCATTGGGCCACATTGTGGAAAATATCATTACCCTTGTGGTAAGATAACAAAGATTAAATCTTTTATTTTTGTTTTCTCTAGTGCATTCCTCTTTTCCTTGAGTTATTTCTTTAGTTCTCCCTTCATGCTCTCTTTTAAGGGTTAAGTAATTTATCTCATAGAAAAATTGCTTAAGGTGATCTTGCTTATATTGAACTACTTTGCTTTTGTGGGTTTTGTTGTTTGTTTTTTTCCTGAGGGAGCAAGGGTGAATGGGAGGCAGTGCTATAACCATTAGGACAACAGAAAATGAAGTAGTGCCAAGGTGAAGTAACACTAATTTAGTTAAGCACTACTCTGTTTCCTACATTCCTAAATGCTTATTTCAGAAATACATTATTATTCTTATTTTCCTGAGAAATGTTATCACAAAATACTTATCTAAGGGAATACAGTGTGGTTTGAATGCAGTATGGATACCTATAATAAAAGTACGTTGTCATGATGACAGGGGTTGATCTAAGGAATACTTGAGTCTTCTCTATTCTGATGTATTCTTGGCCAAAGTTTTCCAAGAGTATTAAAATTCTAAAATGAGCTTCTCACTTTAGGGTTTTGCTTCATTACTTTACATTAATAACCTGAAGAGAGATGTGGAACCTTAAACCTTTTATTTTCATCTTTCCTCACTTTTCTGTCCTAAGTAGCTTCCCAGGGATGGACTTCTTTTCCTTACTTTTCAGAGATCATTTTATTGGTTTCCCCTAGAGGGGAAAGGAGTTAAAAAAATTGTCCTCTGAAAGTTAGTGGGGATGGGCTGAAATGATAAATAATTTTCACAGAATGCCTAGGCTTTGTTTTCTTCTTTTCTCCTTTTACTTTGGCTTCAGGTGCCAACTCTTTGCCTAACTTAAGAAGAAAGTTGTGTGAAAGAAGGGGCAGGAGAAAGATGAGTTCAGTTAGAAAGAGAATGATTAAAAAGATGATTTGGAGAGCTTTGGAATAGTGAAGAACACCAGAGATTGAATTTGTGAATAAGAAATTGGGGAAGATTTGAAGCTAAAGCAACTGAGGAGAAGAAAGGACTGAGTCTGAAAGAGGATTGGGTGGAGGATTCAACTTCACAAGTACAAGAACTGATTGGATGGCCAGACTCAAAAGCACAGTTAGATTCTTTGTCAGTCTGGCAGAAGGTTTGCCAGTACAGTAGTAGCCCATGAATTTGTGCTTCTCCCTGTGCTGTTCAACATTTTTTGTCAGTGGCTTGGATAAAGGCATAGATGTGATCACATTTACAGGTAACATAAACTTCAAGAGCTAGCTGATATACTGGTTCATAGAGTCAGCATCCAAAATAAAAACTATACACTTGATTAGGGGTTCATAACTTGGGTTTATGAGGGTTTTTTTTTACATTTTTATAACTATATTTCAATATAATTGTTTTCTTTATATATAATCCTCTTTATTTTATGCACTTAAAAACATTTTGAAGAGTCCATAGGTATCAAGAGACTGCCAAAGGAATGCATGACATGAAAAAGATTTAAGAATCTCTGGGCTAGAGCATTTTGCTTCATGTAATAAAATGAAATACTATAGAAATGATTGTAGTTTTTTATACATAGGTACAAAAAATCAATTTCACAGGTATAGGATAAAAAGCAGTTCTGAAAGATCTGGAATATTTTACTGGGAATTGCAAGCATGATGTGTAAGCCAAAAAAAAAAAATACTGGGCTTCATTAATTAAAAGAAATGTTTTTTTCTGCCTTTGCTCAGCAATCACTGGAGAATTGTGTTCAATTTGGGACACCATGGTTTAAGAAGGACTTTGATAAATTGGAGAGGAACTGGTTGTCTTAATCTGGAGAAGAAAGGAGTCCAGGGTAATATAATACCTTTGTTCAAGTATTTGAAGGGCTGTCATGGAGTAGAGATCAGATTTACTTGTTTTGGCTCTAAGGACAGAACTAGAAGCAATGCATGGAAGTTGCAAAGAGGTAAACTTAGACTCGATATCTGTAAAAAAAAAAAAAAATCCTCTTTCTAACAATTAGACCTTTCTATGGAATAAATTGCTTTGAAAAGTGGTAGTATGTTCTTCCTTGAAGATCTTCAATCCAAGGTTAGATGATCACTTGTTGGTATGTTTTAATGGGAATTTCTTTCATATTTGTCTTGGACTAGAGGTTTGAAGAACCTTTCAACTCTCACATTCTATGATTTTGTGACTTAATCCAGAGGAGAAGTTGGAAGAGCTTTGTGGGAGAAGAGGGAATTTGATGGGTGGGTTGTCAATGTGCTGAGTAGTGAAAAAGATGGTCCAAGTGTTAGTGGGGTGCTAATATGAAGAGAATAGCCATGCTGGAGTCACAGTTAAGCAGAAGTGTTGTAGTGCTATTAGAAGGAAATATGAAGACTGAGGATTATTCCCCAATAGGGGTGGATATTGGAGAATGCAGTGATTTGCATTAAGCTTGCAATATTTGTATTTTTGTCTCAGTTTAAAAGTGCTTTTTATGCTCATCAGAGTCAGTTTTCCTTCCTATGAGAGAAAGTGAAGGGGATCAGGGTGCACACATGTTGTTTGTTATCAGAAACGATGAAATGTTCTATTTAAAATAAAGATTGTGAAAACCCTAGGGGAAAAGGATCTTGAGACCATGTGTGTGTAACACAACATTGGAGGGCAGAAGAATGTCATGCAGAAGGAAAGACTATAACTATTGAACACTTGGATGCTTAAAAAAAAAACCAAGTAATTTGAGGCTTCTGAAGAGTAAATTGGATATTTTGAGGAGGAAACGTTTGTCATCTAAGCACAAAGTGCTATTAAATGATAGATCATCCAGTAAAAATCAGAGAGAAAAAAATTTATGGAAATCTCTGACTATTTGGTGAAAGATACTGAGGTAGATATTTATTAACAGTGGAAGAAATAAGCATCCCTTTCTAAGACTTCTCAATTAGTGAACATTTATTAAGGTCTTACTCTGCTAGGTACTGTGCTAAACATCGCCAGTACCAAGAAAGGCAAAACACAGTACCTGCTCTCCAGGGACTCACATTCTAATGAAGGACACCACAAAAGGCTTCCTGAAGGTGATAAGATTTTAGGTAGGACTTCAAGCTGGGGGTGAAGAGGAAGGGGCAGAGTATTCCAGGTATGTAGGATCCAGTGCGAATGCCTACCTGGGCTTGGTAGATGGAATGTGGTCTTGTTTAAGTATCATTGGATCACAGAATGGGGAGAGCAGAGTGGGGGTGAAAGGGAAGTTAGGAAGATTTAGAAAGACTGGGCACATATATGTTGATCAGAAAGCCTTGTTAAAGATTATGAAGTTTTAAACAAAAACACTTGGAGAATGGGTAGTGGTTTTTTTTTGGAGCTGTTAATTGAAGGCAGTGGATTTAGAAATAAGAAGCACATTTAGGAAATGAACAGCCAGTCAGTTTAGAAGATGTCTGAAAATAGAAATTGAATTTCTGGATAATAGCTATTT
Source organism: Pseudocheirus occidentalis (assembly GCA_028646575.1). Lineage (NCBI taxonomy): Eukaryota > Metazoa > Chordata > Mammalia > Diprotodontia > Pseudocheiridae > Pseudocheirus > Pseudocheirus occidentalis. The sequence continues at coordinate 143,813,135 of CM053594.1, read as the reverse complement.
CAAGCTATCTGCAGGTTTCCTAAGGCAAAGATGGAGTGCACCTAACAAGGATTGATAAATATGTACTTGAATGATGTCTTTCATACCATTAAAAAAAGGTTTTTTATTGTTTTGTTTTTACATCACAGTCATCTACTCCACTCATTTCAAAATGTGTCTTGCAAATCAAATCAGAAGGCTTTTAAAAACTGAAAAAGGAAGAAGAAAGCTCTATATGTAGGTCTTCACCAAACTAGATTAAAAAAAGTAGCTACAAAAAGTAGAAAGAAGAGTAGCGGTTGACGCACCCAATAGTTGACAGAAAACATCTAACAAAGAAGCCAGAGGTTAATATTCCTGTCTTCAAATTTTAATAGAAATGTATAAAGTGTTGCTAGCAAGCAAGATTTTAAATCAAGGAGGTAAATTTGAAGTTATGTATATGACTGAACCTTAGTGGGATGAAATAAACAAATAGAAAAATAGATCTGGACAAGTGTAACTTACTCAGAATAAACAGAATAGAATAAAAGGATAGGATGGCAGAGTAATAACATTGTTAAAAATGTTTATTCTTGAGAAAATCCTGGAGCCAAAGAGGGATGACTTATTTGGATAAAGATCACAGGAAACATAAATAATAGTACTGTTGTCATCTGGGTATCATCCACCTGGAGAGAAAAGGAAGTAGAGGGTTCAGGAAACATTACAATGCTGGCACAGAGGCAATAGAATGTAAGTTCTATGAGGGTAGAGACTTGTCTTTTGTCAGGCACTGGGATGTTTACTAAATATTTGTTGATTTATTATATAAAAGTCATGTGGGACTGGAAATCTGAGTTTTTTTCATAAGGTGAGGGAATCAGCATTGGAAAGTAATATTTTGAAAGAATTTTATTTTTTATTCTAAACTTCAGCACTGAATAAAATGGACATTTCTGCTTATGTAGTAGAACAGAAAAAAGGAGAACTGTACACAAAACTCTGAATGTTACATGTAGCTTGCCTTTCTTTTAAGATTTAACATGTAGGGGTGCCTAGGTGGCACAGTGAGTAGAGCACTGGCCCTGGAGTCAGGAGAACCTGAGTTCAAATGCAGCCTCAGACACATAACAAAAAAACAAAAAAAACCAGCCGTGTGATCTTGCAAGTAACTTAACTCCAATTGCCCTCCAGAAAGCAAAAAAAAAAATTTAACGCCTACCTTTCAAAGCTATTTGAAAGGGAGAGGGAGGACCTGGGCTCTAATTCCCACCAGCAGAACAGTATGAGAGAAGCTGCGATGGAAGTTCATGAAGAAAGCAGTAGCCTGAGTGGAGTTATTTACTAAAATTAAATATGCAATAAGAAAAAAGGAACATATTATAAACTTAAATACAAAATAAGGAAAGAAAATGATGATTAACCTGGCCTAGTGGTAACTGCTAGTTTTAAGACTAAAAGCCTAGTTTTGGAAAAATTTGGAGTGGGCCAGCCACAAGGTCATGGATTTTCAGCCAAATCAACTCTCTAAAAACTATATTCTTCAGGTTACAAACTCCATTTATGGAGTTCATGAATACAAAAAATGAATACAAAATTCACAGATCCTTGGAATAGAATCACCACTTGAAATAGAATCTTCCACTTTTCTTGGACAAAAAGGTAGCACTCATTTAAAATGTGATAAATTAGGCAGGCCAAGGTAAGGCAGTGTGGAATTAAGCTTGCCTCTGCATTTAAAAAAAAATTATTTGTAATAGTTTAGTTTTTATAATCACTTTTAGTCCTGGAGTATGGGGTGTGGTTCCTCTAGCCTCACATCCTCTCCCCTATGGCCTAAAACCTCCTGTAAGTACCCATAGCTAGTGGTGTCCCTGCCCCATTACCTCTGCATTCACCCTGGGCTGGTTCCTTCCCTCCTCCCCCCAGCACAGCTGGGTCTGGTGTCAGCAGTTTCCCTCAATCTCCAACACCCCTCATTGTGGGGGGGGGGGAGAGTGAGAATGGTTGTGGTAGAAGTTCCTGGGGCTGGGACTAAGGCACCCTCCCAATTTAAGCTAACTCCAGGGCTTGCCACTTGTTGTTTAAAGTGATCTGGGACCTAGTCTGAAGGTGTTTACTAAACTTCATAGAGATCAAACTTCATCCTGGGATTTTTCTTCAGATCTTCTCTGATTGCCCCAGGAAGACCCTTATTCTATTTCTACTCTTTATTTTTAGCACTCTGTATTCACCCTGAGGCACTAATATCCTCTTTTGTGGAGGGAAATCTTGAGAGCTTGAAATTTTCTAACCTAGTCTGCCATCTTTCCAGAATCCCCTCCTGTGTGCTATATTTTAGAAGGAAGAATATAAAATGGAGGTCATTCAGGATGGTGAATAACTAAATTTATGGCATATGAAAATTGGTTGAAGGAGGTACCTTTGCTTAACTTCAAGAAACAACTGGGAGAAGAACATGCTAGCTGTCAGTACTTGAATGGCCATCATGCAGAGGAAGAATTAGACTTGGTTCTGTTTGATCTGGGAAGGCAAAACTAATAGTTGGTGGAAGTTTGCAAAGGGTCAGATTTAACATTTGATTTTAGAAAAATTCTAGATTCTTTCCCTTCTTCCCTCGTCACCCACCCCCACTGGAAAGACAAGCAATTCGATACAGGCCGTATATGTGTAGTTACACAGAATATCTCCACAGTGGACGTATTGTGAAAGACTGCCTGTATTTCCCTTCTTCCTATCCCACCCTCCCCATTTGTTCTATTCTCTACTTTGTCCCTGTCTCTTTACAGAGGTGTGTGCTTCTCACAACCCTCCCCCCAACCTGCCCTCCCTCCATCTTCTCTCCTACTCCAGTAGGGCAAGATACCCAATTTAGAGTGTGTGTGTCATTCTTTCCCTAAGCCAAATTCAATGAGAGTAAGGTTGAAAGGATCACATTTAGGCCTGAAGTAAGGAAAAGCTTTGTAGAATTAGAGCTGTCCAAAAAAAAACCAAGATGATTTGAAAAGTAGCAGAAATAATTGGTTCTTCACTGGAGGTCTCCAAGCAAAGACTGGATCACCACTTGTATGCTATGTTGTAGAAAGGATTCGTATTCAAGTATGGGTTAGATTAAAATTCTGTGATTATATGATACGGTTCTCTGATTTTTCTTATATAAGTACATTGTGAGTTATGACCAGGGCCTGGCAACCTCCATCTCTTTGATTTTGGAGGAGTATACTCTTTATCTTACCAATCTGACCACAGTGCATTTTTCTGTCCTAGTTTAATTTCTGCCTCCCTGGAAAATGGGGATAGTACCCCTTTTCTTTCATAAGAGGATACCTTACTCCTCCATCTCTATCTTAACTGGTTGTAGTCTGTCTTGGGTATACCAAACCTTTTCTCTGTTACTAAATTATGAGGAAGGTAAGGAATTGAACAGTATGATAGTCTCATCCTAAGCAGGAATAGGTACTGGAAAATGGAAGAACAAAAGGCAAAGATGCTGTGATTATCATCATCTGTGAAAGTTGAACTAATTTAAAGTTGCCACAATTGAGATCAAAGCAGTTCAGAAGCCATCCTAGCTAACAAGCACTTGAAGTCCTTACCAGACAGAGGGTGCCAGCAGCACAGGGCCACACTAGTTTGAGATACAAATTCATGTGTTAAGTAAAACAAGGGAAGGTTACAAACAGTGTAGTGCCTTATGAAACAATGGAAAAAGTAGAAGCCGATTTACAGGCTTGGCAGACAGTTCAAAGAAGTAAAATAAACATAACATTTATGAATGAAACTTATCAAGATTGACAACAGATGTATAGATATAATATGAATGAATTTATAATTGTTTCTAGAATGCTTAAAAAACTTTATTTTTAATGTTCATTTTAAAAAATTTAGTTTCAACTGCTCTTCTTGCAGCCCCTCCCCCACCCATTGAGAAGGCAAGCAGCATCATATCAATTATACATGCGAAGGCAGGCAAAATCTGTTTGCATATTAGCCATGTTGCAAAAAAAAAAAAAAAGAGGGAGAGGGCAAAATAAAGGAAATTTTAAACGCATACTTCATTCTGCACTCTGTTTATGAGTTCTCTCTCTGGAGGTAGATAGCAATTTTCATCATGGTTTTTTAAGAATTGTCTTGGATAAGGGGCGGCTAGGTGGCGCAGTGAATAGAGCACCGGCCCTGGAGTCAGGAGTACCTGAGTTCAAATCCGGCCTTAGACACTTAACACAAAAACTAGCTGTGTGACCTTGGGCAAGTCACTTAACCCCAACTGCCCTCCAAAAAAAAAAAAAAAAAGAATTGTCTTGGATAATTGGATTGTGAAATACTTATTTTTTATAAACTCCAGAGGAACATTTTTCCCTAACATCTCAGCGCCCTTTATTTAAATCACACATATACACATATACCCAAAAAAAGCAGGAATGGTACCTTAGAAAATAATAATAATAAAATATAATGTTGCTTTAAGATTTGGAAATAGTTTTTAATATATTGTCTTATTTTATCCTCATAACAAGCCTGGAAAATAAGGTGATTCTCAGAAGAAAAAAAAAGTGTCTAGACTAGACAGAGTGTGTTCTGAAGTATTATAATCTCTGAAAAGCATAGGATAGCATTACACATTTTCTCATGGGGAGGGAAAAAATAAAAATAGGGAGAAATAGCAATATTACTAAATAAAAAGGATGATTGAGATGTCAATACTATTGATGTGGTCTACTTTCTCAAAATTTGGGAGGATGACATTTTGATGATGTCCTTGATAAAAATGAGAAGGGAATATTTTCTGATTGTTCAGTTATTTTAGTTGTATCCAATTCTTTGTGACCCTATTTAGGGTTTTCTTGGCAAATGTACTGGAGTAGTTTGCCATTTCCTTCTCCAAGTTATTTTATATGTGAAGAGACTGAGGCAAACAGGGTTATAAGTGACTTGCCCATGGTCACATAACAGCTACCAGTGTCTGAGGCCAGATTTTAACTCAGGAGGATGAGTCTTCCTGACCCCAGGTCCTGCATTCTATCCACTGTGCCACCTAGCTAGCTGCCCCACATGTTTTCTTGGATAGGTGCTTAGTAATAACAAAATTCTTAACATAAGGACAAAATAAGCTCATGTTGTACTGAAGATCATGCTGCAGTGCATTATAGTTAGGGTCAAACATATCATAACTCATTAAGGCCTTTGGGGAATAAGCTATTTTTATTTGGTGAAGATTAAAGGTTTCATATGACTTGATTACAAAATAAGACTGTTTTTCTTGTTTGTTTTTTGAGTTTTTTTGGAGGGGGCTATGACTAATTATTTTTCAGTATCATAGAGGAGATTTTTTAAAAATGGGGTTTTTTTTTACCATTTATCAAGATACAGTTAATTGTGTTTTTCAGTACTATATATTTCCTTTTTTTTCAAACTGCTTATGTAGTATTGGAATTAGTTCTTTAAATGTTTGCTAGAATTCATTTAAAAATGCATATAGTCCTGGGTTTGTTTTTCTTGAGGAGTTGGTGTATGACTTGTTCAAATCCATTTCTTGTTCTTTTAATCTGGGAATAATCCTGAAATCATGATAAAACTTCACTTTATCAAGAAATGTCTACTTAAGGGCAAATACCTGCCCTTTCCCAACATTTACTTCCTGCTAATTTTCTTCTGTAACAAAGGAAGGCATCAGCATCTCCTTTTTTTTCCCTTTGGGAATTTATTTTTTATTATATTCAGCTCCTCTTCTTTACTTTCTTTGCAGATAAACATACATTTTAACAAAATTATTTTCTAGTTCTTGTTATGGCCTACTTTTTATAAGTAGCACTTGTTATAACAAAATTCTTGCCATCCGAAAGGAATTTTATGGAATTCCTTATATTTGACCTGTAATTAGTTTTTTTAAGTCTTACCTTTGTCTTTTTTTAATTAGAAGCTCTTATGGATAGGAGGAAAATGTTACGTGCTATATATGAAGGGAGAATGGCTTTGTAATAGAACATGTTTTAATTTCATCGTGGTTTTCTTAAAAGGTAATTAGTGCATTGGAAAGAATACCAAATTTGGAATCAGAAGACTTGAATCCTTGCTCTTCCACTTACTATGTGATGTGGGCTTTTTGAGACTCAGTTGCATGTAGACAGTTCCTAAACAAAATATCTAGTCAAATTTGCTTAATTATTCTTATATTTCAGCATGCTCAGAATGGAACTAATTATGTTTCCTTTGAAACCCATCCCACCTTCAAACTTCCCCTGTTCTCTTGAAAGCACCACCATTCTTCCAGTTGTGCTGGTTTCAGCATTGACTTGTTATTCTCTTACTTTATCCACTTTCAGATTCAATCGGGTGGTTTGTCTTGTCAGTTCCATTTTTAACAATTTCTTTTGCATCTGTCCCCTTTGCTTTGCTCTATATCTACCCTGTATATCTACCCTTCCCGCTTTATGCATCATTATCTCTTCACTGCTTTCCAATTCATTCTCTTTATAATTGCCAAATTGATATTCCTAAAAGACAAAACTAACTTTGTCTCTCTCTTATCCCTTTATCTTCTCTACTTGCTTCTCTCTCATACATGAGCAATGCATACACAATCTCAGACCTCATTGTTGGCCTCCTTTACTTCTAGGATAAAGTACAAGCTGCTTAGCCTCGCTTTTGAAGCCCCTCAACAGTCTAGGAGCACCTAAGTGGCACAATGGACAGAGTCTGGTCTGGAGTCAGAAATGCTCATCTTCCTGAGTTCACATCTAACCTCAGGCATTTATTTACTTTGTGATCCTGGCAGATCATTTAACCCCGTTTGCCTCAGTTTCCTCATCTGTAAAATGAGCTAGAAAAGGAGATGGCAAACCACTCCAGTTTCTTTGCCAAGAAAATCCCAACTGGGATCATGAGCTATCTAGGTTCCCCTGTACATTTCCAGTCACTTCCTTATTAAAGATCTTTTCTTTGCTCTGTTCTATTCGGATTGGCCTGTTAGCTATCCCTAATTCATGACTGATACTCTTATCTCTGGCCTCCATGTCTTCTTACTGTTGTTTTCATGTCTGAGATACAGTGTCTCTTAACCTGCTTTTTCTGAATCCCTAGGCTTTCTTCAAAGCACAGCTTAGATTCTGCCTCTTACATGAAGCCCTTTCTGAGCCCATATATTTATTTGCAGATATATAGGATGTTCCCATTAGAATGCAAGCTCCATGGGGTCAAGGGTGCTTTGATTTTTTTTTGTTTGTATCCCTAATACAAAGCCTTGCACTTTGCATATAATAGCTGCTTAATAAATATTTGTGAAATTAAATCTTTAAACTAGGAATAATATTCTCTGTTCTATTTCACACTGTTGTTTTGAGAATCTGAACTTTGTGTAATGCATAGCACAGTCCTTGGTGCAGTGTAGAAATTTAGTACATTTTTATTGGTGGTTATTATATAGAGTTTACATTTATAGCTAAGAACCAGAAATTACTGATTTTATTTGACAATTTGAGTTGATTTTAAAGTACTTTTAAAAACTGAGTTTTTAAAAATTGTATAACAAAGTACTCAGTAGTGATCATATTAAGGAATCTAATTCTTCATTAGTACCTTCTTGTTGTATTATTATGATCTATTTGGTGTTGCTTTTTTTGAAAAAATTAAGTTTAAACATGTAGTGCCAATGCAATATTTATAGCACCCATGACCATGATAAAAAATAGTGACTATAAATATTCCTCTATGGCACTGGATCACAAAACATAACAAATTCTCCATATAGAGGAAAGAAACAAAGCATTTATTTAGACACCAGAAAACAAAATCCCAAAAGCAGTAAGCTGATTCCATCATAGTAGCAAAGAAGTTAATAAGCCATAATAACACAGAGAGCCACAGCATCCTTTAGCCTTTCCACAAAACAACACAAGATCAGTATTTACTCAAAAACCTATCTGACTCTTTGCCTGAGTATCCTCTCCCGAAACTGGCTTCTCTAGCTCTAACTCCCAGCTTCCTGTGGGTTCTGCTCTACCCTTCAGCAAACTCCTACCACCACAGGCTACACGTGATTACATTCAGCCTGTTAGGGGACAGAGTTTACTTACTTTCAAAGCCAGGAAGGTCTTAAAATTCCCCCCTAGGCCTATTAAGGGGCAGGGAAGATCTTCAAATTTACATTCCCATTACAAAACATATCTTAAATAGCTTTTGACATTGGTAAACAGCAGGTTTTTTTTGTTTGTTTTTTGTTTTTACCTCCAGGGTATCCTTAGTAGAGTTACAGAATCTGTTAAGAACATCGTTCCAGCATGGCTGCAGAAGTATTTCATCAAGAATGAAACTGCTTATGTACATTCAGATGACAACAGGGAATCAAGTCATTGGCAAGAGAATACACAAAATGATGATCTTTTATATACAGATGAGGAAAACCCAGTTGTTAATGACGGGAGGATCACTCCTGATCAGACAGTCAGTAATGCAGAAGGTAAGTGGAAAGATAGATTATTAATGCTATAATTCCACTTGTTTTGGTTTGAAAATTATTTAACCTAATTATTGTTAAAATCTAACTAATTATTAAATGAATGGTACCTAAGGAAAAATGAGTTATAAATAATATGTTCTGGTACTGTGACTTCATGGGTCCTTTTTTATTTAGGTTGTTTCATGGAAATTTTCATATTTCTTCCTTGGTGGAATGGTATTTACTTCATTTTTGGTCATTCAAAATTTTTTACTCATTTTTAATGGTCACAATTAGAACTAACAAAATACATACTTTTGGGATCTTAGCTTGAAAGCTCTTCAGCTGGCTACAATAATTAGCATTATTTTCTGCTCATTTTGGGTCTTCAGTGGTGTGGATTCCTCTAAAAGTTTGAAAAAGGCCAGAGTAAATAGGACTAATTTCTTTGTAAGAGAAGAAATGTTAAATCTAACTTTTTCCTAAGTAACATTAATTCACTTCACAGTTTTTTGAGTATACTTTTATCCTTACTGGAAATAGCAGAATAAATTTTATACCATACTTAATGAAAGGTGCTTTCATGCCATGAATGAAAACTTGCTAAAATAGAACAGTTATCTTGCCATCCCAAGATTTATAAGGTAAAAGTTTGCAATCTAACTTTACATACCTGAGCTTAACTAAAAAGCAACTATAATAAAGGAGATCACGTACCGTAAAAACAAAGTTCCCATAGGTTTATTATCTCTACTCAGATGAATCCTAGATAAATATATCCCATCAAAATGTCTTTCCAAGTTCCAGTTCTGCATCATAAGCTGATTTTTTGATATCTCCTTCTTGGATGTCTATTGACATCCCAAGCTTACCATGTCCAAAACAAAGCTTTTTATCTTTCTCTCAAAATTCACTCTTCTTAAACTTTTTCCTATTTCTATTGAGGATATCACCAACTTGCTAGTGACATCAGTTTGAAAACTTAGAATCACCCTTGATTTCTCATTCTCTCACGCGACATCCTTAGTCAAATTGCCAAGTCACTTTCACACTATCTCACACATATTCCCCCTTTTAACTCACTGCCACTATCCTAGTTCAGGCTTCACTCTCTCTCTCCTACCCTATTGAATACTCTCTTAATGGTGCCCCTTCCTCTTGGCTCTCTTCTGCAGTCTAACCTCCACACATTTGTTAAAAGTGATTATTTCTCAAGCATGAGTTTGACCACTTTCTGGCTCATCTAACTCTACCGATTCCCTCTTCACTTTCAAAATCCATATTTAGTACTTTTAAAATTATTATATAATTTTAGTCAAGAAATGGGAATGGAAAGGAATGTCAGGTTGAAGACTATGTAGAGGTAGAATATTTAGCATTTGGAAAATGACTAGATATGTGGGCTAAGAAAGAAGTCAAAGATGATTCGGGTTACTGAGAAAATGATGGTGCTGTCAATAAAAATAAATATGTTAGGGATGAGGGCTTTACAAGTTCAGTTTTGTAGCTGTTGAACCTCTGGTAATATGAAGGGGATATATAGGTGGAGATATCTAGCAGTTGGAAGTATGGAATGAAAGCTCTGAGATGAAGTTTTGAACATTTCTATTCTAATCAGGCTGATGCTATTTCTTCTCCTTTGTCCCTTCCTCTGTTTATTTGTTAGAAGTCCCATGCTTGTAATAATATATTCTCTATTGTTTAACTTCTTTCAGGGATCCCACCCAAGTACCTGTACCTCCATGTAGTTGTCCCTGATTTGTCTTCTCAGTTAAAAGTGATCTCTTCTTTCTTAACATTTCTTATAGCATGTTGCTGCGGTTCCCCCTTTGTTCTTATTCGTTCTTCCCTGTATTATCCTTATTTGTGTACCTGGCTGTATGAGAGGTAGTGGCTAAAATGTCGGCCTTGAAGCCAGGACCCAGGACTCCTGACATTTAATGATTTCTCTGATTATAGACAAGTAATTTAATCCTTCAGAGCCTCAGTTTTCATTATCTGTAAAATTGGGCTGATAAATACTTTCACAGGATTATAAAGAATGTATTTTTCAAAGTGTTATATGAATGTGACTTCTTATCATGTTGTATTCCCTCTCTGGCAGTATGAATTCTTTCACAAAGATTATGTGTCTTTCACACAGTGGCAGAATATTATTAAGTTGCTTGTTGAAGCATATATAAGCATTTTATCATTATTTAATACATTTTGAATTGGAGAACACTTGACTAGATGATCTCTAAGGTCCCTTCTGACTCTGAAACTCTGTGAATCATTGTCATATACAGCTTTGGTGGTCTTATTTCATTGTCTCCAAACCTTTATTAACTCCCCAATACCAAAGGAAAGAAAACTTACCAAACTTCCATTCAATCTGACACTTATCTGTTTTTCCAATCTTATTTCATGCCACTCTCCCATATGTATGATACTCTATGTCCCAGTCAAATTAAGCTATTTGCTGACCCGCAAACATAAGCCATACTTTGTTTCTATGCTTTTGCTTTCATTGTTACATACACCTGTGATATCACTTCATCAAGCCATCCCTGATTTTCTTCCCTCTGATAGCCAGAAGTAATTTCTCTTTATCACCTCATATCATTTTGCTTTAATCCCTCCTATATATCTCCTGTGTCTGTTTTTATATTATAGGTCCTCAAGTATGTCTTATCTCCCCTATGATTATAAATTACTTATGAGCAGAGACTTTGTCTATTTTTGTATCTCCTTCATCACCAAGCACAGGCCTTTGTATCTTGTTCTCTTCTCTCAAATCACTTAGGCTATCCCTTCTTAGATATCCGTATGCTATCTCTTCCCTTTCACAGCCAAACATCTAGAAAATGCCCTCTAAATTTGTTATATCCAGTTTTTCACCTCCACTTCAGTTCTTACCACTATGCAATCTGGCATCCTTGATTGGACAATCTCTTAATTTGCTAAATCAGTTGACTGTTTTCTAGTATTTATTTCTAACATTTTACATTGTTGATCACTCCTTTCTCCTAGATATTATTACCTCTGGTTTTTCCGAAATTGCTATTTTCTAGTTCTTGTCCTACCTTCCCTTGACTTCTTTCCTTGCTTGCTTTATTGGGATATCATCCATGGCTTGTATTAGATATCTCCCAGGGCTCTGTTTTCTTTATACTCTTTCTTAGTGGTCTCCTTAGTTCCTGTGGGTTCAGTTATTTGTAAGTGGATGATTCTTACCCATACCCACAGAACCTGGAGCTTGAGAGGAAATAGGTAGAGACATACATAGATAGTCTCAAAATATTTCCTTAAGTTTATATTACTGCTAGTTTGTTTCTTGATGACTTTATAATCACTGATAAGCCCTTAGGGATAAAAGAAATTAAATTCAAAAGTAACAGGTAGCGTGGCTTAGAGAGGCAATTTGATATAGGGAGTACTGAACTTGGAGCTTTGAAGACCTGAATTCAGGTTCTGGCTTTGACTTTGAGTAGCTATATGAATACAGGCAAGTCACATATAAAATATGAGAGTTAGACTAGATGGTCTCTTAGGCCACTTTCAGCCTTCCAACACACACACACACACACACACACACACACACACACACACACACACGATGGTTATTTTATAAATGTCTCAAACTCAATATGTCCAACTAAAGCCAAGTTAATATTCTCCCTGAAACTCACCCTTCTCACCTAATTATCTATTTCCTTTGAAGCACAACCATCCTTCAGTCATTCCAGTGTGTAATTTTAGAATCATCCTAAACTCTTCCTTCTTCCATATCTAGTTAGTTGTCAGTTATTGTTACTTCTTCCACTATTCCTCTTATTGCTTATATTCCCCTTTCTGTCTGCTTATATAGCCACTACTCTAGTATAATCCTTTATTACCTCTTACCATAATAGTCTCTGTCTCAAGTCTCACCGCTCTTTGTCCTCCACACATTTGTCAAAGTGATATTTTTAGTGTACAAGTCTGACATTTCTTTCTGTTCATAAACCTTTAACTTTCTGTTTCTTTTAAGATCAAATACAGACCCATCTGTAGGGCATTTAAATCCCTTTATAGTCTGGCTGCAATACATCTTTTCAGATATATTTTTAATAATATTTTTATGTATTCCTCATTAACCAAATGACATATCTGCTGTTATTTCCCTCATCTGTGCCTTTGCATGGGATATCCTTCATTTTAGTAATCCATTTTTTCACCTTGAGGCCTCTTGTCCCTAGCTATACTGAAGGATCTGTTTTTATTGATTTCCTCCTAACTTCAAATAGTCATTAGTGCCCTTTGGTTACTTTATATAGTTTTCATTGTTATCTTTTTAACTATTGTGTCATTGTGCTCCATGTCCTGTCCTTTCACACCCATCTAGTAAAATGTAATTTTCTTGAGGGCTTTTTTTGTCTTTCTGTTCCTAAAGCTTAGCAAAGCATAGTGCTTGGCATGCATGTACTAAGCACTAAACAAATACATGTTGAATTGGATTATACATCATAAATAACTAATATTAGTTTAATGAATGTAGGAAAAGACATCCCATTCATAGTTGACTGGAACCTTAAACCTATAAGGTGGAGATGAAATGTGAGTTATTTTAAGTGTTCATAACTTAGCCCTGTAGGTACATCTGATAATAAGTAGTGTTTTGATGTGATGGTGTTTTTGTCATATCACATATTCACTATATTGATGGTTTCCCTTTAAGAACCATCAACAAGTAGATCTGCATTAAATTATCCGGATGTTTTAACAAGGCCTTCTCTTCATCGGAGCCACTTGAATTTCTCCATGTTGGAATCCCCAACATTACATTGTCAGCCATCTACATCCTCGACATTCCCAATCGGCAGTTCTGGGTTCTCATTTGTAAAAGAAATCAAAGATTCTACCTCTCAGCATGATGATGATAACATCTCAACTACCAGTGGCTTTTCTTCAAGAGCTTCTGATAAAGGTAAGTACTGTAGTACATTTCATAGGAATCAGAGATTTAGACCTGGAAAGGACACCAGAGACCATCTAGTCTAACTTTCTTGTTTTATAAATGAGGAAACTGAGGCCCAAAGAGGTTAGGTAACTCACTCAAGGTCATACAAGTAATGTCAAAAACAGAATTTCAACATAGTTTCTTTTGATTCTAGAGTCAGTGCTTTTTCTGTTTTACCATGTTGCTTCCCATTTAATTGGTATGGTCTAGTAACCATCTAAACTGAGCTTTCTCTTTCTCCTTAAATGGAGGTTTGGAGTTAATGGTCCTACCCTCCAATTGGAGGAACTTAGATAAGGTGATTAGGTAATAGACCAATGTTGATGAGATCTTAGAGGATAATGGAGTCATCCCAGTAATGAGATTCCTGGGCCATGGTGGAGAAAGTCCCAAAGTAGATGAGCATATATTCATAAGTATATTTTTTTCACTTTTCAGATATAGCTGTTTCAAAGAACACTTCAGGGCCACCTTTGTGGTCCCCTGAAGTTGAACGTTCTCATTCACTCTCACAACATACTGCCACCAGCTCAAAGAAACCAGCATTCAACTTGTCCGCCTTTGGAACACTTTCCCCTGTGAGTCCCAAATAATATGTATTTAATCACGTTAGTTTTGTGGCTCTTGCTTATGGTCTGTCATTATTTTTCACTGCAGTCACTTGGGAATTCTTCAGTCCTTAAAACAAGCCAACTTGGAGATTCTCCTTTTTACCCTGGTAAAACAACTTATGGTGGTGCAGCAGCAGCTGTTAGACAGTCTAAAATGCGAAGTACACCTTATCAGGTAAAAAAAACAAAAAAAAACAAAAAAAAGCAATGGTTTGTGATTTGGAAAAAGGCTTTGTGGTAATTTGTTTTTATAAAATCTCAAAGTATAAATCAGAAGTGACTTTCTTGAATGCTTCATCTGTGATTCAGAAAAGACCTTTAATGTGAAAGATAAACAGCTTTTGCATGACCTTTTGGTGGATTTTCTTTGTAGTGACCAATATGATAACTCATTGTTTGTGTTTGAACCACTTCCCTCCTCTATTACTATTTTTGAAAATAATTTGATCAAAATAATTAAACTACAGGTATCATTATTTTAATTTTACAATCTTTTAACTTTTTGAGTTAGAAATTTTATTTTCTGTCTACAGATTTATTGTTTTTTAAAAATAAGAATAGTTTATAGATAATGATAGGAAGATTTCTGAATCAAAGCAAAGGAGATATTTGCTAATTTCCTCTTTAAATTTTTTTTTAATATATAGAATTAATTACTACCCTTTGATTAGATCTAGTTCCTAAATCTTTAGCAGTCACCAGGCCTTTCTCCCTTTTTTTACAGAGGGAGAAACTGACCCAAAAATGTTAAATGCAAGATTATATAATTTGTAAGTGGGGAAACAAGGGTTCAAACCCTAGTACTTTACCTCTAGATCAGTGGTTCTCAACCTTCCTAATGCTGCTACCCTTTGATACTTACATGTGGGTATATCTGCATGTAGGTGGATCCACCTGGACTCAGAGGAGCTGTGTCAGTGTCTCGGTTCCTAAGACCATTGGAAATAAGTGTTTTCCATTGGTCTTAGGCAATCCCTGTGAAAGGGTCATTACACTCCCAAAGGGGTCATGACCCACAGGTTAAGAACTGCTACTCTAGATGCACTGTTTGGGGCTGTTTTTTGTTTTTTTTTTAGTATTACTTAGATGAAACTTATAAATTCTGTAGTTGTCCACTGAATTTTTACAAAACTTATACACTCGTAACAAATTTTATTTTGTATACCTTTGCATTTTAAGAAGCCAACGTGTGTTAATAAAATACATAAATGTTTAGGACCATGGATACTACTAACAAATTATTACCAAGTTAATCTTGTTGTTTTAACATTATAGTGAGGACAGAACAATATTGTCTTTTTTTTTTTTTTTAATTAAACATGTTATCTCCAAGCACCTATCAGTGATAGTAGAATCAAAATAAATTCTTCATAATAATTGAAGAAACTACTTTTGAGATTGTTTGAGCAATACCCACAAATAAACTAATGAATGCATGATAACTGAAGTTAGAAAAATAATTCTTTTTAAAAGTAATTGACTTTAAAAAAAATTGTTCTATGAGGTATTCATTAATTATTTTAAAATGGTCTGTATTTACGTTGTATTTTGACAGTGCACCTGCTTTATGTTGTTACTCATTACTGAATAGTGAAGCACAGGGTCAGCTAAGCTGTGTTGTTTTTATGGTAGCAACATGACAATTGAAATGTCGTAATCCACACTTGTATGGAAGTGGTCAATAGAATTTATAAACCCAGCAGTATTTCTTGTGGTCTGCTGTGGGCCAGGTGTTTCAATTCTTTTATTTTTAATTTTTTTGTTTCAATTCTTTTAATGTTTATTTCCCAAAGTGTAATACAAGAAGCCCTTATATAAAGAAAATATACATTAAAACATAACCTCAGTGTTCCAAAGGTCTTGAATTTCATTGTGTGCATGTGTTACTTATAGTAACACAGCTTGCAGCCCCTCTATATCTTAACTGCATAGTTCTTTGAGAATTTCTCAAAGTGATCTATTAGTGAGGAGCTTCTCTAAATTTAATTAAGTCCTTGCCCAGCCTATTACTAGGCTATTTGTAAAGCCTTTCCAGCTTGATAGAACTTTCCAGAGCTTGTACTTTGTTTGCATACATTTTGAAAAATCCACCATCACTTCCATGCTATGATGATATTTAAAGACCTTTATTTAAAGGTCTTTATTTATTTGAAGATCTTTATTGACCTTATTTTTTGTTATTATAATTATAGGTAGTCATTTGATATGCTAAAATTTATGGTGCCAACTGAGTATTTCGCATGATAGTAGTTTTGAAAGCTTATATCAGTCAGGTTAGGTCTTAAAGATTTCTTAAATTTGTCTATATTGGAATTTTGTTGTAACTAGAAAATTGTGTAATGTACCTGGCCCAGAGCTGCTCCATATTTGGTATAGCAGTCCAGCTTTCTTTAAATTGTTTTTATACCTGGATTAAGTTATAGGAAAAATAATTTCTAGAAAAAGGCATATAGATATAAATTTTGTGTGTGTGTGTGTGTGACCCTAAAAAGATATCACTAACTCCATGGAGTATCAGAAAAAGACCCCAGAATGTTCTGATCAGTGCACAGTGCTTAGTAGCCTGGATTTGCAGTATACTGTACTAATATATTATTCCATGCTTTGATATTCTGTGTGTTACTGAGTCTTCTTGTTTCTACAGCGTCTTTCCTATGTGTATCCTGGTGCAGGCTTTCATCAACTTGGATGCCTGTCTATTGCAATCCTCTTTTTGGTTGGTTTCTCTTTCAAGTCTCTTCCCACTCTTATCTATCTGCCACTCATTTATCAAAGTAATTTTTTTTTTCTAAACCATAGTGATTACATCACTTTTCTAATTCAACAAATTTCAGTAATTCCCTATTATCTCCAGGATGAAATGTAAAATAATTTATACTTTATTCCTCTACTTTATGATCCAGTCACATCAGCCTTCTTACCTCTCCTTATACATGATATTCCATCTCTTTCCTTGCTCTCTAACTGACAGTTACCTGTACCTGGCATGCTCTCCCTCCTTACCTCCCCATCCTGGATTCCTTCAAGACTCAGCTCAAACTTAACCTTCTACAGGAGATTTTTCCCTCTCTCACCCCGCTTGCTGGTGCTTTTCCTATGAGATTATCTTCCATCTGTTCTTTATATTTTGTACCTAAATATGTACGCATAAATGTATATGTACAGACATATACACTTACGTTGGTATAGTGTCTTCCTATTTAAATGTGAGCTTCTCTTAAGGACAAGGACCAAGACTTTTTTTGCCTGGGGGGGGTTACTCCTTGTGCTTATCACATAGTACCTGGCACTTAGTAGGAGCTTAATGCTTGTCATTATTGCGTGTATGTGAGGGCGTATAAAAATTTCTTTTCTTTTCTTTTTTTTTTTCTGATTTTCTTTGGGTACATTTCAACTCTATGAGTAATTTTAACCATCTGCTTTTCATAAAATATGTACTCTGAATTTTGTATTCCAACAAGTGAAACAGGATTTTCTTTACAGGCACCAGTCAGAAGACAGATGAAAGCCAAGCAAGTTAATTCACAATCCTATGGAGTAACTAGTTCAACAGCCAGGCGAATATTGCAGTCTTTGGAAAAGATGTCAAGCCCTCTAGCGGTAAATAATTTCTCTTCTATTCAAATGCAAGTTGTTTTGTTTGTTTTTGGAGGGGGCAAGGCAAAGCAATTGGGGTAAAGTGACTTGCCCAAGGTCACACAGCTAGTAAGTGTGTCAAGACTGAGGCCATGTTTGAACTCAAGTATTCCTCCAGGGCCTGTGCTCTATTCACTGTGTGCCCCAAGAATTTTTTTTTAAAGGAAAATACCTGAAATTTTGGGGGAAACATTGTCTCCAACTTTGTTTAACAGGATGCAAAACGGATCCCATCTGCTGTTTCTTCTCCAATATCTTCTGTAAGTTGAGTTGGCTCAAAATTATTTTTTTATTAGCAAGGAAAAAACATTTCAGAGGAATTTCCTATACTAATAGTTTCTTGTTTTTCAGCCCTTGGATAGGAGTGTGTTAGACCTCACAGATATTCAGGCTAAAAGGAAAAAGGTAAGACTTCTTTAGCAGTGGCAAATGATAGCGATGCATAACTAGATTGTAAGAAGTTGATACATTATTACTTAAGAATACTAAAAAGAAATTTTAATCATCCTCTAATGTTGAATTGCAACTCCAGAATACTTTACATACAGGCTAAGCCACATACTTCAGTTTAAAGTTTTTCAATGTATAAACTTAGTTGCAGTGTTTATGGAGAGTAGGTTCTCAATAAATACTTTTGGCACTTGTTTAGGAAGTATGAAGGGGAGACCTTTATTTTCTTTTAAAAGAAAAATTGGAGCAAGCAAAATTTGGAAAACTTCAGTAATTAGGTCTAGTGAACTTTAGACTTCAATTAGAATAAGAACTATACCTGTGAGCTCTATCCACTTAATGTTTCTTTGAAATCTCTTAAAAATTACTTTACCTTTGGAAACTTATCTTCCATATTTGTTTTTGTAAGGCTGACTTAACCACGAATTGAAAATGACATAATACCTTGAAATTGTCCACTTTAAAAAATTGGGTCAAATTCTGTTAATTATGTAGAACAATATCATGAAACAGGTAAATCTTAGAAAGCTAGGCAAAGTAAAACAATAAACCCTTATTCCCTGTTAGAAACCGTGTATAAGTTAGGAGGGACTGATTGGCAAGGTCAGTGGCCACCAGCTTTCACAATACTTCAGAACAATTGAAAATGATACCACTTCACCCAAAGATAATTGGATTTGCCATCATGATGCTAATGTTTTGCTGTTGTTGTTTTTTTGAGAACAAGCCAACATTATGTATTCTCTCTTTCCCATGCTGCTACTACTTATTTAAATTAAATTTGTGGGTACAAACTGTGTGCTGATTAATAGGTTATTTCTAGCATTTAGTATAGTGCTTGGCACACAGGCAATTGCTTAATATTTATTCACTGACTGACTGCTTATGTAGAGAGGTACAGGAAAAAAGAACTTCAAATTTGGAATTAGAAGAGCTGGATTCAAATACTACCTCTATGAAAATTAGTTGATCTCAATTTTTTTTATTAAGGAATTCTCTTTTTTTTATTAACAGGCAATTTTTCTTCCTCTCAGCTCTTTTTTTTTCTTTCAGTTGAGAAGGCTGTGCTAAATGATCTTTACAAACCTTCTCATGTGGAGTAAAATTCAGAGTTTCTTGTGAGAGTTCGTCCTCAAAAGTTTTTGGCAGCTATTTAGAACTTAACTCAAGAGTTACTTGTAAGACACCCTTGCTTCATTGAACAAATAATGAAATAATTAATATGATGAAATATCTGATGAAATTTTTCCAAGCTATAAAGATTATCCTCAATAAAACTTTTTGTGGGTGCAGTATCTGCTGGTAAAAGACATGTTCCATTACATTCATTTAGTTCAGTATTTCAAGAGTACACTGTAGTGTAGAGCAATGGTGTCAAATTTGAATAGAAATGCGTCCACTAAACAGTTTCTATGGGCTGCATAATAACTTTAAAAACCACACATTACCGTTGTGTTCTTTGCATTTTTATTTATTTTATTAAATATTTCCCAGTGATGTTTTAATCTGATTTGGGGTTGGGCTGTTCTTAAGAGTGCAGTGGGTTTGATATCTCTGGTATAGAAGACCTCATTGAGTTAGTCACACTTGTGGTGAGAACTTTGCCAAGATGTTACTCTGAAAACTAGTGCTGCTTACAGCTGTTGTTGAGTGAAAGAAGTCTATTCATAGTATTGCAGTCTTTGGACAGCAGGGGAAATTGTTGGCTGTGGTAATCTTAAATCAACACAGTGTTTTTTCTCTCCTTCAGTATTGGAAGTGGAGTGTTAATAGCACACTGGTGTACTTCAGATAAAACTCATTCATGCATTGCTGACAGTTTTCTTAATCTGTATGCTAAAATAATTATCATATTTGTACTTTTTATATTGTTGTGTTATAGTTTGAATTTACTAGTGAGAAGTTCTTTCAGTTAGAGAAGTTGATTGCCTCAGGTTTATTTTCACTATCCAGTTTGCATTGGGGGTCTTACTTTGGACTCTTCTGAAGTTTTAGGGAGAATGAATATACATTAATCTGGGCATAGATGAAGGAGATGTCAGTTGGACATGGGTAACATATAAGAACTAAAACCCAGTTGTAAGAATTTAAAACGTTCTTTAATTGACCTAAAAGTGTGATTTTGACTCTGAATCTAGTTAGCCTGACTATAATTCCATCTGTTTGGGGTATGTAGAAAGGGAGCCATTAAACTTAAAAGTATGAGTTGCTTCACAATTAGAATCTTAAATTTCAGATTGTGAATTATTACCCACCTTGACTATAGTTATCACTCTTTTTCAACATGCTTTACTGTTGATATGTGTCTATAATATGCTATGTTTAGAAATCATACTGTGCTGGTAGTCTGATAAAGTTAATCCTAAATAAGTGAAAAATGAGTCATACTTCTGATTTCTGCTTCCTTTTAAGGTGGAACCCTTCTATCCTCCTGTTCAAAGACTCATGGTCCCAAAGCAAATTTCTATAGCAACCAATCGGTCAGTGTATTTTAAACCATCTTTAACTCCATCTGCTGAAGCAAGAAAGACCAATCAGAGAATAGATAAAAAGCACAATGTAAGTTTGCTCTGTATTTTTACTTGTCTTTAGTTGTATTTTTGTCATTATGGGCAGTATGAGTGTTTAGTTATTGTAAAGATTATAATAAGTGAAAGTACTATAATAATGGAATGTTATGTTATGTTATGAAATAAGCAGAAACATGTTGTGACTCTCATCATTTAACCTATTGTGTGTTGTATAGTTGACTCCCTTTTTATTCAAGTGAATATCAATATAATACTTCTAGTTGAATTAATAAGGTATTTAAGCACTTCATAAGAATACTTTTTTCTTGGAATCACATTCTTAGGGACTTACTGATTATTGAATAGAAATGTAAGTAGTATGGTGCCATAGAAGGAACAATGGATTTCAAGACTGAGGACTGGGCGTTGAATCTTATCTCTGCCATTTAATATTTTCATGATCTTGAACAGATTAGTTAACCTTTGTAAACCTCAATTTTCTCTTTTGTAAAAAATGAGGGGTTAGTTTAGAGGATTCTTAAGGTCCCTTTCAATTGTGTATCTATAATCTTATGATCCTAATACTAGTTTAAGCTGAAATTATGCATAGCTTTGTATTTTTCTCATGGAGATATTACCATCTTTCTTTAACTTTCACCCTAATTTTAAGCATACATCAGAAATTGTGGATTACATGAAAATTTAATTTAATAATTTCAAGGTACCAGGAAGACTTGGGTTCCAGTCATTTAAAGTCTTAAGACATTAAGCCCATGGAATGAAACTCAAGTAGAAATGCGGGCCACTAAAACAACGGTTCTCAACCAGGTGGGTCTGCCCACATGCAGATATGCCCACATACGAGTATTAAAGGGTCACAGCATTAAGAAGGTTGAGAACCACTGCACTAAACCTTACATAAGGATCTTTGGGCTGTATATTGACTTAGCAACATTACTTTATCTTCTCTTGTATTTTTCTTTATTTTGTTACCTATTTCCCAGTTACATTTAAATCTCGGTAGGTCCTCTGCTGTAGGCAACTCTTAAGACTGTTAGATGTTGATCTCCATTGGTAGGAGTTGCCCGCCCAGATGTTCGTTGTATGAATGAAATCACAGCTCTAGTCCTGTTGTTTTTTGGGTTGTTTCAGTCATGTCAGACTCACTGAGATCTTTGGGGTTTTCTTGGCAAAGGTACAGGAGAGTTTTGCCGTTTACTTCTCCAGCTCATTTTACAGATGAGAAAACTGAGGCAAACAGGGTTAAGTGACTTGCCTGGAGTCCCACAGCCAGTATGTATCAGGTCAAATTTGAACTCAGGTCTTCCTGCCTAACACTATCCATTGCTCTGCCTAGCTGTTTTCTAGTCTTTATGCCTTCCTGCAGTTCAAGGCATCTTTAAGCAACTGTCAAGGATATGTACATTGGCACTTCTGAAAGTTTCTAGTATGATTGTAGTCACTTTTAACATTTGAAATATTTGGCCCAAATAAAATAGAAAGATGTTTGAGCAGATTAAGGAAAGTAAAGTTCCCAGCTCTCTTTTTTGTTTGGCCTTAAATTTCACAATTGGTTTCTTGAATATCTGTTACCATACTGATGAAAAAATCTTCAGTAGTGGATTCATAAAACCTGTAGCTAAACTTTCAATCTGTGAAATTTAATGGATAACTGTATGACCACCTTTGTATACTACAATTCTTATTTTTGTATGTATGCTGGTATTCTTAAATAATTGTTTAATTGAAAGAATACTTTAATGCATAATTTAGTTAACAGTATATCACCAGTTAGTGGTTAATACCACATAACAAA
Organism: Pseudocheirus occidentalis; assembly: GCA_028646575.1. NCBI lineage: Eukaryota > Metazoa > Chordata > Mammalia > Diprotodontia > Pseudocheiridae > Pseudocheirus > Pseudocheirus occidentalis. Next base: position 143,790,736 of record CM053594.1, on the reverse strand, counting down.
TGGTATTAAAACTTGGTTTCTACAAAGATTTAACATTACCTATTTTATCCTAATTAGAACCACCTTAAGTGCATATAGCTTATATAGAATCATAGGATCATAGATAGGGAATCCTAGTTCATCTAACTGCATGGTTCTCAACCTTCCTAATGCTGCAACCCTTTAATACTTGTATGTGGGTGTATCTGCATGTGAGTGGACCCGCCTGGAGACAGAGAACCATTGGAAATATGTATTTTCCAGTGGTCTTAGGCAACCCCTGTGACCCCTGTGAAAGGGTTGTTCAACTCCCAAAGGGGTCGCGACTCACAGGTTGGGAACTGCTGATCTAACTTATTCCCTTCATTATGTACATAAGGAAACTGAGAAGTAAAGTGTCTTGCTCAAGATTAACAGATAAGTAGCAGAGCTTGGATCTGATACCAGATCTGCATATTCCAAGTGCATTGCTCTTTATGCTATTTTGTACTTACTTGTTTCTTTAGACAAAGAACTTAAATGAATTATTTTTTTTTAAACTATAGCTTGTCGTTGTGGGGTATCTTCATTTTGGGCCATCATTTCAAATGTTCTTGCTTCCTACATAATATAAATAGTTTTGAACATTTACTTACATATCCATATAGATTGTGCAGGCTACACAATAAAAGAGGAGAAATAATGACCATAAATCTGTTTATTTAAAAAAATTTATTAGTGCTCACTCATCCTTTAAGTAGTTATGTCATCTGAGAAACTGTAATACTTGAAATCACACATTGAATTATTCAGTGTACTAAAAATACTGATTTCCTGCTACGAAGAGGAGCTAGAGCAGTGGTTCTCAGCCTTCCTAATGCTGCGACCCTTTAATACTCGTATGTGGGCGTATCTGCATATGTGTGGACCCACCTGGAGTCCGATAGAGGAGTGGTGTCTAGGTTCCTAAGACCATCAGAAATATGTGTTTTCTGATGGTCTTAGGCAACCCCCCGTGAAAGGGTCGTTCAACCCCAAAAGGGATTGTAACCCACAGATTGAGAGCCTATGAGCTAGAAGATAGGCTTTCTTATTTTTCCAGAACACCAACCTTGTATACCTAAGCTATCTCCCTAAACTTGGTTCTGACAGTGCTTTCACTTTTAATTAGCAAGGAAATAAGGAATTTAGCTTTAAGTCTTCTGGTAGCTAATAACAGAATTAGATCATACTAAGTTTTTATGCATCTTAACATCTATCCTTAGTTCTTTGCAGTTATTAAGAACAATATTCTCATAACTATGAAGCTTAATTACCCATTAAAATGAGGTGCAGAAGTAAAGGGTAGCTTTCCAAATGAAAGTGAAATATAAACCAGTTCATAAATGAGTATATTTTCTTACAGATTGGGCATGAGAAAAATGTAACTCCGGGGCAAAAAGTAGAGCAACGCGAGAGGTAAAATCACCCTAACTTTTGTGAAATATAACTAAATTATTTAATTTATCAAGTCTTTTATTTAATTCATGTACAGTTGTGGCTTTTGAAAAGAATTTAAAAAATCTTTCCCCCACAAAGTTACTATTTGAACATTTTTTTTCTTTTTTTCTTTTTTTTTTTTTGCTTTTTGGAGGGCAACTGGGGTTAAGTGACTTGCCCAAGGTCACATGGCTAGAAAGTGTGTCAAGTGTCTGAGGCTGGATTTGAACTCAGGTCCTCCTGACTCCAGGGCCGGTGCTCTATTCACTGCATCACCTAACCACCCCAACTTATTTTCAGGAATAGTTTGTCTTTGTTTTATATGTTTCAAATCACAGTACAGAGCCAGATAACCTTTTATAAATTAAAAAAAATAGTTCCTTCAATAAAAGATACAAATAGGATGCTATCTGCTTTGTTTTTTCCACATATTGAAAAAAAAATTCTGTTACACTAATCAAAATTTAGCTTCTTAACGAATAAGCGGTTAGTGCTATGAGATGTATTTTTTAACCAATATAATTAAAAAATGGATAGCTTCCTTTTTTATTATTGCTCTTTAGAACTGATGGCTTAATGTGGTGTAAAATTTATAAGCAAGTAAGTTATGACTTAGTTTATTAAATGTTTTTCTTCTGATAGTGATTTTTCATACCCAAACTTCAGTACACCTGCCACCAATGGGCTCTCTTCAGGAGTAAGTGGTGGTGGCAAGATGAGACGAGAAAGAACGCGCTTTGTGTCTAAACTTCCTGATGAGGAAAAGGTAGGATCTGTCTCTCTGTCTTGGTTTCTCTCCCCCTTCCCCATCTCTGTCCCTCTTTCCATCTTTTTTCCCCTCTTTTACTCTTTCCTTCTCCACCACCTCAAAAACCTGAGGGGAATGAATGTGAAGCAGTTGTTGATGTTATATGGTTGTGACAGAATACTATTGTTCCATAAGAAATGATGAGCAGGATAGTTTCAGAAAAACCTTCAAAGACTTACATGAAGTAAGCAGAATCAAGAGAACACTGTACATAGTAACAGCAATATTTTAACATTATATATCAAATATATCTGTTTTTGTAACGTAGGAAAGTACTTTTAATCTATATGAAATTTAAGTCATTTCTAGTTAAACATTTTTCATGAGAATTTAATATTTTTATAATCCGGGCAGAGAAAATGTTTTGACAGGCACAAGATGTTTTTGTGTGACTTGCTATTATTGTAGTAGGACTACTAGGGCTACCCTTTACTATCCAGCTTCTGACCTCATCATTCCAGTGAAACAACTCTTTGCAAAGTTGCCATTGATCTCTTAATTGCAAGCTCCAATGGCCTTTTCTCAATCCTCATTCTCTTCCAACAACTGAAGACCTTCAATATTAATTTTTAATAAAAATTTTGTGTTGTAAATTTTCTCCCTCCCTGTCACCTCTCCCCCACCCTTTGAGAAGGCAAGCAGTGATATCCATTTTAGATATGAAATCATGCAAAACACATGTCCATATTAGCTGTGTCCTCTGCCCACTCCCATCCCCAAGCCCCACAATATAAGCAAAAAACATAAAGAAAATGAAAAAAGTATGCTTCAACTTGCACTCATTTCATCAGGCTTTGCCTGGAGATGGATAGCGTTTTTCAACATGGATCCTTTGGAATTCTCTTGAACTATTGTTTTGATCAGGGTATCTGAGTCTTTCACAATTCATCATTGTTAAGATATTGTTGTTACTGTGTACAGTGTTCTCTTGATTCTGCTTACTTCATGTAAGTCTTTGAAGGTTTTTCTGAAACCATCCTGCTCATCATTTCTTATGGAACAATAGTATTCTGTCACAACCATATACCACATATTGTTCAGCTCACTCAATTGGGACATCCTCGCAATTTCCTGTTCTTTGCCACTGGGATAAACTGCTATAAATATTTTTGTGACATAGGTCCTTTTCCCTTTTCTTGATCTCTTTAATGTACAGACCTAGTAGTAGTATTGCTGTGTTAAAGAGTATGCACAATTTTATAGCCCTTTAGGCATAGTTTCAGATTGTTCCGCAATAATGATTGGACCAGCCCACAACTCTGCAAGCAGTGTACCTATTTTAATGTACCTATTTTTCCATATTCCCCCCAGCTTTTATCATTTTCTTTTTTTATCATGTTAACAAATCTGAGTATGAAGTGGTACCCCAAAGTTGTTTTGATTTTCATTTCTGTAATCACTGATGATTTAGAACATTTTTTCATGTAATTATGATAGCTTTAGTTTTTTTCTCCCGAAAACTAGTGTTCATATCCTTTGGCTATTTATCAATTGGGGAATAGCTCTTTGTTATAAACTTAACTCAATTACCTATATTTTTAAGGTGATATTTGAGAAATGAGACTTTTTTCAGAGAAACTTGCTATGATAACCTTCACCCCCACCCCATTTATTGCTTGTCTTCTAATTTTGACAGTATTAGTTTTATTTGCGCAAAACTTTAATTTCATATAATAAAAATTTTCTATTCTACTCCCCATTATCTTTTATCTTTTGTTTTGTCATTCTATATGGCCTCTGACACTGTTGATCACTCAGTTTTCATATCTCCAACTGTCTTTTGGAAATCTCAGATTGATGTCCAGCAGGCATCTTAAAATCAACATGACTAAAACTAAGCTCATTATCTTTTGCCCGAAAACTTAACCCCCTCTTACCTTTCCTGACTGTAGAAGTGAATACCGTCCTCCTAGTACCTCAGACTGACAACCGAATTTCAGCCTTGACTCCTCATTATCTTTCCAATCTGTTGCCAAGGCCTATCAATTTCACCTTTGCAACATCTCTTGAATATGCCCCTTTCTCTCCTCTGACTCTGCCACCACTCTGGTGCAATCCCTCAGCATGTCATGGGTGGATTATTGCAATACCCCCCTAGTGGATCTGTCTGTGTCAAGTCTTTTCAAACTTCAGTCCCTTCTTCATTCAGCCACTAAAGTGATTTTCCTAAAAGGCTGATTCCCCTGTGTCACCATGCTACTCAGTAAATTTCATTGCTTCCCTGTCACTTTCAGGATCAAATACTAAATCCTGTTTGGTTTTATAAAAATCCTTCATAACTTAGCCACATACTGCTTTTTTTAGTCTTCTTGAACCTTTCTTGTTTCTACGTACTGCTTTTGATCCAGTGACACTAGCCTCCTGGCTGTTTCATGAACATTTTCACTATCACCCCAGGCTTGGAATTCTGTCCTCCTCATCTCTACCTCCCGACTTTTCTAGCTTCCTTCAAGTACCAGCTAACATTCTACCTTCTACAGGAAGCCCTTTCCAACCCCTCTTAATTAGTACTTTCCTTCTAGTAATTGTTTCTTGTTTATACTGTATGTAGCTTGCTTTGTACATATTTGTTTGCATGTTGTCTTTCCTATTAGATTGCAAGCTCCTTGAAGTCAGTGACTGTCTTTTGACTCTTTCTGTCCCTAGCACTTAGGCACTTGATAACTGTTTATTGACTTCTTGACGTGACAACCCTTCAGATATTTGAAGGCAGCTATAATGTTTTTCTTTAGCCACAGAATGTCAGAATTAGAGTTAACCTTCTAACTTGATAAAGATTTATATAACTAATAAATAGAAAACCCAGGGCCTAACATATCTTAGAACTGCAAATCCAGTGCCTTTTTAAAAAACTTCCACTTGCTTCTTGTTTTGGTCAAATAATCTTCATACAGCATGGTTTTAAGTACTTTCACTGTTTTGGTTATCATTATCTGTGTGTGTCTTTATCTGTATTCTTCCTCTTAAAATATGGATTATTCTGACCAGGGCAGAGTAGCCAGAATGCTACATGTTTTATACTTTATGCCATACTTTTATTGATTTTTTTTAAAGTCATATAGTCACGTTGTATACTTAGTGATCTTTTGATTAATTGAAACCATCTTCCAATCAACCCTTCCCCTCTCCTCCTCTGATAATTGCTATCAGACCAACTCTTCTACCTCTTCCACATGAGCTGGTTTGGTTTTGTTTTTAACCTAAGTACAATAGCATTCTTGACATTTGTCCCTAATCAGATTCAGTTCATTGTTTAACTTTCTTAGAAATTTTCAACTAATAGGTATCTTAAGAGGTCCAGACCCTTTATTTTAGATGAGGAAGCTGCTCCAAATTCCCAGAATGAGGAAAGATCTTACAGAAGAACACAGTGAGTTAGTGACAGATACTAGCAGATACAATTAAATGGGGATAATAATAGTATTTACCTCCCAGGGTTGTTGTGAAGATAAAATGAGGCAATATCAAGTGCTTTGCAAACATTAAAAGTGTTATATAATTGCCAACTAGAATGAAGGAAGATTAAGACTTAAAAACATTAAAATTGAAAAGATTCATTTGGTCCCACTCCCATTTTATGGATGAAGAAACTGATACTGAAAGAGATCCAGTTGCTTATTATCTGGAATAAGTAACCTGATTACTCTTTCTCCATAATATCCCACTTAGTAATCTCATCAGATCTGATGAATTGCTAGCAGGCAGATTAAAATCCAGATAGCTTAACCCTTAGATTTTGTGTACTTTGCATTGGTAGTACTGTCTTCTCTATGTAATCCTTTATCATCTACTCTTCAAATCTGAACCTCAGTCCTTCTGTTGTCCTGTTTCTTCCAGCATAGCTGAAAAATCTGTCTTGGTTGCCCTTAGCATTCATTGCAAAGCCTTAGTTAACTTCAGTTCTCACATTCTTATAAGACCAAGTTGCTTTTTTAGCATTATCAATTGCTTGACCATATCTTCATCTTCTGTATATACCTTTTAAAAATGAGTCTGTTGATAATTTGCCAGTGTAGATATTTCAGACTCTTAAAATAAGCTTCTACCTTTTTTTTCCAGTGTGGTGTAGGTGATAGAGGGCTTATTTTAGAGTCAGTGATAACTGGATTTGAATTCCACCTCTAAGAATTTCTAGCTGTGTGAGCACAAACAAGTCCCTTTTATGCCTCAGTCTCTCTTTGTAAAATGGGAATAATAGTACCCATAGTACCCACCTCATGTACTTGTCATGAGGTTTAAATGAAATAATGCATTTAAGACCCTTTCAAAACTTTAAAGTGTTGTATAAATGCCAATTCTTATTCCTCATTTTGGAATTTGGCATTAGAAATTTGGTTTTGAGCATCCTATCTAACCTCTTTTGAGAGAATTTTCCTTTAAAATTTGAAGCCATGTGATACTACCAATCTTTTTTAATGAATACTTCCAAAGCAAATTTTCTAAATTCTAATCTGAATAGAAGACTGTGCCTTATATATTTCTATCTTTATCACAGACTAATATGGAGTGGTATTTTCCTCTTACAGTTCCTCTCATTTCTGCTGACACTTAATAGTAGTCACTTTTAGTATGATTCACCCACTTATTAGCTGTTCCCTTGAATAAAGTGGATAATCTTTTTTACTTGTTTCCTCATCTATAAAATGGGGATATTTGCTCAGCTTCTCTCAAGGTGGTAATAAAGATGAAATTTTAAAATCTATCTTTATTGTTTTGTAAAATACTATCCGAATATGAGTTACTTTAATTATAATATTCTCCTAAATTTCATTTTGGGAACTTTTACATATATTCATACTAATATATTAAGTTTTAATATAAATAAAAGGGTAATCTTATTATAAACATAATAGAATTATGTATCATTTTAGGAAGTAGAGGCACCAGTACTACCAAAAATACCCCTGCCAATTACAACTACTTCATTGCCTGTCTTCAGTTTTTGCTCTTCTTTGAGTACCTCTTCCTGTCTATCACCAATCAGTGCTACACAACCATTGTCAAATAAGGTAAATTAAAAGAATATCTTTCATAGTTCTGTGCTTTGTTGTAGGATAAATGCAATCTAATTTTCATTTTCAGGCTATTGAAAGGTTTAGGTAGAAAGGTTGGGAACAGGGAAGTATCATTTTTTAAAAAATACTTGAGGTTTAAGTCATGTGAGGATGACCCTGGATTCTTCAAAGGTAAACAAACAAGTGACAGACGAATTTCTGCAAAGAGAATGGGTATGGCCGTGCATTGTATATTTCATTTAAGGCTCAAAATTCATCACCAGATTTAGCTTCAGGGTGTTGAGTTTTTCAGCCATAGTAATAGTTGTGATCTGTTTTAATAGAATATCTCCTACTGATGAAATTAAATTTCCTTGACTGATTATGTGAGAAATATATTTAGTCTATGAATAAACAATACTTGTTGGAAAGCCAGGAAGTTTTTCATTATCTTTATTTTACATTTATTCTTTTTGAATAAATGGGTAGCCTTTCAAAATACTAGAGAGATTTAGACAAACACTTTTAGTCTTTTTATGCTGCTAGTCCTGCCTACTCCGTCCCTTCAGAACTGGGATTGGTTCTATCTCTTCTGGGTTGCAATCTTTCTGACCTTTCCACTACACAGTACTCCTTCACATTCTCCTGAACACGGGCTGACATAGGTTGCCTGTTTGGATAATTAGGCTCTAATTCTATGCAGGGTGTCTCATTCAGTGTGCATGAGGCTAATTAATCGTTCGTGTTAATAAAAAGTCAGTGACCATCTCTTGACCCTGGCCAGTTTAGAATGGGCCTCCTTCAAGAAGAACTTACAGATTTCTTCCAGCTATATGATTAGATAGGGTCACTTTGCCCTTCCTTCCCTCATCCTTATTTACACCTTCCTGCTTTTCAACATTCATTGTTCCTATAGAATTTGTGGAAACCAAACTCTTAGCATTTCTTACAATTATATTAACAAAATAAAGTAATATGATTGGTGTCCCTGAAAGTGTTGTACTGTTATATTCACTCTTTATAGTCAGGAAGATGGATTAAAACAAAAGTTTTATTGTGTTGGATGCATGGTTCTAATAAAAATAGAAAGAAAAAAGGATAGTGCTAAAGTGAAATAAAATCCACTTGAAAGTAAAGGGCTTGTTCAGATTGCTGAATATTCTTGGCAGAGTATTTTGTTTCTTACCAAGATGTCATTTTCTTTCAGTAAATGAATGCTCTGCTTCCAAGGGGGAAATATTCACTATTGTAGGATTTTTATGTCAGTGATCATTTCACGTTTAGGATCACAGTATCACGTTTTTTAATAGCTTGGAATTTTCAAACTTGAAGCAGCTGTGATGTGATGAACTTTGCAAATTTTAATTCTTTGAAATTGTGTAATTATTTTCTATGTGTATGTATTCTTTGTAAAATTTTTATACTTTGGAAAACTAGGTACAAACAGCCTCTCCAAATAATGCTGGCAGTCCTGTGTTCAGATTTTCATCTCCAATTGTAAAATCTACTGAGGCAGACATACTACCTCCTACATCTGTAAGTGGCATTGCTTTTTGAATGGTCAGTCAGAGAAATTTGAAGGGGGTACATCTTTAATCATATGATATTTTTTAAAACATTCTACCTTAAATGTATTATTCTAGGTTTCATATTTTGTTAAAACTGGATATAATCTTTCTTTACAGATTGGATTTACATTTAGTGTGCCTGTTGTGAAATCATCAGAAATATCTGCCTCTGGTAATATTTCAGAATCAACAATAAGTAGCTCAGGTAAGCAGAAAAAAAATACATCAAATTCTGAATAGGTTCATATCTGTGCCAGTTATGTTTTATTTTTTTTTCTGACCTTCAAAATTGTTTAGAGTATCTTGAGAAAGGATATTGCTTCCATTTGTAGTTTTCTTTGTTTTAGATTTTGTTTCCCCAGAAGTATTTCTGTAATGTCTTTATATTATTATTTGAAGGTCATCTTTCATTGTCTTAGGCTATAATGGGAGCATAAACCTCTGGCAGTATCTACCAAACTAGAAGAATTTTTTACTGGCCAGATGATAAGCATCGTATCTTTTGTCCAAGGACAAGACCAACCTAGCCAAATTTGGAGAGGCTTATTATTAGGCTGGCTGTAGGGTATTAAGTCATTTCAGTAATAGCAACTTATATTCCATAGATTACAGTGAGGTTTGTGAGCCATGTTGATGGAGGGGAGGGAGTATCCATAATGAAAAAAATTACAGGTTCTTGAAGTAAAACTTTTATTTTATTGGAGTTTCCTCTTTGTTGTAAGAACCTTTAACTCTGAGTATAATCCTTCTTAAAAATATAATGAAATACTCTATATTATTTATATTTCTATATTAGATACATATTATCATGGGATTGGATCACTTTGTAGATAAAGAACTTAGACCCAGGGAGATTAAATGACTTGCCCAAGGTCACAGATGCAGCAAAACTGAGTTTCTAACACTGATCCTCTGATTCCTAAAACAATAATCTTTTTACTATTTATTTACTTATTATAGTCAATGTGAGTAGCTCTACTAGTATAAATAGCAACCTATCTATCCGTGCCTTCAGATCTTCTATACTTAGTTGTTAGTCAAACACTGTGCTAAGTGCTTGGCAAAACATGGTCCTTTCCCTCAAGGATCTTGCCTTCTAGTAGAGGAAGATGACATGCAAATAACAATGTATGTACAAGATATATACAATGTAAGCAGAAGGCAGTCTCAGAAGGAAAGTAGTTAAAACTGAGAAAGTTCTTCAGCAAGTGACAGTCAAACTGAGTTTACTAGAGTGCCAAGAGAAGGTTTGAGGAGGGAGAGCATTCCAGGTATAGATCACAGCCAGTAAAAAAAACCTATGGAGTAAGGAGATAGAGTGTCACGGGAGGCACTGCAAGACCGTCAGCGTAGTTTGGATTATAGAGTAAATGGAGGGTATAAAAATGTGACAAGACAGATAGGAGCTAGGTATCAAAGGAGCAAATAAAATTTTTTTATCTTTGGTACTGGAAATAATAGGGATCCTTGGTAAGTGGAAGGCAGATTGGAGTGGGGAAGAAATTGAGGTAGGAGACCATACAGAAAGCAAATGCAGTAGTCCAGGGTGAGATGATGAGACTGCCTCAGAGTGGTATTTCTGTGAGTGAATGAAAAGGAACATATATAAGAGATATTGTGAGGGTAGAAGCAAATACATTTGGCAATAGATCAAATATGGCGGGGGTGGGGGTGAATGAGAGTGAGGAATTGAGGATGACCTTCAAATTGTGTGAATGGGAGGATGGTGATAGGAAACATAATGACTTCTTTTTTAGATGTGTAAGTTTGAGGTGTCTATGAGACATACATTTTTATATGTCTAAGAGACAATTAGTGATGCAGTACTGCAGCTAGAGAGAAAAGGTTAGGCCTGGATATATAAATCTAGGGATGTTCTGCATAGAGATGTGTATCAGCAAGCACCGTAGCATACCCAGGATGGCTGCTAGCACAGGTAACACACACACACACACACACACACACACACACACACACACACACACACGTATATGTATGTGGGGGGGTTATATAGAGAGATAGATATCTCTAGATATAGATATAGATATATAATTCACTTTGTTCAAGGGAAAAAGACAGCACCCTAAACTTAAGAAAATACAAACAGAAATTACAAGGAGACAAAAAAATAAAACACAGTTTAGCAGACCAATAGACAGGGTTTCTAGCTGTCTGACCATTATATACATACATAGTTACCAGACAGAGCAGAAGCACCAACATCTGGATTTTCAAAGCCGGAGGCTCAACCGCTACCCAAAGTCTTATCTGACCAAATCACACAATTCTTCCCATAAATGAGTCCCAAAGCAAAACCTCACCTCAGATTTTGTATGCCCTTCTTCAGGGTCAGAGGACATCACAACCTTCATGATCCACTGCCTAATTACCAAGGAACAAAAAATGTGGGCCTTCCTGAAAAACAAGCCTCCTCCCAATCAAGCCCCTTCTGTTAGGCTCTACCTGAGGCACATTAAGGGTCAGGGAAGATCTCCTAACTCCCCTACCATTACAAGATAATAATTCAATTCATTGGATCTGATGAGATCCCTGAGTGAGATATTATAAAGCAGCAGTCCTCAACCTGTGAGTCGTGGCCCCTTTGGGTCAAATGACCCTTTCACAGGGGTTCCCTAAGACCATCAGAAAACACATTTCTGATGATCTTAGGAACCAAGACACCGCTCTTCTATCCATCTCCAGGCGGGTACACCCACATGCAGATACACCCGCATATGAATATTAAAGGGTCACGGACATAGGAAGGTTGATAACCACTGTTATAGAGAAAGAAGAGAAAGGGGGCCTGTGTTAAAAACTTTGTGAACATCCATAGTTAGTGTGTATGAAGATGATGAAGATTCCGCAAGGAAGAGTGAGAGTAGTCAATCAGGTAGGAAGAAAACCAGTAGAGACTAGTGGCATAATAACCCAGAGAAGATAAAATATCCTAAAGAACTGGGATCAGCAGTGTCAGATAGTCTAGAAAGGTAAAAAAAAAAATGAGGAATAAGAAAAAAAATCTTTAGATTTGGTAGTTGAGACCATTGGTAACTTGGAGAGTTTACCTATGATTATCTATACATTTATTATATTTTTCTTGAGTTTTCTCTTTTTCACATCCACCCAGTAAATTGTACATATTGTTAATATACTGCACTATTTTTTTTATTTTATTTTTTTATTTTTCTCTTTTAGATTTGGAAAAGGGAAAAGATAGTACTAAATACTCCAATGGAGTGTTAAATCAGTAAGGAAACATTTTCATGATTTAGTGAAATACCAATTAGTATCATCAGTTATATAGGAGAATTGATAATGTGCTATAAAACTGTTTAAAAAAGTAGCAAAAGAGGAGGTGAGCTATGCCTAGTAGATTTTGAGAAGAGCATTTAATTGGAATTATGGAGACCTGAGTCCTCATTCCATTTTTGCTTGAAGAAGTGACTTCACTGATCTGTGCTTTTTTCCCTTATTTGTAAAGTGAATAGATCGCAGATGATCTCTTCAGGCTGTATTCAGTTTCAAATTTCCATGAATTTTTGAGCTTTAAAGTAAACCAGTCATCTTACCCTACTATTCAGTTGCATAAACAGCATCAGTCTGTGTTAACATCCTTAGAAATGCAGGCTAACCACTATATATACAGCTCTATTACTCCATGTGCTAAAACCCTTAAACCGTAGCTTCTTATATTGTGAAGATTTCTGTAAGACCACAGCATTTAGAATTGCCAGGAAAAAAAGAAATACCATTTCTAAAGCTAGATGACAATAAACTGACAACTAGGACCTGACTTTGGTTTCAACAATCCTCAAATTGTTAGCTATGCAATTGCCAGATTTAAGAATTGATAACCCAAAGAGTTGGTTTTTCAGGTTACTGACAAAATCTCATTGCAAATAATTCTGTGTATTATATTAGCATAATGATATTTTGTAATGTTGCTTCAAGTATACCACCAACTAAAACCTTTTTGGACTTGGAGTTTGTTTTTAAGTTATAAGAAGATTGTTCTCATAATATTTATTGCATTAGGATTTTAACTTTTGTGTTTATATATATGCCATACTTATGTAGTTTCAGTTTTCACAAGCCATTAAGCACTAATTTTTGCCCAATATATGGTTATGTACAATGCAATTATAAGTGGAGTGTGCTCTTTTACTTATGCAAACAACATGTTTACATAATAGCATTTTAAGTTTCACAGTCAATTAAGGTACTATTAAACCTAAATGGATTACTAAATTCATGCCTATTTACAAGGAAAAATATTTTAGAATATTTCCTTTTTGAAGATAGCTTGGATCATATTAGCTAGTGGATGAGTAAATTATTAGAACAGCTATATTGCATCATAATTGGGAAATTTCCTGAATTTTTGAGAATCATTTATGAATGGGATATATGCCACTATATTATTTACGCTGGTGGGTTTTTTATTGCTCCCGTGACTGAGAATTAGATTAAGATATGTGGAAATAAAGTGAGACAAGGCAGGATGGCAAAGTAGCAGTACAGCTCAGCTTCCGTGACCACTACATGATAGCCCCAGACCATCTTATAACTCAGTTCCTGCAGCTCTGTTGATCCTTTCCTTTTCTGTGAAGTGGGGTTGGATGTTGGACTCGAGCCCCAAGGGCCAAAAAGAAAAGGATCTCTTAGTGGTCAGATTCTGCAGAGAAAGGAGAGTGGCCTCAGAAAAAGGGGATGATCTCAGGTTAGATTGTGAGAAATGGGGTCTCATTGTGGTTACTTCAGTCCCCCAGAAAGAGTAAACAAAAAAACAAAAAAAATAAATTTAAGAGATTATGACTCCATAGATACCCAATACACAAACCTCTAAAAGGATAGCAATGACAAAAAACCTATAAGCAAAGCCTTAAAACATCTTGCCCATGGGGATAATAAAAATTCCTAGAAAAATGAAGCGTTTTATTTTAAGATTTAAAATAATAGCAATGAAATGAGAAGACTGGAAGAAAAAATTGGAAAACAAATGGGGGCTATGGAGGAAAGATTTGGAAAGAGGACTCATTGCTTAGCCCAAGAGGTACAAAAGCTTACTTATATAACAAGACACTCTGAAAATCAGAATGGACCAACAAAAATTAATGACTTAAGTCAAGGAGACGTAATTTAAGAATCATTTGACAATCTGAAAGTCATAACTTAAAAAAGAGCCATAAAAAGGATATGGTATTTCAAGATACCATGAAAAAACTGCTCAGACCCAGCAGAACAAAAAGACAGTGAAACTAGAATCTACTAGTCACCTTAAAGAAGCCCCAAAATGAATGGAACAAAATCCAGAATTTCCAGGTGAAAGAAAAATGTGAACAGCCAGATGAAAGGAATTAGAATACTGAAAAAAATCTCAATCAGGATCACACAGGATTTACCAGATACCACTTTTATAGAGCAGAGAGCATGGAAGATAATATTAAAATAAAGACCTTCCATCAAGAATAACTCAACCAGCAAAACTTAGTATAATCCTACAGAGCAACCCAGTGTACTTTTAATGAAATAGAAACATCTAAGCATTCCTGATTAAAGGACCAGAGATGAATAGAAAATTAGAATTAAAGCATGGGAATCAAGAGAAACATAAACAAGTAAATACAACTGAGCAGTTGGATATATTCTAATAAACAGGAGGATGATAACAGTGATCTCTTCAGGTCTCGTCATCAGGAGTCATAGAGGGAGTCAAGTAAGATAGGGCTTTAGAGTGGTTTTATTGTGTTTTGGTGTTGAAAGAAGAAAGAAAAGGAAAGGTGGGAGAAATTATTATCCTGCATAATCTGTGTGCAAGTACAAGTCTGTACAGATGTGACAAAGGTAGGGAGCACTTTACACAAAGGTGTAAGCACATCACTTATTACCACAATTTCTTCTAACCTGGCCTGCGGAGTATAAAACTACACATGCACACACATGTTTAAAGCTTTTGTTGCAGAGCTCTTATCAGCTCAACAGGAGAAAATAGGGAGAGTGGGAAGAGGTGGGTAGATTTAGGGAAGAATTAGTAATAACTAAATTTTAAAACCCTAAACTTGGGAGACTGAGTAGAAGGGGTTATTGAAAGGAATTTAAAAGAAAAGCAAGGGTAAAACCCTATGATAAAATGGTGTCAGGGAACAAAGAGAGGGAAAAGAATATGCGAATAAGATCACAGGAAATACATGATTAATGATATAAAAGATTGTATCAAAAGCTGACTAGAACAACAAGGAACAAGTTCAGATCTATGGATAGAGGAAGAATTCATAACCAAATAAGGAATAGAGATAGTATTACTGAAGACAAAATAATTTTGATTGTATAAAATTGAGGGTTTTTTGTCAACAAAACTACTGTAGCTATGATTTAGAATGATTTTTTTTTGCAGCAGTTTTACGCTCATTTCTAAGATATATGTGTTGCTGGTCCAGATTTACAATAAGATCTGTTCCTCACTTGATAAATGGCCAAAGGTATGCATAGACAGATCTCAAGGGAAGAAAATTAAGTTTTCTAGTCATACCAAAAAAGTTCTGTCAGTAGTAGTTAGAGAACTCAGAGGTTCCATATCACACCCATCACATTGCCAGAGTTGACAAAAAAAAGGAAAGTCACACATATTGGGAGCAGCTGCTGAAATAGCAGAATATTAATGCACTGTTGGTGGAGCTGTAGAATTGTCTGCTCATTTTGGAAAGCAGTTGGGAGCTTTGCCCCAAAAGTTGCTAACCTATGTGCCTTCTAACATAGCAACATTACTGCCTAGGGCTTATCCCACCAACAGATCAAAGAGAAGTTCCCGTATCTACAAAAATAAAACAGCTCTTTTGTAGTAGCAAACACAGCAGTTCAAGAATGTTGTTAGAAATGAAGAGGTTTCCAAGAAACCTGGAAAACTATGTGAATCGACTGAGAGTGAAGTGAGCAGAACCAGAGCAATTTTACTATAAAATCACGATTACAAAAATTAACAATTCTGAAGTACTTAAGAATTCTTATTGATGCAGTGATGATCACCATGATTCCACAGGACTAGTGATAATGAATGCGACCCACCTCCTGTCAAAGAGGTGATGGATGGACTGGTATGCAGAATGAAAGAAACATTTTTCGACATGGCCAATGTGGAGGTTTATTTTTCTTGACTTATTTGTTACAAGGGTTTTTTTATATTTTTTTTTTCACCCCGATATGGGATGATCTATCTGGCATAGAGAAAAAAAAAATGCTTGATTATTGAAAGATAGAGGTTATCAAAAAAGATTTTTAAATAGTATTTATTTATATTGCTTTTTGTTTTCCTAATTATAATTCAATGAATTCCTTAATTTGAGTTCTTTAAAAAGTGTTCAGTACCTCAGACAATTTGCTTTCTTTAGGAAAGTAGTATATGACATTAAGGACTGGATTTTTTTTCTTGGATTTACCACAGATATATTGAAAGAGTGATGATTTTGGATATTGTGATTTTTATTTGTTAATTGTTCAGCTGGTTGATAACAATTCAGTTTAGTTCAGTATGAGAACTGGCATCTTTTTTTCTAAAGAATATACTTAATGAAACAATTTTATTATGGGTTTTTCTTTTGGTTTGTTTGTTTTGCTTTTTGGAGAGCAATTGGGGCTAAGTGACTTGCCCAAAGTCATACGACTAGTAAGTGTGTCAGGTGTCTGAGGCCAGATTTGAACTCAGATCCTCCTGACTACAGGGCCAGTGCTCAATTCACTGCACAACCTAGCTGCCCCTCAAACAATTTTAAATAGAAACTTGTGTAGTATTATTGTCAAATAAGAAATTTTTAGCAGGCAAACAGCCTTAGGTTCTCTTTTTTTTTTTTTTTTTAAGCTGTATGAATCTGAATGGCTTACTTGACCCCAGTGCCTTTTATTTCCTTATCTGCTACCCATCTTACTCTGTTGGTTATGAGGAAAGAGATTTGTAAATGTGATATTTTATGTCAAAAGTTCTACTTTTTTGGGGGAAGTTAAATTATTGAAATGAAGATCAGTTTTGAAGATGTGTTAAATCCATTGAATTGTAGCTACTTGATGTTAAGTGTTTTAATTTTTCACTTGCATTTATTAATAATACATTTCAAATTACAGTTAAAGATTCCACCACTATAAATAGCACAAGCAATAATAAGGAGGAAGATGAAGATTATGAAGGCCTTTTCAGGCCTGCAAAAACCCTTAAAGAAGGGAGTGTACTGGATATTCTCAAAAGTCCTGGTAAGATAATAATTAGTTTTCTCAAAAAATTGCTTTAAATTCAGATCTGTATTAATATCAATAACCTGTCCTGTTCTACATCGTGAAGCCATTACTAAGTAGATGGTGTAGCCTTCAGAAATAGAGATAGAGAAGTTTTTTTAATGTTTTTTTTCCCCCCTCATGTATCCCTGGAATTCAGTAGAGCAGTAACAAAGCTGAATCTTATAAATTAGGAAATGATGGAAGGAAAAAAAATGATTTGCATAGAGAATGGCTTACTTGAGGTTGAATAGTGGAAAGGTGAGAGAGGGGGTACGTAGGGGCTTACTTTATGAAGGGTTTTTAATTCCAAGTGGAGAATTTTCTGTTTGAGGGCCACTGGAGTTTATTATTTATTGAGTAGGGTGGTAACAATGTTGATTGAATCAAGCCCTAGTACCTTACAGAGCCTCCTGGAAAGAGGTTTATAATTCTCTAAAGGAGTTTAACCTGAGCATTCCCTAGGGAAAGAACAAGTGGATAAAGAATGTTACTTAGAATGTGACATACATTTGAATGGACAACATAAAGAGCTTTGCCATTAGTATGTATGTCTGGAACTGGGTATTAGTTGGCCTAATAGTCAAATTAAATTATGAGTACCTTTAAATTTGCTCTAGAACAGGGTTTGACAAATTATGACCGTCTGTTCTGAGAAATCTTTCTGGTATGCTATGATTGCCCCCTCCTTTGGTAGAGTAATGTTGTCATTCCTGAATAATATTATCCTACATTGTGATTTGACTTAATACTAAAGTCATTAATTTTTCAATTATTTTTCTCTTTTCTATTATTCTTTCTGTTCTCTTCTCCTCCCCCCCCAAACTTTCCCACACACATATTAGGTTTCACATCTCCAAAGACTGGTTCTCCTGCTGCTGTACAACCTGCTACAACAAGCATAGAAGTTTATACCAGACCTGCAATAAGTACCTTTTCTTCTAGTGGACCAGGGTTTGGTGAAACTTTTAAAGCTGGAACTACTTGGCAGTGTGACACATGTCTAGTACAAAACAAAGGTACAGACAACAAATGTGTAGCCTGTCAAGCTGCCAAAGTGCCACCAAAAGATACTGCTAAACAAACTGGAATGATGACACTGAGTAACTCTGTACGATCAACTCTCCCCACAGCAGGGACTTTTGGTTTTGGAGATAAATTTAAACCAGCAGTGGGAACTTGGGATTGTGATACCTGTTTAGTACAAAATAAAGCTGAAGCTACAAAATGTGTGGCTTGTGAAACACCAAAACCTGGGACTGGAGTAAAGCAAACCTTGACATTGCCGGTGGCTTCAGAAAATGCAGTAACTGTGACTCCTTCATCTTCCAGTTACACTACAGCCACTGATACCTTGGGATTTGGAGATAAATTCAAAAAACCCAAGGATTCTTGGGAATGTTTAGTGTGCTGTGTATTGAATAAAGGAGAAGACAATAAATGTGTGGCCTGTATGTCTGAAAAACCAGGTATGTTTGTCATTATCTAGAACAGTTTTGCTCTTTAATAAGATTGCAATTCTCTAACACACTAATAAGAACAATATCATTCATGCTTTTTAGATGTTCATTTTGCTTTTTATCTCAACTAATTTTCCTATCACTTCAGATCAATAATGTCTGTGTCGATTAGTAATAGTGTTTATAGAGTTAATTTATCAAAAAAAAGTCTCATTCTTGAAAAAAGTCTCTTCACAGGGGTATTTTTATTTCTTTCTACTATCCCTTTTAAACATTTCCAGGTACAGTCTTCTTGCTTAAAAAAAGAAAAGGGAATAATGGTTTTTTGGAAGCTTCTTTGTAATGGTAGCTTTTAGGTTTTCTGACACAAATCCACAAGAGATTTAATACAAATTAATAATTCTTTTTCGTAGTAGTCCTGCAGTGAGAAGAGTAATACTATAATGACATTGTAAACTGTCAACTAGTTTGCTTTAAACATCAGGAAAAGGGATGTGTATGTGGGGAGCAGGGGGTGAGGAGGTATATTTAGCCAAACTACTAAGTTTATGTCCCTGAATCACTAAAACTTGAGCATTCAAAAGAACCTAGTTCAGAGCAAGTTATTTTCAGATCAGAGTTGATAAAGGAATTCATAAAAGTTCAAGCAAGATTAACTCACTAAATCAGATATCCATTGTATAGGTTTTTTGTTTTTTACATTTTTTTGGTCTTTTTTGGAGGGGGGAAGGCAGGGAAGTTGGGCTTAAGTGACATGCCCAAGGTCACACAGCTAGCAAGTGTTACGTGTCTGAGGTAAAATTTGAACTCAGGTCCTCCTGACTCCAGAACTCCATTCACTGTGCTACCTCACTGCCCCTATTGTATGGTTTCTATAATGCTATTTATTTATTTATTTTTGGGGGGGCAGTTGGGGTTAAGTGACTTGCCCAAGGTCACACAGCTAGTTTTTTTGTGTGTGTGTTAAGTGTCTGAGGCCGGATTTGAACTCAGGTCCTCCTGACTCCAGGGCCGGTGCTCTATTCACTGCGCCACCTAGCCGCCCCTATAATGCTATTTAATGACTGGTCTATTATCCTTTCAGATGGTATTCAAGATGAATTAAGCTATTCTGTGTGATTAGGGGTCATTTATTGCACTTACTATGTTCTAGGGCTATCGCTAAAAAGACAAATAAACAAACCAGCCCCTGTTCTAGAGGAGGTTATATTTTATTAGGAACAGCAAGTGCACAAAAAAAATTTGAAAAATAATACAGAATAAATGTGTTGGAATGGGAAGTAGATCAGAATAGACTTCTTTTGGGGGCCGAGAACTGAGCTGATCTTTTGACGCACCATGGAATTCCATAAGACAGGGATAAGGAAGAAGTGCATTCCATGAGTGTGAGACCACCAGTGTAGAGGCATGGAGAAGAAAGGTGGAATATTTGGGGAACAATAAGCAAGCTAGTATTAGATAGACCTAGAAAGATAGACTGGAGATAGATTGTGAATGAAAGCCTTTAAATGCCAAAGGGGAGCTTTTTTCAGGCATAATATTTTGGGGTCAGACCTTTTTAGGTCAGGCAATCTTAAAGATTGGCACTTTGGCAGCTCTGTGGAAGGTGGATTGGAGAGGGGAAAGCTGGGTGCTAGAAGACCAATTAGACTGTGCCAGTAGTTCAAGCAAGAGGTGATGAAGACCTGAATCTCCACAGTGGCCACATGAATGGAGAGAAACAGATAGGAGACATGATGTGGAGGTAGAATTAATAAGATTTAGGAACTAATTAAGACAGAAGGAATGAGAAAAATGAAAGCCAAGAATGAATCTTAAGGTTGCAGATTTGTGTGACAGGAATGATGGCACTACTTTCAATAGAAACAGTGAAGTCAAGAAAAAGAGTTTGGAGGGAAAGATAATCTATTTTGGACATAGTGATTTAGAGATGCCCATGGGACATTGTTGGAGAAGTCTTATAGTCAGTGAAAAAAATCAGAAAATTAGCAAGTATTCCAAGAGTTTGGAACACTTTTCTTTCCGTGGTACATAGTAAGAAATTGTTTCCTCTTGAAGTCCTCTGACATGGTTTTATGATATGGAACCTGAGGATAAGGTAATTATGAAATAGAATAGTTTAACTTGATTCCATTATTTTTCTATTAAATAGAAAGCTTTTAGAATTGCATAGAGCCTTTTAGAACTTTTAGTCAAGTAGATAAGGTACTTAGAAATGGGACAGGAAAGAATTCATTAAGAGAGTCTTAAGAATTTTTTAAAAATTAACTTAAGCAAGTTTTTGGCTATTCTTATAACTAGTGAAGGAATGGACTGAAAAGAATTAACTTCTCTTACACAATGAATAAATCGAACAGTAGGTGACTTGAATAGAGACCTTAGTCCTTACAAAAGTACGTTTTCATTTTTGCACAGAATTGTTATGTGTACTCTGTAAATGGTCACATAGTTTGAAAGATTTGTTTTCTAGGAGTTTGTGCACATGGCAAGAGAATATAAAAAGGGCCTGGGACTCTGCATTTTGCTGGGCAAAAAAATTAGTCTCCTGCAGTGACCATTTTCCCCTCCAAGACATATAGCATGTCACATTGACGTTCTCTTTCCCATTCACTCTCTAGTCCACTAGACCCACTGCCTCCATGCATCTCTGCTGACAAGAATTCAGAATTGGCCTTTTTGTCTTACAATCATTGTGTAAATGCATCATTCTTTGCTTTTTCAGAAAAAAGCTCAGGGCAGCAAATTTTTTTCTTTTTTTTTTTTTTTTTAAATTCTGAATTAATGATCACACACACACCCCCAATATTCCTCTATACAAAGTAGAATGGGAAAAGTATACTTGAAAACAATTTTGCTTATGTAAACTTACATTTAAAAAAAAACATGTGTTTTACATGTTAGTTTCAAAGATCTCCTGCTTATTTGTTTCTTTCTGTATTTCCATTAGTTCTCTCTTTTGCGCATGTCTAAAAGACCACATTTTGTGGGGGAGGGGTGACCCTATGGCTAGTTCCCCTGTCCCTCCCAAATCATTTCCCTCAAGAAACACAAAAAGAAAAACAATCCTCGTAACAAAAATAAGCATATTCAGAAAGAAAAAATTCTGTGTGTTTGCCAAATTAAAAAATGTCAGGAAGTGATCATAATGCTTAATTATCAGTTCTCTGGAATCATGATTGATCATTGCAGTGATTAGAGTTCTTAAGCCCTTCAAATTACATTGTTGTTACTACATAAATTGTTTTTCTGGTTCTGCTCATTTTCATAGTCCATCAGTTCATACAGTCCTAGTTTTTCTGAAGCCATTCCTTTTGCCTTTTCTTATGGTGCAACTTATTCCATTACAGTCATATACTATATTATGTTCAGTCATTCTCCAATTGATAGGTACCCTCTTTATTTGCAGACTTGGCTACAACAAAATGCTATGAATATTTTTAGTGCATGATTCTTTTTCTACTTTGATCTCTTTGGATAGTGGGGCTAGTAGTGATATTGTTGGGTTATGTGGTATACACAGTTTAGTGACTTGGTGCATAGTTCCAAATTGCTTTCCAGGACAGTGGTCCAGCTGCGCCACTTCACAGTTTCACCAACAAATGTACTCCAGTGCTCTTATTTTTCTGTAGTTCTAAAAATGACCATTTTCCTTTTTTGTCTTTGCCAATCTGATGGATTCTGAGTGGTTTTTATTTGCATTTCTCTTATTAATGATTTATAATCTATTTGTTATAGCTTTTGATAGAATTTCTTCCTTTGCAAGCTACCTTATTACTATTGACCTTTTTGGAAATGGCTGTCATTCTTATATATTTTAATCACTTTTTCTCTAATATCAAAACTTTATCAGAGCAACTTGCTACATTGAATTTTTCAGGGCAGTCAGTCTTAAAAGAATAACTTTTAATATCAGATTAGGATATTTGTTGTCAAAAATTCTCTGACTTAGAGTTTTCAGAATTTATTGGGAGTAGGACAAATAGCGGACCATTTCAGTACATTTTATTTGAATTATTTTAAAATAATATCTATATGTGTAGATAATATTGATTAAAATGCCAAATTACTTTTTAGCCATTTTAAGCACATCAGTAAACCCTCATATTTTCTCATTTGAACAGACACAGTGCAATTTGTAAGCTCTTAGATGCAAGGTAATGACCAGGTCCTAAACTTTTATAACATCTGACATTTTAATGTTCAAATGCATACATTTATTAAGTGCATCCTATGTGCATGGTATTTACATATTCTTTGGGTTTGGTTGTGAGAGAGCTGGAAGTGAACTTAAGAGATCAGTTAGTCCTATTTTTTTCTTTTAAAAAAAATTTATTTTTTGTTTACAGCATTCACTTCCACAAGTTTCAAATTTTCTCCTCCTTCCTCCCTTCTCTCTCCTGAAGATAGCATGCAGTGTCATATGGCTCTACATATACATTAGTATTAAACACATTTTCACATTAGTCATGTTGCATAGAAGAATTATAACAAATGGGAGAAACCATGAGAAAGAAAGAAAAAAAAGAAAATAGTCTGCTTTGCTCTGCATTCCTAGTCCATACTTCTTTCTGTGGATGTGGATGGCATTTATCATCATGAGTCCTTTGGAATTGTTTTATGTCCTTGCGTTTCAGAGAAGGGCTAAATCTATCAAAATCAGCCATCACACACTGTGGTTGTTTCTGTGAATATTGTTCTCCTGGTTCTGCTTACAAAACTCAGCATCAGTTCATATAAATCTTTCTAGGATTTTCTGAAGTCCACCTATTCATCACTTCTTATAGCACAATAGTATTCCATTACATTCATATATACACAACTTGTTCAGCCATTCCTCAGTTGATGGGCATCCCCTCAATTTCCAATTCTTGGCCATCACAAAAAGAGCTGCTGTAAATATTTTTGTATATGTAGGTCCTTTTCCCATTTTTATGATCTTTTGGGGATACAGCCTTAGAAGTCTTGCTTATTCATTTTATAGATGAGAAAACAAGCCTTGAGAAACTAAAATGTATAAATTCATGTAAGTAGCAGAAGAGCTGAAATTAAAATCTCTAGATCAGTGTTCTTTTCACTATAATCTATCTCTTTTCCCAGTTTAGCTCTGAAAGAGCAGAGGTTAGTTAGCCTGTGCTGGAACACTGAGAAGAATAGGGTAATCATTGTCTGCATGTAAGTGCTGCATAGTACTAGGTTAGGAGAGTTGATAGTTTTGAATTTGACTAAAACTTATCCAGAATAAAGTATTAGATGTAAATTTGGATTTGTAGCTAAGTAACATTTTTTTAAAGATGAAAGATTTGTGATTTTTCCTGATAGCTAAGAGCTCTGTCTACCAGAGAGCTGTCATATCTGCAGTAATGATTATTTTGGGGTTTGACTCTTTTTTTCGTGTATAGCAGTTTCAGAATATAATTTCATTTAGAGAATGGGAGAAGTGGGTACAAATAGGTGCTATTTAGGACTGTGTCTTGTAAACATGTAATATTTGGAGTCCTTTATAATTCTTTTCAAGAGGTCATAGTACTTAGAAAAGTAGTTTTTTGTTTGAGTACTAGAATGTTTTAAATTTTAATGTTATTGTTTATAACCTTTTGCTCTGAACACATGGGCAACAAATTTCATTTGTTTTACATACGTAAGTTAGATGACACTATATGAAAATTAGCTATAGAAATAAAGCAAACATGTGCTTGTGTTGTTATTCATAAAATTGCCAGTGACTTGTGTGTTTTTATGTATGTGATTAGCATAAAAGAAGTGCCATGTTTTAAAATTTAACTGTTTTTAGATGTGGCTTCACAGGAATAAAGAAATACAGAGTTTCTTAGCAGGGTGGCTCACTTGCTTTTAAACAACATGTCAGGCCAAGCTTAGTGCATCTTAATTCTTCCTAGACCACAGTAACAATTAAGTGAGTCAGCAAACATTGATTAAATGCCTACTGTGTGTCAGGGCCTGGAGAATACATAAATAAGAGACATAAATAAAATAGTCCTTGCCCTCAAGGAATTTACTTTTTTTTATCAGGTGAGGCATATACACATATAAATACATTTAGAGCAAACGTGTTAGTTTATGGAAAAGAGGACACTACTGGGGGTAGTGGGGAACCAGGAACAGTTTCAAGTAAAAAGAATAAGCAGTCTTGAAGTAAATAGAGCATTTACTATAAGATGAAGAAGGAATGATTTCTAGGCATTGGATAATACAATCACTACAAAAACATGGAGGTGCACAATAGAGCTGTGTGTGAAGAATGAACAGCAGAAAGGCCAGTTTGGCTGGACTATAGTGTATGGGAAAGGAAGTATGTATAATAAGACTGGAATGGTAGGTTGGGAAGGGCTTTTAAAGGCTGAACAGAAGTTTATGTTTTATTTAAGAGCCAATAAGAAACCACTGGAATTTGAGTAAGGAAGCAACATGGTTAGATCTGCCGTTCAAGAAAATCACTTTGTCCATTGAGTGGGGAACCCCATTGAATGCCCTGTCATCTGTAAATGTTGTCCCAGTAGTCTTCACATTTAGTAGATTTGTTCCCTCTAAGTAGAAAAGCAAACAAAGGTTGAACATGAGCTTAAATTTCATTGCTTGAGAGATCTGCTTGTATGGACTAAAGGAATCTTAATACTTTTTTTTTCCTGTTCCCTTTTAGGAGGAGGTTCAGTGCTTGTGCCATCTAGTAATACAACTTCTGTTTCAATGCCTTCTGGAGGATTTCTAGGATTAGACAAATTCAAGAAACCTGAGGGAAGTTGGGACTGTGAAATATGCCTAGTACAGAACAAAGCAGATGACACAAAGTGTGTAGCATGTGAAAGTGCAAAGCCAGGCACAAAATCAGAATTTATAGGTAAGTAGTCAGTCAAGATGTTGTTGTTACTCCCTAACAACACAACATCCCTCTACCCTTCCCAATCTCTGGGGCTAGTTTTAGACTCATTTTTAAGTGATATGTCATGAAGTTGCTATTGGAATTATTAGTTAAATCTGTTTCTTGAAAATTTACATAGTGAGCCAAATTATGTTGCCATCAGAATTTGTGCATTCTGAGCTGTAACGTTGATTCCATTATTTAATTTCCCAATTGAGTACAGTAGAATTTAAAAACTGTTCTTGCACGTTCTGCCAATTAGAAATTCAGTTGAGTTGGTTTTTATAATTTAAACTTTATAAATGTATTCTAGCAAAGGTTAATCCTCATTTAGAATTTGTTGAATGACTGGGACCTGAAGAGTAATTATTAATGTCTTGATGTTGCTTTGGAAGGAAGTTGCTAAAATAAGAGCACCTTGGGATCTGTCCTTGGCCTGTGATGTTTATTTAACAATTTAATTTATGATGTGAAGGTATAGAAGGCATGCTTATAAAATTTGCAGAAAATATAATGCTATAAGAGGAGTAACTAATACAGTAGGTAAATGACAATTAATAACCAAAATTTAAAACACAGAAAAATAATTTAGAATTAGAAGAGAGGACAAGGTAGTTTATTTGAAAAAGAGAATGAATTGTCATCCTAAGTTTGTTTAATGTTTTATATATTTCATCTGTTTTGAGCTTTACAGCAACCCTGTGAGATAGGTGCTGTGAGTATTCTTGTGTATTGAGTAACACTTGATTATTATGCTCATCTTCCAGATTAACAAACTGAGACTCAGAGAGTGTCAGGAGATGGGACAAGGTCTCCAAGTCTAGTAGTCTAGGAACACCACATTGCCCCTCTTCACCAGTGCAACTTATAGCAGTCAGAAAAGTTTGTGTGATCTTGGGCTATATTCTTTAAAAGCATCATATCTGAATGATAGACTTATTCTACTGTCAGATAGCACCTAGATTATTGTGTTTCCTTCTGGGTGCTGTGATTTGGGTAGAACATTGGTAAGTTAATGACCTTTGAGGAGGAAAGAGCTAAAACTATAATTCAGAAAAGAAGGGTAGGAGAAAGGAAAACTTTCTTTACATATTTTTGAACTTAGGACACTCAGTTAATAGTCTACATCTGTGTAGGGTTTTAAGGCTTTGAAGTATTTTACATATCATTTCAACCTCACAACAACCCTTAGTCTTATTGCCACAATTTTTAGATTAGGAGATAAATAGTATAAGTCTTGGACTCTGACGTGTTGTAATAGCCCAGGATCACACGTTAGACAGGATTTGAATCCCAAACTTCCTGACTTAGAGGCCATTTTATCATTATTGTTTGAGTTTGGAATGGAGTAAACCTTACTTAGATATTCTCAGTTTAGCGTATTGCGGGGCAGTTAGGTTGCATGATAGATTGTGCACCAAGCCTGGAGTCAGGAAAACTTCATCTTCCTGAGTTCTAGTCTGTCCTCAGATACACTTACCAGCTTTGTGACTCTGGGCAAGTCACTTAACACTGTTTGCCTCTGTTCCTTCATTTGTAAAATGATCTGGAAAAGGAAATGGCAAACCATTCCTTTGCCAAGAAAACCCGAAATGGAGTCACGGAGAGTTGGACACAATTGAAATGACTAATGGACAATGAAAAAAATGTGTTACAGTGTGTCCTGTCCTCTTCTGTATTATCAGTATAATGCAGTGTAGTATTTCTCATTGAGTGATAATTTTTCAGAGAAAGGAAAATTGATTTGTATGTTAGTAAACTTGAGATTATATAGGATCATTCACAGATAGCTTTGATACCTTAAATTTTAAGCCAAGCAGCTAGGGACTTGACCTCTGTTTTCTTTTAAAGAAGAAGCATTGTTTCTATTCACTAAACTGTTTGAACAACTCCCATGTAGTTTTTCTGAATCTCCAGAATGCTGTGTTTCTTTTTGTATATTTTGAGATTAACCGCTTGACTGTCAACTTGGATCACTGATTTTGGACACTTGGTCACACTGTTGCCTTCAGAATAAACCACATTCATACCCTGCATATTTGAAGAATTCGTTAATAAGTGGTTTTGTTATTTTTATTTTGGGGGGATAGTAACTAATTTGCATGATAATTAATTGTGTTGTTTGTTTTTAAAGGTTTTGGCACCCTTTCCTCAACTTCAGACTCTGGAAACCCATCCTTCAAATTTGGTATTCCAGCATCCACTTCTGAGTCTTTTCAGACTGTAGCAAGCACAGGAAGTTTTAAATTTGGTGAACAAGGAGGCTTCAAATTAGGCGTGTCATCAGATTCTGCATATTCAAACCCCATGAGTGGGGGCTTTAAGTTTTCTAAACCCGTAGGGGACTTCAAATTTGGAGTTTCATCTTCTGACTGTAATTCAGAAGAAAGTAAAAAAGACAGTAAGAATGATAGCAGTTTTAACTTTGGAGTTCCATCTAGCTTAAGCAATCCATCTCCTTCAGTGTCATTTCAGTTTGGGTCACTCAATCCTGGAACACAAGAAAAGAAAGAGGAGCTTACTACATCTACAACAGCAGGCTTCCCATTTGGTACAAGTGTTACTGCTAGTCTCACCCCTACTGCTACCACTGTCACCATGACCCCTTCTGAGAATAAGACTGGGATGGGCGGCTTCAGCTTTGGATCAACTGAAGCAAAAAATATGGCAGTGACTCCTTTTGCGTTTAAGAAACCAGAGGAAAATAAGGAAGAAACCCCTGCAACCAAGGGAGGAGGATTCCGTTTTGGTGGTGTGGAATCTGCTTCTCTGCCATCTGCTTCAGTGTTTGTTATGGGAAGGACAGAGGAGAAACAAGAGCCTGTCACCTCTGCTACTTCTCTAGTATTTGGGAAGAAAGCTGACAGTGAAGAGCCAAAGTCTCAGCAGGTGTTTTCCTTTGGGAATTCTGATCAAACCAAAGATGAGAGTACAGCAAAACGTTCATTTGGTTTTAACTTGACAAAACCAGTGGAGAATCAAACGGAGCAGTCAACAAAGGTCCCTTTTGCTTTTGGGACTCAGACTAGTACTGCAGCTGGTAAGTTTATGTTTTGATGATGGCTTGATTATAACATTCAGTAACTCTTAATATATTCAAGGATCTTAATATAGACTGTTCAAAAAATATAGTTTCCTACTATAAAAACAAGCAACTTATTCCTATCTTTTATTGACATAATTGGTGTTTTATTAAAATTATCTGTTTTCCTCAGTGATAGAACAAGGGTAATCAAATTATGAGGGGTGGGGATTGGGAAAACGTCTCTGGAAAGAGTACTAAAAGTAATATTTTCATGTATTTAATCTTTTTCAAGTAAAGGAAGTAAAGCTGCTTTTAGCTTATCTTTTACCTGTTGAAACAAATTAGTGGAATGATAAACAAATTTTTCCTGTTTTAGAAATAATCAAGTTTTTAAATAGAAGAAGAGCATCTAGGTGGTGCAGAGAATAGTGTACCAGGCCTGGAGTCATCAATACCTGAGTTCAAATCGTGCGTCAGATATTTATTAGCTGTGTGACCCTAGGCAAGTCACTTAGCCGTGTTTGTCTCAGTTCCTCATCTATAGAATGAGCTGGAAGAGGAAATGGCAAAACTATTCCAGTGTCTTTACCAAGAAAACCCCAAGTGAGGTCACAGAGTCAAATGCAACTGAAACGACTCAGCAACAACAAGAAAAATGGAGGAGACAGTGCTTAAAAGGAAATTATCAGAGACAAAAATCCAGGAAAAAAATATTCCCTCCTCAGGAGCTGGTGGGGAGGGGGCATATATATATATGTCATCGTGTGTGTAGATATATATGGTAGGTAGAGAGAATGAATAGGTGCATAGAATTTTGAAACCTTGACTAGCAATCTGTGGATAATAACAATTTTTATAAATGTTACTTTTATTAATAACTATTATTTGCCCAGTCTGAGTAAAAGTTTGGGTACTCTTTCTCAAAAATATTTTACGTAAGTGATACTCATTGCTAATTAATCTTATAATTCTCCTTGAAGGCAGGTATTATTTTTTTTTTCCATAATAATCCCTAGTATCTGTCACACTGGACATTCAGCAGTCATTCAATAAACATTTATTAAGTGCCTGTTCTAGGTGCTGTACTAAGTGGTAGGGCATACAAATACCCTCCCCCCCCAAAAAAAAAGACCCTGCCCTTAGTGAGCATAAAGTTTAACAGAGAAAGATGCTGGGGTGGGGCATGGTAAAGTCACCCAGAGTAGTCCAGCCAAGTGAGAAATGAGTTGATGTCTGAGCTTAGCATCCTTCTTAAATGGAGGTTTAGAGTTCATGGTTCCACTTTCCTGTCAGAGGGGCAGAAGGTACTAATGAAGTAGAGGACCAAGGCTAAGATCTTAGAGCAGCGGCTCTCAACCTGTGGGTTGTGAGCCTTCTGGGGGTCGAACGACCCTTTCACAGGGGTCACCTAAGGCCATCAGAAAACACATTTCCTATGGTCTTAGGAATTGAGACACTGGGCTGGTCCACACACATACAGGTCACGGCATTAGGAGGGTTGAAAACCACTGTCTTAGAGGATGATGAGGTCATACCAGTAGTGAGTCTCAAAGTAGTGTAGCCATAAGTATTAAGTACTTGTTGGTTAATTGATTGATTCTTAAAGATAGTGACTGTGAAACTTCTCAACTCTGAAAACCAGTTTTAATCTGAATAGATTTGATCAACAAGTAGGGTTTTCTGTAATATTTGTCTCTTTGGATTACCTGTAGATTTATCTAGGTACTTCAGTGGATTCTTAAAAGAGATTATATTTATCTTTTTTTAGTTTTCAACATTCACTTCCATAAGTTTTAAATTTTCTCCCCCTCCCCAAGATGGCTTGCAATCTGATGTGGGCTCTACACATACATACCTATTAAACATATTTCCACATTAGTCATGTTGCATAGAAGAATTCATAACAGATGGGAAAAAGCCATGAGAAAGAAAAGAAAACAGTCTGCTTCGTTCTGTATTCCGACTCCATAGCTCTTTCTCTGGATGTTTCTGGTATTTTCTATCATGTGTCCTTTGAAATTGTTTTAGGTTCTTGGATTTCTGAGAAATGTGTTCCTGTTTCTGCTCCCCTCACTCAGAATCAGTTCATATAAGCCTTTCCAGGTTATTATGAAGTCCATCTGCTCCTCATTTCTTACAGCACAGTAGTATTCCATTATATTCATGTGTCACAACTTGTTTAGCCATTCCCCAATTAATAGGCATCCCCTTGATTTCCAGTTCTTGGCCACCACAAAAAGAACTACCATAAATATTTTTGTACATGTGGGTACTTTTCCCATTTTTATGATCTCTTTGGGATACAGCCCTAAAAGTGGCATTGCTGGGTCAAAGGGTATGCACATTTTTATAGCCCTTTGGGCATAGTTCCAAATTGCTCTCCAGAATGGTTGGATCAACTCACAGCTCCACCAATAATGGACTAGTGTTCCAACTTCCCTACATCTTCTCCAAAATTTTTTTATCATTTTGCTATTTTTCCATCTTATATGTGTGATATGGTACCTCAGTTGTTTTGATTTGTATTTCTCTAAGCCAACGGTTCTCACCTTGTGGGTCATGACCCCTTTGGGGGTGGAAAGACTCTTTCACAGGGGTCACCTAAGACCATCAGAAAACACATATTTCCAATGGTCTTAGGAACCAAGACACTGCTCCTCTGTCTCCAGGTAGGTCCACCCACATGCAGATATGCCTACATACAAGTATTGAAGGGTCAGCATTAGGAAGGTTGAGAACCACTGCTCTAAGCATTTTTTTATATGACTATTAGCTTTAATTTCTTCCTCTGAAAACTACCTGTTCATATCCTTTAACCATTTATCAATTGGGGAATGACTTGTATTCTTGTAAATTTGACACAGTTGTCTATATTTAGAAATGAGTCCTTTATCAGAGACACTAGTTGTAAAAATTCTTTCCCAGATTTCTGCTTCCCTCCTAATCTTGGTTGCATTGGCTTTGCAAAAACTTTTCAATTTAATCTAATCAGTATTATCCATTTTCCATTTCATAACGTTCTCTTGTTTGGTTATAAATTCCTCCATTCCCCATAAATCTGACACATGAACTATTCCTTGCTTCCCTAATTTGTTTATAGTATCAGCCGTTATACCTATATTATGTACCTATTTGGACTTTATTCTGGTATATGGTGTCAGATGTTGGTCTATGCCCAGTTTCTGCCATACTATATTCCAGTTTTCCCAGCAGTTTTTGTCAGTAAGTTCTTTTCCCAGAAGCTGGGGTCTTTGGGTTTATCAAATAGTAGGTTGCTATAATCATTGACTACTTATGTGTTGTGTACCTAATCTATTCCACTGTTCTTCCCCTCTATTTCTTAGCCAGTATCAATGGTTTTGATGATTATTGCTTTATAATACAATTTAAGATCTGATATGGCTAGGCCACTTTCCCTAGCATTTCTTTTTATTAATTCCCTTGATATTCTGGACCTTTTGTTCTTCCAGATAAGTTTTGATGTTATTTTTTTTCTAGCTCTAAAAAATAATTCTTGGTAATTTGATTGGTATGACACTATATTACTTTTGATTTTGAATCACATGTATTTACATTGGTTGCTCTTAATTAAGAAGCTTTCCCACTGACTACAACTGGAAATCAGCATTTTTATTATAGAGACTGAGACTTATAGAGCTACAAGCAAAACATTCTTTTACTTTGGATAGCATAAGACCACTACTAATACACTTTTAAAAAATTTTAATGAGAAATCTGATAGAAACAACTTGGTATGAATCTTCATTGATTTCATTAGCATCCGAAACGGAAATTTACTGTTTTGTTCTAATATGCTTCTTTTATAATGGAATAAGCAACCACGTAACAAAATTGGTATGAGAAACCAGAAGTGGGAAAGTGAATGGAGTCTGGCAAAATAAAAAGTATAGATTTCAGTATGATTGTATTTAAAATAACCTATGCCTCCTCTAAGGATTGGAGGACAAATTATGAGGGACTCAGAGTTTGCATTGATTTGAAAATTGGCTTATCAGGTATTTTTGGTTTGGTGATTTAAGAAAATAGACATCTTTTTAGAAATACCATCATTTCCTTGGTCCTTAAAGCAGTTTGAATTTTTTTTTTTATAAGTTATTCTTTTGAGGAAGCATTTACCATCCTAAACTCAGACCTCTGCATGTCAGCCTTTAGTTTATCTACTTAAAACTATAGAGAAGAAAATTTAGCCTACTTTAAGTGGATATGTTAGGTTTACCAGAGGATAATGTTTCTGATAGTCATACTGTTTTGGGGTAAGAAAAGGAGACACGTTGCCAAATTACCCCTACTTTCCACCAGAATCTCTTTAGAAGTGTCTTATTTTTGTTTTAAGAACAATGCATTGTTGACACCAAATTATTTGGTTGTATGATTGCCTGAGTTTGGAAGCTGAAACATAGAAGAAAATCTTGTTTTAAATTGCCTTTGTAGTAAAATGGGAAAATAACTTGAATATTTAAAGATGTTAAGCTAAACAGGTATCATCTGAGCTCTTCACAGATACTCTTAAGATTGAAGATTAATAAAAAGCAATTCTGAATGGGAGAAAGTGTATCAAAGAACATTCTGGGTTTTTATTATAACATCAGAAAAATATGAGTTAAAAATGTGTGTGGAAAAAATGATTAAGATAATGGTCTGAACCAAAAAATATTGAATTTTTGTAGTATTTGTTCATTCTTTTGTTCATTCATTCATTCATGTCTGATTGAGCTTTTCTTGGCAGAGATACTGGAGTGAGTGGTCATTTCCTTTTCTAGTATGTCCTCATTTTACAGATGAGGAACAGAGGCAAATAGACATTAAGTCACTTGCCCAGGGTCACACAGCTTGGAAGTATCTGAGACCTACTTTGAATTCAGATCTTCCTGACTCCAGCCATGGTGCTGTATCCAGCGTACCACCTAGCGGCCCCTAGTAGAACATGGGAAATTTTTCTAAACCTTGGAAATCTCTGGAATCCATATCTTTATAACTACTAAAATTAGGCTTCATTTATTTGGCGTTTATAGTGCCCAATAGCGTATCATAGCATCATCTACTATATCCCAATGCCAACTTGCCCTAAATTGGATATCCTAAGTGTAGTTCTCCACTAATATTCTGAATCAGAAATTCTGTGAAATGAGTTTATCTGAAATGAGAAAACTCTGGAAAGTAAACAGAAACCTTTTTTCCCCCCCCCCCCCTTTTTGGAGGGGGAAGGCAGGGCAGTTGGGGTTAAGTCATTTACCCAGGGTCACACAGCTAGTAAGTGTTAAGTGTCTGAGGCCAGATTTGAACTTGGGTCCTCCTGACTCCAGGGCTCTATTCTCTGCACCCTGCACCCCATAGCTACCCCAAGAAACCTAATATTTAAATTATCTACGATAGCATATGGTCCAACCAAACAGGAAAATTTTCACTCATGGTGAATACTTTGTTCCTATTGTGATGTACGTGGAAAATGAACACCAAACTCCAGAATTTAATATTGGTTGTTCAGAGTATGTCGAGACTTAATGGTCACTAGGCACATTCAGAACCTTAAATACTTAAAAATGAAGGCCTTCTTTTTAGGCATGTCCCTTGAAATTACCTGGTGGTCAAAACATACAGATTTCATTTGTCATGATGTCATGTTGTCTAAGTAATTGGATTTTAAGAACGTTTCACTGTTTGTTTTGCAGATCAAGGAGCAGCAAAGACAGTCTTCAATTTCTTGAGCAGTACTTCCTCCAACTCAAATGTACCACCACCAACTACTTCTGCTGGTGGTGGTATATTTGGGAGTGTCACCTCTGCCTCCAACCCACCTGTTGCTGCCTTCATGTTTGGACAGGCCAGCAATACTGGGACCAGTTCTGCCTTTGGTAACCCTACAGAATCCAGTGCATCTCAGTCTTTTGTCTTTTCTCAAGAAAGCAAACCAGCCACCACATCTAGCACAGGTGTTACTGTTGGCCCATTTGTTTTTGGCACTGGAGCCAATAGCAATAACACCGCAACCTCCAGCTTCAGCTTTGGAACTACAACTTCAACTGGCTCTGCAGGTATATTTAAAGTACCAAAGGGTAGGGTGGGTAGTTAGTATTGAAACTGCATTGCATCTTTAAGGGATTTTTTGATTATATTTGCATCCCTAGTGTCTGGCACTCAGTAAATATTTAATAAATATTTTTCATTCATTCATCTCTGAGGCAGCTAGGTGAAAGAGTGTATAGATGCCCTGGGCCCTGGAATTAGGAAATCCTGAATTCAAATATAGCTTCAGACATTTAGTATCTGTATGACCCTGGGCAGGGCACTTAACTCATCTGCCTCTGTTTCCTCAACTATAAAATATAATATATACTTGGGGTTGTTATGAAGATTGAATGAGATAATATTAATAAAGCACTTAGAACAGTGTGATTGTTAAATAGTAAGCTTTTAATAAATGCTTGTCTCTTCCCTCTTCCTTTTATTTCTGGTAGTGGTATCTGTAGACAAGGGTTTGGTTTTTTGGTTTGGGGTCTTTTTTTTTTTTCTTCTTTTTTGGAGGAGGAGGGCAGGACAATGGGGTTAAGTGACCTATCCAAGGTCACACCGCTAGTAAGTATTAAGTGTTTGAGGCTGAGTTGACTCCAGGGCCAGTGCTCTATTTACTGTGCCACCTAGCCACCCCTGATAAGGGGTTCTTAACCTAGAGTTGGTAGACTTGAGTTTTTAAATATTTTGAGAACTATTTCAATAAAATTGATTTCCACTATAATTCCATGTATTTTATTTTATTTATTTAAAAATCATTATTTTGAGAAAGGGCTCAGTCTACATAAGACCTGCAGAGGTACAAATAAGTTAAGAACCCTTCTCTTCCCGACATAGTTTAGAAAGTTTACATAAGCTTTCTACTCTGTGCATTAATTGAGAATTTTGATGATTCACAATTCTTGTTGATTCCTCCTCTGCATCATCTCTTGCATACATCTTCTTTCCATTCACGTGAACATTTCCCTAGTTCAGGTTTTGGCTCAAATTCATTCTTTATACAACTGCCAAATTGATAATTCCTAGGATAAATGTCTGACACTTTTGCACAAATATCTTTCTTACATATACCTGTTAGGTCTAGCATAAAATACAAAACTCTTCCACCTGACATTTCAAGCTTTCAACAATCTGGCTCCCATCTATCTTTTTAAAATTGTTATTGATGCCTTTTTTATACAGTATCATCATTTTCTGGTATATGTTACACTGCACACTCCCAAAAAACAAAAAGGATGAGCAAAAATGACCTTGTTGGAGAGCATTCTGTACCTGTGATCCCCCCACCTCCACTGAGAGGAGGGAGTTATATTTCATCATCTGTTCTCAGGGACCAAAGATTTATCGTTGTAGTTGCTTAGAGGTTGACTCTAGTATTGTCATTGTTTTGTGTTTTCCAAGTCTCCTTTTATTCAGTTTGTATCATTTTATACAGGTCTTCGTATTTTTCTCTAAATTACTCATATTTGTTGCTTGGAACAATAATATTACATTACATTAATATACCACAATGTGTTCAGGCATTCCCCAATTGAGGAGCATTTTGTTTCTTAGGATTATAGATTTATTTATTTATTTATTTATTTATTTTTTTGGAGGGCGGTTGGGGTTGAGTGACTTGCCCAAAGTCACACAGCTAGTTAGTGTGTCAAGTGTCTGATGCCGCATTTGAACTCAGGTCCTCCTGACTCCGGGGCCGGTGCTCTACCCACTGCGCCACCTAGCCGCCCCTAGGAGTATAGATTTAGACCTAGAAGGGACCATAGACGTTATCTGGTCCAACCTCATTTAATGGATCAGAGAACTGAGGCTCCAAGAGCTTAGATAACTTGCCCAAGGTTACACAGGTGGTAAGTAGCAATCTATAGTCAGAGAGAATTTGAACCCAGGTCCTCTAAGTCCAAATCCACCACTTTTTTCAACTGCACCATCTTATTCTTCATAAAAACAACTAATAAAATAAATGACAATATCAAAAGGCAGTTGGACTGTATTTAATTATAATGATCAATCTTGGTTCCAGAAAACAGATGAGGAAACAGAATTCTTTCCCTCCACAGTAGAGGAGGAAGGAATTACAGGTATGCTGTGTTAACATACACTTTCAGATAAGGTCCCTTTAACTTAGTCCTTTTTCTTTGTTATAATCAAAGGTTTGATGAAAGATTGTATGTGTCTGGAAATGATTGCTGGGGGAAAAAGAAAAGACATTAAAATGTGTTTGTTTGTTTTTTATCCTGGAGGTAGGGGGTAGGTATGAGAAGGATTGCTAAGTATTAGCAATGCCAAGCTGAATAGTTTTATTTTATCTTAGCATCAGTAGTTAGTCACTGAAGGCATTTGCAAGGGAGTAACAGTCAATCTTGGTTCCTAGGAATATTAATTTGGTTGCTCTGTGTGGAAGACTGATTGGAAATGCCTAGAATCCATTGTTTTTTTTTAAAGAACATAAGTTTGCTATGAATTTCTTTTTTTTTTTGTATATGGGGTCTTTTTTCCTCCCCCTTCTCTCTCTCTCTCTCTCTCTCTTGTGTCTGTGTGTGTGTGTGTGTGTGTGTGTATGTATGTGTGTGTGTGTGTGTGTGTGTGTCTTTTTGGAGGGGGGGAAGGAAGGTAGGGCAAATGGGATTAGGTGACTTGCCGAAGGTCACACAGCTAGTAAGTGTCTGTGGCTGGATTTGAACTTAGTCTTCCTGACTCCAGCGCAGTGACCATCACTGGTGCTCTATTCACTGTACCACATAATTGCCCTTTTTACCCTTCTTTAAACCTCCTTGTGGTATATTCTTAATTTGACATTCCTGGGCCAAAAGCCCTGAAGAATTTAGTGACTTTCCCACAGAATAGTGGGACCCAGGTCCTCTTTTTTCCAGAATAATGGGTCCATTTTATAGATGGCTTCTTAACATTTTTTGATCGTTTGTTTTGGAGTGACAATTCATAGTTTTAGTTTTCATTTATCATATCCCATCCATCTTTCCAGGCTGACTTCATATACTTATCTGTATATACTCCACATTAAAGTGAACTTCTAGGCTCCTGGCTCTTCCCTGAAACTCTGAATTCTAGGCCCCATTTCTCTGTCTTTGTACAGTCTCCTGTTGTGCAAGTTCATTCCTGTGGCGTCATTCGATTGTCACTACAACACTTCTAGGTAGACAAAGCAAATATCATTTTACAGTTAAAGAAAATAAATCCCAGGGGCTAGAAATTGCCAGTGGTCACCCAGCTCCTGGGTGGCATATTCAGGACTGGAGTCCCCTCAGCAGAGCAGAATGGCTTCTGTTTACTTAGAGTGAAAATTTAGGGAGCTATAGTAACCTTTATAGGTCTGGTTCTGGGGGAACTTCAGAGGCTCTCATCAAGTCCCCTCATTTGTACAGATGAGGAAAGTGAGGCCCAAAAAGATTAAATGACTTGTCTGGGATTACATAAAATAGTAGTAAGCATCTGAGGCAAGACTGGAACCCAAGTCATTAGGCTCCAGAGCCGATTTTCTTATAGCCTAATGGATCATCTAGTCCTATATCACCATTTTTCGTAATAAGAATTGAGGCCCAGGAAGTGTAAATAACAATCATAGTTATATAATTAGTTGGTGGTGACTAAGAATGAAACTGAGATGCCCTTGCTCCTGGTCCAGCACTTTCAACTATACCATGCTGCTTCTGTAGGAATCAGTCTTAACAGATTTTCCTCTTTTTTCTACAAGTTAAGACTTAAAAACTAAAAGCTTTGAGTCAACAAAAATTATCTCCAGATAATTAAACTTGGTTACAGAAGTAATTAAAACATTTTTGGTACCTCTAGGATCTTCTTCCTTTGTATTTGGTGCTGGGTCTTCAGCACCTTCTGCCAGTCCTGCATTTGGTACCAGCCAGACCCCAGCATTTGGACAAAGTCAAGGTGCCAGTCAGCCTAGTGCTCCAGGCTTTGGATCTTTATCATCCTCAACATTATTCTCAACTGGTTCCCAGCCCCCAGCCCCTGCTTTTGGGTCAGTGTCAAGTAGCAACCAGCCACCTGTCTTTGGACAACCGCCTACTCAGCAATCTGGATTTGGTTCTGGAACAACTCCTAATTCCAGTAAGTGTGTGTTCCTTTTTAATGTTCCCCCTTCAAAGCCTGTGTGAATCTTCATAGTCAAGTCCTTGCCTTTAGAAAAGGACTTATCTTGATCCTTTCCATCATTATAGGGAGAAGTTTTATAAAATGTGTTATAGTGGAAGGAATGTGTTCAGGACTTGCATTAAAATTGTCTCCAATATTCATTTTAAACTTTCTCTATATGTTAAAAACACATATGTTTAAATTTGTATATTTGACTTGGAAATTGCCAGTGCTCATTCATTAGACCTTAATGTTATAATTTTCCTGTTAGGAATATTCTTCTCTTCCCTCACCTCCCACCCTCAAAGTATGTGTGAGGGAGGATCTATGTCACCCCAGTTCTTGGTGTTTTGTATTGGACTATGTTCTTGTGTTCATCATCTCTGTCCTAGGACTATGATTTTAAATTACCCTTTTTCCCTAACCCAGATTTATGGATCATTGGTATAGAAATTGGAATGCCAGTTATCTTATATCCTGTCAGACTGACAGTGGGGAACTAGCTATTAGATTTAAGAACATGTGGATCTGGAATAGGACTGTCCTGAGGAGTGACAGTAGGTTCTGCTGTAAAGAAGGCCTGGGGATCAAGAGTCAGGGCCTGAGGTGCTAGATGAAATCTTTTTGGGGTCTCTTGGATTTTAAATAGTAGTAGACCTTTTGTTTGACCTAGAGATCTGAGCCTAGCCAAATCTGTCTCTATCTGCTGGGATTGCTCCATTTTACTTGATTTACATAAATTTATTCAGCTATCTCCTCCCTAAATTGTACATGCTTGTTCCCACTTGATTTAGTATCTTGAAGATTTTAGAAGCAGTGCTTTCAGAATTCTTTGTGTTCTTGTGATAGACAGAAAAGTACCTTGCTTTTCTGGCTTGCTATATAGTTTTTATTAAACTTTAAATAAAGATATGACATCCAATCCTTCCCTTTTAGTGTTCCTAAGCAAAGGGTGAGAGGTACTTAAAGCTGCTCTACCTTCAGAATTAGCCATTCTTTTGTATGGTGATAGTCATTTATTCTGTGTCTAATATTCACAACTGGTGTTATTTTATATTATTACATTATAATATGTTATGTTATAACATAATTATGTTACAGCATAATATTTTATGATGTATCTCTTCCTACTCCCTCACTTTTTATCCCCACTACCCAAGCCCTATTGATGCTCCATAAGATTATTTCTCATATCCCCCTGCCTTTTCTCTATTCACACTGCCATTGCCTTTACACAAGCACCTGACAACATTTGCATAGCTTCCTTAACAGTTTCTTCACATTTCTACAATCTTCTTTGTACATAGGTCTGCTTATTTTACTTTTACTCAGAAGAGTACTTCAGCACTTAAAAGGTTAAAGTTTGGGTTTCTTCTGCTTCATTTAGAGTCTTCTATTCCAAACTGAACTATCTTTCCTGACTCTTACCTGTTTTCTCAGACTGATGTCTATGCTTTCAGTGCCCCTCCCCCATTACATAATATTTTGTTCTTCTATATATTTGTGAGTTTTACTTGTCTTTTATGTCCTTTAGTTGATACACTTCATGAGAAAACTTTTCTTTTGTCTAGCTTTGCAGCTTGTACAAAGTTGGTTTTTAATGCATCTTTCTGAATTGAAGAATGCCATTACAAACTTGAGTTTTTGGTGAGGCTGCCAATATTCTCTGTAGTTGAAGAAAATATATAAGTAGTTCTTTTTCCCCCCAAACCAAATAGAAGGAAACATGAATCCTGTTCTTTTTTTTTTTTAAGGCATATAAAAAATTAACTTTACCTTGATAAACAAAACTTGAAATACTTTTCTCTTTGGAACCTGTTAGATGCTATGTTCCACTTTGGAAGTAACACTGCGAATTTCAACTTCACAAACAACAATCCACCAGGAGTGTTCACATTTGGTGCAAATGCTGGTGCACCTGCCACTTCATCCCAGCCTTCAGGCTCAGCAGGATTTCCATTTAACCCATCTCCAGCATTTACAGTGGGGTAAGAGGGCTCTTTTTATTTTGTTGGAGGTAATTTACCAGCATTTTTCATTTTAGTATTGTTGGTGTTCGGGTAAAATATAATAATAGTCATTTACATCATCATTCACATAAAAATTATTTATAATTATTAATACCAGAGAAATACAATATGTGGGGGGAAGGTAAAGTGTTTTTCTCACACAGAGACCATGTACCCCAGTGGGTTTGCATTAAAAATTAATTTTTCTTTTTGTTATTACAAGCCACACTTGGGAAGCATACTGAACCTGAATGAGTATTATGTCATTGCTTAATCATGTCTGACTGCATGACCCCGTGAACTTTTATCCATGGGGTTTTATTGGCAAAGATACTAGAATGGTTTTCCATTGCCTTCTCCATTGTGCCTCTATTTTACATATGAAGAACTGGGGCAAATGATTTGCCCAGGGTCACACAGCTAGTAAGTGTCTGCGTTAGTATTTAAGCTCAAATCTCCCTGACTCCAAGTCAGGTGCTCCATTCACTGCACCACCATCTAGCTGCTCCCATCATGTCATATACTGACTCTTTATTTTTCTTTTTTGGCAGGACAAATGGAAAAAATATGTTTTCTGCTTCTGGCACTTCGGTTTCTGGTCGGAAGATAAAAACTGCTGTTAGGCGCAGGAAATAAATGTCAGAATGGTGACAGAAACATCAGTTTTAACAGCTTGTACTCTGCATTCACTTATTGTGCTGGGGTTATTTGAAATCAGTTCTGCTTAAGGACATCTTTAATTTTCAAAAAGTTTTTCCTTCTCCCCCTACTACACCCTTCTTACCCTTCACCAACCACTCTCTGCCACTTTCCTTTCTCCCTTTTTAAAAAAAATTATAGCTAGAGCCGGTGACAGGGAGGTTCTTAAGCGAAATTATTTTAGGATCCAGCAACTTCTTATCCACTGACTTGGCATGGTCTGGCTATATACAAGAGTGTAGCCTACACAGCAAACGGCTTTGTATAATACCTCTTCATCTGTACCAATATGTGCGCTAATGTGCGTTTATGGAACGCATTGAAATTGTAATTATATCAGTGAGGGATTCTGTATAGATTAGAGAATGTTGAAATGAATGATTTCTATGCTGAGTTTGTTCTGGTGTATGTGTGAAGTGAGTGAGTTGGGTGTATTGTGCACTAAAATTTTCTGATAGAGGAAGACTGATTAAAGAATGGTCCATGCTAAGGACTTGTTAGATCTAGTTCTCCATTTAATAATTATATGCTATTTCTATATTTTCATTCTTATGGCTCCATCACCTTGTCTCGCCTTTTCATTATTTTATTATGAAACATGTGTAAATACAATTTTGTTTCTGTATGTACTTTTTGGCATAACATAAATCTGTGAACTTGAAATTTTAATTTTGTGTGTTAACGGCATTTTTTTGTTTAGTATTGTCTCAAGATTTTATTATGTAAATCCCCATTATTCAAAGTTGCCTAAATCCATTTAGAAAATCTTTAAAGAAAATTGGGAATTCTTAAAGTGAGTTTATTGGCTTTTCTGATCCATTTTTGTTTGGACCAAAAACCAGTATTGTACAAAGTATTAAGTATATATTTTTATATTTACTGAAATGGACTGTGGTGACTTTGGATAATACGGAAAAGTTTAATATTAAAGCCATGTTTATTACAGTATAATTAACATGTTAAACCATGGGATAAATGCCATCAATAAAAATTATGAAATACTTTTTGTTGTAGTTTTAAATCAAAATGAAGGTACAGCATATTACTGGAAAAACTTTCTGTATAAAAGTTAACAATTGTCTGAATGAGAAGATGGTATACCTCTTCACGTGTCAGCTAAGAAATTCTGAGAGCAGAAGAAATTTAAATGCTTTAGTGAATTCCCTAGAGAGTTGGGGAACTGACTGCATTTTGTGAGATTCAGTTGGCTCCCCTTCAGCTTGTTGGTTCCCTAGGGAGCCATGCCTAATTTGCATATAAATTTACATAGATTTTTTTTTTTTAATTGAAAAATAAACATACACAATCATTTTTTCTTGTATTTGTATCTTCCTTATTAGGTGACTAGATAATGTTTGAGTTTATGAAACACTGTTGAAAATGAAATAATATGCAGATCTCTTTTATGCTGTCTTCCCTATTATGGAAAATTGTATCACTCAAGCATGGTGAACAGAAGGCAGTCTTGGTTCAAAGACTGTCAATCAGCGTTTTGGAGGTAAATTTGAAAGACGAATGGAAAGCATACTGCTTTGTACTCATATTTTAATTTGACTTTTTATTCATTGTGGGGATTCTGAATTAGAAAACAGTTGAAATGTTTATATTGTAATTTTATATTATTCTAGATATTTAAACTGTAATTTGCTTTTATAGTTTAGTAGAACTCTTACTAAAGGAAATAGTCAATACATTTGTGGAATAGAAGTTTTTATGTATATATAACTTAAAAAGAAAGTACTGTAGATAGCCACTAGCTTGTTGAATTCCAACAGGAGTATGTATGGAAGGAAAGAAATTGAAAACATACTTGCTGTTATTTTAATTATTAGAACTATTTATAAGTTGTAATTAATCTTAAGTTTCATTTATTTCACCCAAATGAAGACATCTCGTGGTTGTAGATAGCTTGTGTTATATTGGCATTGCATAAGTAATACCTGCACAGGAGTTTGAGACAGAAGACCTGGATTCAAATACTACCTCTGGACTTTAGTTTCTACATCTATGAAATGTAAAAGATTTAGCCCTACTAGATTATCTCTTAGGTTTCTCCCAGCTCTAAAATTTTGTGATTTTTGCAATTGTATACCATTTTTGTAAAGGTGTTCTAATGATCTAATTATTCTAAATACTATCCAGATGCTATAAAAATGGGGAATAGGGCATTAGGGGATTGCTTAAATATATCTTTTATAAGCCTAATGC
The DNA here is from genome assembly GCA_028646575.1 of Pseudocheirus occidentalis. Lineage (NCBI taxonomy): Eukaryota > Metazoa > Chordata > Mammalia > Diprotodontia > Pseudocheiridae > Pseudocheirus > Pseudocheirus occidentalis. The sequence continues at coordinate 143,747,249 of CM053594.1, read as the reverse complement.
CATGAAAGAATAATAATAAAGGAACTATAGATAAAATATACAGACCTAACTGGAGATTAACAGTATTGTGCATAATGAATCAAAGAACAAATCACAAGTAATAAATAATTGTGTTTAAAAGTAATGATAGACGTTTGGGTCCCTGAAAACTTAGATTAAGAAAACTGAAAAAGAATCAATAAGATAAGCGTGCAATTTCTTAAAAAAAAAATATAAAAAAATCTTAAGACCTAGTCCTATGAAAGAAATATTGAAAATTAAAAGAATAGACAAAATAAAAAATAAGACAATGTAAATAAAAGTAAGAAAAGACTAACAAGCTGTATAAACAGCTAACTGGATCAAAAAAGCAAATAAATTTGCAAAAATTAATAATATTAATTCGTAAGAGGAAATAAGAGAATTATCAGAAACTGTGCAATTACATGCCAGTAATACAATTCAAAAGAATTGGAAGATTATATGCAAAAACAAAATGCCCTAATTTGGATATAGGGAATAACAATTTTAGCCCAATCTAAGAGAAATCAAATGAAGGAATTTCTGTCCTATAAAAATTATTCTCCAAGTAAGTGAAAGGCCATCTATCAAACTTCTTTTATGTGATAAATATGGCCCTGAAGTCTGTCCCAGGAAAAGGAGAAATTTTTTTAAATTGAAATATTAAATTCTACATATTCTAAAAAGTGAATATCTTAAATTTAAAAAAATTAAATGTATATAAATTTGAAGTTTTATATCAGTCATCTTTATTATACCATATTATGGAAATGCTTATTTTATTCCATAAATTAAAAATAAAATTATCTTTAAAAATTAAATGTATAAATATTAACAAGGAGACAGCATTATTCCCATCTGCATACATGATGATTTACTTAAACTCCAGAGAGCATACCTTCAGCAAAGCAGTACAATGCAAAATAGTTCCACAAAGACTTATATTTTCTATTCAGTCAATACCATATACTTACTAGGAAAAAATGAAATTTCATTCAAAATAGCCAAAATGCCAACAGTATCCAAAATAACAGTTGATGATCTAAGAGATGCAAAAACAACTACCAAATGTTCTTTAATAAATGAAGAATGGTTGGGCCATGCCAACTTTATGTGATAAATGGTATCCCAGTCAAAATTAAGAGAATGTTTTAATAGGACTGTAGGCTTGGCTTTGAATCCTGATTCTTCTACCTGTTAATTATGTGTGATTTTAGGCAAGTCAGTCTTTGAGAGGACCTCAGTTTATTCAGTTATTAAACTACATCGTCCTTTTGAACTGTCTGATCTTATGTATGGCATAAGTTTGAGGTGTTTATACTAAAGAAAGGGAGGGCTCATTGATGGAGAATGACTGAACAGTTGTGGAATATGAATGTAATGGAATAAGAAAAGGCAAATAGGAATTCAGAGAAACTTGAGAAGATATGTATTGATAAAAAGCAAAAGCAACAGAATTGAGAATGATACATACAGAGATTGCAATAATGCAAAGAAAACAACACTTCATAAAAATTCATACTGATAGGATTAGTCTTGTTTCCAAAGAGTTGATGATTAAACTTACTCATCTGTAAAGAAACAGGACTCCATAGGAGTGAGATTCACAGGCATCATTAGATACTGTTTTACTTAACTTTTTTGTTAAAAGGAGAAGGGGTCTATTGGAGATTGAAGTAAAACATTTATTAAAAAAGCAGACATGGTGCTTAAAGACATGACAATTCAGAGAAGCATGAAAAAATGTAGACAGACATGGCAATTCCACAAAACCAAGTAAGCAGACCCAAGAAAAACAGTGCTAAAAGGCAGTAGAAATAGGATTAATTGACCATTTTTCATGCCAGAAAACAATGAAGCACTAACTTTTCAGCAGTGAAGAAGTTGCATATGCTATCAGATACAGTCTTGTTGGGGGTGAATCTTGCTTAGGTTTGTCACAAGGGATTGGGGTGGAGAAGAGTGTGTAGTTGGGATGTCAACCTGGTATAATGGTGCATGCCAAAAATTCCTCCTTTGGGAGGCTTGAGCTCAGAAGTTTTTGAGCTGTGATTAAAATTGATCAGTTAGGCACCAGTATATGGTGATCCCCAACTGCCAACCTCACCAGGGGGCCATGGGGCTCCCTAAGGAGTTACAAAGTTCAGTTTAAAAACAGTTGTTCAGTAGTGGGGATTAAGCCTATGAATTGGCCACTGCACTTCCAGCCTGGGTGAGGCAGGGAGTAGACTGTCTCCAGAAAGGCAAGAAAAATGAAAAAGAACAAGGTAGAAAACCAATAGTATTTCTCCACCAAGCTCAAGACTAGAGGGCAGCAACCATATAGGAAATAAAACAGCAGTTGAGCTGTTCATAAATGACAAAACAGTGACTTGAAGTTAATTCTTGACAGCTTTCTAAAGTAAATTATCAGAGGTTAGTGTGGGACATCTATAAAAGAAGCAGAGCTCTTAGCATGGTGTTGTGAAGACCAGACCGTTGAAGATTAAGCCTTTGTTTCCCTTTTTGTTCAGGATACTAAACTGATAGTTAAGGGGGAATGCTATAGTTATTAATTAGAAATCAAATCAGAAATGAAATTCAATAGTGATAAATGTAAAATCTATTCTTCCAGTCAAAAAAAAAAAGCCTCACAAATATGAGAATAATAGAGGCATAGGCAGACAGCAGTTTATCCAAAAAAGATCTGGGGATTTTGGTGGTCTGCAAGCTCAATACAAGTTGACAATGTGATGTGGGAGCTCCTCTTCTCACAGTTTTGAGGGATAATATAGTTATGATAGTCCCAATATAATTCTGTCTGTCCTCATCAGATCACATAGAGTATTGTGTTCAGTTCTGGTTGATTATTTTTTTAAGTTAGAGCATCCAGGGAAGATCAACAATAGTGTGTTACAAGTTCTGCTGTTTAGCTTATAGAATCTGGGGTGGATGTGATAACTACCTTCCTTCAAGTAGATGACTAGATGGTGCAGTGATTTAAAACAGCCAGATCTGTAGCTGGGAAGAACTGAAATGAAATCTAGCCCCAGACCCTTAGCAAAAGTTAGACCCTAGTCAGGTTATAATCTCAACCTCAGTTCCCTCTTCTTTAAAATGGGGGAGATTGCACCTACCTCCCAGGGATGTGAGGATTGAATGTTTGTAAACCTTTTAAAACCCTTTATCAATGCTATTGATTGTGATGATGATGTAGTTAAAAGGAATGTTACCTGGTCAAAAGATTAGTTTTGTTCTGTTTCAGCCCAGAGGGAAAAACTAGGAGGAAAAGGAGGAGATTGCTGTCAGCAAGAGCTTCCAAACAATTAGACTTATCCTAAAAATGGAACTGATTACCCATGAACTCCACTTCATCGGATATATTCAAGCAAAGGCTGGATAACCTCTCGTGGGTACACTCTAAAGGAGATGCTTTTTCAAGTGTGATGACAGCCATGGAATTCCTTTCCAACTCTGAGATATTTTGTGATCCTCTGTTCCACTGCATTCTGATTTGACAGCCTCCAAGTCCAGTGTTTCTCTTGCATTAGGCCACGGTCAGGTTTTACTGTCTTGCCAAATCTTTTTTCTACCAAAATCTGTATTTCTAAAAATCTATAAAATAATCATAAAAAACTTTCTTCCCTTCATTCTGGCCCTCCCAAAATTCTTAGTTCTTAAAACCTATTAAATAATAATAAAAACTGTCTTCCCTTCATTGTGCCCCTCAACTCCCTCTTACCTGACTCCCAATGCTTTCTGACCTATTGAGAGTTCCCTCCTGGTCCATGACCTAAAAAGATTTTTTTTTTCTAATTCAGTATGTTTGGGATTAATAAATTGTTCTAGCTAATCTCTAAGGCAATTCCAATTCAATTCAAACACTATGTTCAAGGCACTGTGTTAGGTATAGTGAGGTTATAAAAACAAAATGGATCAGTAACTGCCTTCAAGGACCTTACGTTTTACTGGGGTTTTTTCAGTCTTTGTATACAACAGATATACAAGTAAATACAGAGTATATATAAATACAAGGTCATTTTAAGGCGAGAGTGCTAATAATAGGGAAGGGAAGACCAGAAAAGGCCTTAAACAGGAAGTAGCACCTGAGTTGTGCTTTAAAAGAAGGTAGAAATTTTATAAGGTTGGGAGTGAAGAAATGAATTCCAGACATAAAAGGAATTGGTATGAAATATCAGTGGAAAGGTAGGCTGGTGCTGGATTTTGAAAGGCTTTTAAATACCAGGCTAACAAATTCTTATTTCATTAGAGAATTATTCTATTAAAATTGTTTTATTTTTGATTAGATAAGGGGATGGCATGGTGAGAACTGTTTTAGGAATATCAATTTGGCAGAGGACAAATTGGAGGGGGGAAAGATTGAAAGAGGGATAAGTTATTGGGAAATGATTTCTTTAGTTTTCAGCAAATGGTGATGAGGGCCTGAAACTAGGCAAAGGCTGTGTGAGCAGAAAGCAATAGACAAATTTGAGAGATACTGTGAAGGTAGGATCAATAAGACTTGGCGACTGATGGGATATGGGGGTTAAGGAGAGAGAAGAGGTCAAGAATGACTGACTCCTTGACTTTGAAACTTGGGTGACTTGAAAGATGGTGTCACCATCAACAGAAACTGTAAAGATTGGAGGAAGCATGGATTTTGGGGGAAATATAATGAAATCTGTTTTGTATATGTTGAGTGAAAGATGACATTCAGATGGAAATATTCAGTGGGAGAGTCATTGGACTCTGAGAGTCCATTGAGAGTCATTGGAAGAGATTAGAACCATATGTGGCCTAGGAGTCATTAAAATTGGTGTCAAGTCACCCAAGTGAGAAAGATGTCCCAGGACAGAGTCTTGGTGTATTCCCATAAAATGAGTAGGAGAAAGATGACGAAAGGAGGCTTGAGTATGGTGAAAAAGGAAGACCTAAAACCAAGGAAACAATATCAAAGAAGATAATTTATGTCCATGAGAAGGGGTTGGTCTACAGTGTCCAAAGCTATTGAGAACTTAAAAGGATGAAGAGACTGGATAACCTTGAAGAAAGCAGTTGTTAATATACACCAAAGTCCCCAAAGTGAAAGTCTCAGTAATAGCTTCTAAGAAAAGTATTTTTTTTAATTTTTCAAAAAAAAAATTCAAAAATGACACAAAAGGTACTCTATCATAAAAAATTCTATTCCGTGCCCTTATGTTGCTAGAGGCCTAAGCAAATTTAAATGACACCAGATAGTTTTTTTTTAAGACCAGCAGCATCCATAATAAGTATTGCTCCTCTCTGTCTCTTCAGTCACTTTGCTATACTCTACCCTACCCCTCTTCATACCATAGAGGAATGAATTTGGACTATTTGCTTAATTTTTTTTAAACGTGAACAAATGCTTTTCATAACTGGGAGAAGCCATCTACAACTGTCTTGGAGTATCTTGGAGTGCACCCAGCATCAGAATGGAAATTACATAAATTACCACAATCACATCTATAACTTTCATTTGGAGCTGTTCAGATACCATTCAACTCTTAGAGACTTGTCATCTGTGAAGAGAACACTATCCCTCCCCAGAAATAATGTCTGTGACTATTGGCACTGTGTCATGGCAAAGCATTCCTTTTCCAATGTTTTCCAGAATGTTTTTAGTAGCAGTTTCTTGCTGGCCAAAGTATTTCCTCATTCTCAAGCATAAACATTTCCCAAACTCTCTTTTGTGAGTTATTGATGGCCACAGAGAAGAGTCTTCTTTCATACAGGCATTAGAATTTTGTTCTAAGCCAAGGCTTTTAAATTATTAAAGACTAAATATATCGATCCATTAACAAGCATTTATTAAACGCTTGTTGTTAATCAGGCACTGTGCTAGGCTATGAGGATACAAGTGTAAGGAATAAAACTATTCCTGCTCTTGAGTGCTTTATATTCTCATGGGGAGGACAAGTACATATGAAGTATGTACAACAAATATAAAGTAAATTCATACAATTTATATACAAAGTTAAATACAAGCTAGTTTGCGGCAGGCACTAACAGGCAAATTAAGAAATGTTTCATCCAGAAAATGATGCTTGAACTATAGCTTTAAAAAGAAAAGAAGGGACTGTAAAGCAGAGGGAAACAAGGAATTTATGTAGACATAGGGAATAGTTAATGCAAGTGCTTTAAGATGTAGCCTACTGGTGAAGAACAAAGAAAAAACCAGTTTGGCTGCATCTCATTGTGCAGAAAGAGGAATAACGTACAGTGAGACCAGAAAGCTAGATTGTGTAGGGCCTTAAGAGCTAAGCAGAACTCTGATCAATACAATGATCCATGACAATTCCAAAGAACCCGTGATCAGGGATGCTATCTACTTCCAGAGAGAGAGAGAGCTGATGAACTCTGGGTGCAGACTGAAGCATTTTTTTGCTTTATTTTTCTTTAATTTTTTTTGACAACATGGCTATAGTAGAAATATGTTTCACATGACTTCCATGTATGTAATGAGTATCATTTCTTGCTTTCTCAACGAGTGGGAGAGGGATAGAATTTGAAACTGAAAAAAATATATAGTTTTTAAAAAATAAGCAGAGAAATTTCTGTTTGATCCTACAGGCAAATGGGAAGCCATTTGGGTTGGTCACATGGTCAAATATGAGATTAATGGAAATTACTTTGGCAGCAGTGTGTCAGATGAATGGGAACAGTGGGAGTCTAAGAGATTTTTGTTGTTTGTTCTTGTTCTCAAAGAGGACCATGAATGCGGAAAGAGATGTCATGACTTCCAAATGAATTTGATTTAAGTGAGGGAGGGCTGTGCAAAGCCACCAGCCTCTCTCTTCTCTGGGGCCATCTGGGTCCAGAGAGAAAAGGTAAATCAGGATGAGTAGAGATGGCCTGGGATACAATGGGAGGAAGCATTTAGATTATGTAAATGGAATAGTTTTTCCGGGGCAATGGAGAGAGAGAGAGAGAGAGAGAGAGACAGAGAGAGAGACAGAGAGAGAGACAGAGAGAGAGAG
>CM053594.1:143724078-143739772 GCA_028646575.1 Pseudocheirus occidentalis | reverse complement strand
AAAAGCCAAACATCGAAAAGAATGATAGCATGCACTGCTTCAGTCTCCTTTTAAACTCTAATCTTTCTGGTTCTTTCTCTGAATGTAGACATCTCCTTCCATCCTGAGACTTGTAGAGTTGTCTTTTAACTGTGCGATGCTGAGAAGCGTCCAGTTTTTCAAAATTGGTCGTCACCCATATGATCTTAATTTACTATTGATAAAATTTTGACTGAGAATGAAAGGATTAAAAAAAGGATAAAATTTCTATGTCCATAAAGAGAATGTATATAATAATGAGTATTTCTGTGTATCTAAAGTATTTGTGTGTATCTTATAAGCTACAAGCTGCCTGAGATTCTGGGCACAAGGTAGAGTGGAAAGTAAACTTTGGCTTAGGAAAAATCTGGGTTCTAATCCTTAACTCTTACTACTGTGAACTTGGGAAAAATCAATTTATTTCTTTAGTTCTCTGTTTCCTATAAAATGAAAGGATTGGGCTAGATTATCTCAAAGTAATCTACACAGTCCAAGACTTTGTGATTGTCAAAGGCTGAAATGTCCAATTTTGCTTTGTATTAATTTCTATCAGCAAAACATTAAATGCCTTCAAAAATTTCTTGAAATATCAGGATCTTACCTCATAGACACAAACTAATAACCTGTATATAAGAGCCACAATCATCATTTTCTGCAAGTCTTCCATTGATGTATCCTCATCTATTTCTTCTATTATATAATGCATAGCAAACTTAGAAATATCCCTACAGAAAATAAATATAAACATAAAATAAAAGGCAGCATTTAAGTTATAAAGAATGAATTACAAGAACAGTCGAATAAATTACAGATTTAACATTTTCCATTAAAGCAAACCAATATTTAAAGAAAACTCTAAAAATGAATAGTTCTCTGAAGCAAGTACTTCCCACTCATTTTCATATGCCAGATTTCACATTACTTAAGAATTTTTTCAGTTATCCTTTTTTTTGGAGGGCAATTGGGGTTAAGTGGTTTGCTCTAAGTCATACAGCCAGTAAGTGTGTCAAGTGTGTCAAGTGTCTGAGGCTGGATTTGAACTTAGGTCCTCCTGACTCCAGGGCTAGTGCTCTACCCACTGTGCCACCTAGCCACCCCATCCCTTTTTTTTCCCCAAAGAAAATTTCATTAGTTTACTCATGGATTGGCAACTGTATGTCTACATATGCCATTCTAACCACTGGCATCTCTTATATCTTTCTATCTCATCTAAATCTATACCTATAGTTCACTTACTCACATAATGTAGTTTGTGAAAATCTCAAGAAAATCTATCCAAAATTTAAGAAAGAATTTGGATAAGGATAGAAAATGAAATAAAGACTTTCAGTGGAATAATTAAATATGGAATATAGGTGATAAAGATGACAGAGATTTCAAGGAAGAAGAGTGAGATAGTAGTCCAGTTTTGCTGAACTATAATTCATGAGCAAGGGAGAAGTATTAAATAAGACTTGAAGGAATTCAACAAATATGAAATAACATTTGATCCTAGAATCACAAGGGGGTCAATGGAATTTACTGAGTAGGGAAGTGACATATATATTTATATCTGTGCTTTCAGACAATTATCTTAGCAGATGTGTGGCGAATGGAATAGAGATGGGAAAAATCTGAAGTAGGGAGACCAGGAAGATGCTGAAATAGTCCAGGTGAGAAGTGATGAGAGCTTAAACTGAGAATGGTACATACTAGTGGAAAGGTGAGAGCTGTGAGATGTAGGAGAACAAACAATATTCAGCAACAGAAAGGACATGTGAATTCAGAATGAGGTAAAGTAAAAAGTCAAAGATGACAGCTACAAAAACCTGGGTGACTGGAAGGATGGCTTTGATCTCAACAATAATAGGGAAGATGAGTAAGGTTAGAGGGAAAAGATGTAATGCTATCTGTGATCAGGATCACAATTTAGCCAGGTGGTTCTTATCCCCCAACCATGAGGGCGATCTAAGCAACAGGAGATGAGGTAGAATTTTCATAATTACTCCCGGACAGGTGCAGAGGACAGCAGTTAATTTAGGGGATAATACCTGACTCAGAAGGGTGGGTGGGAGATGGGAAACTTGCACAACAGAGAGAGGGGAAAGGTGGGGGGAGTTTTAGAGGGATAAAGGTAGATTGTGGCTGTGTTAGAGACAAGTCCCTGAGCAGCTATGAGAGCACCAATATGCTTATAAATGTTTAAGAATCAGCTCTCAGAAAAGAAAAATGGACACATGGCACATTTTAAATTCAATTTGTATTATTAACCTTTTCTGTCATTTTCTTAAGTCTAGATAATCAACAAAACAAATCAAGTCCTGAAGTGAAGTGTTTGCTGAATTACAAGATTAAAAATGCTCATGCTGAAATTGAACAATTGTAAACTGGCTGCAGAATATTCCTGAATGTGTATGCAATCTTCCCACCCTGCAATATTTATCCTCTTAGGGACTGGCTGTAGACCTCTGGTATAATGCCATGTTTCCCATTTGGGAGAACACTGACTTAGCCTTCTAATAGTACCAATATGATTCAGGAGGCAGTCTGATGGATTCAATGGGTTTGTTCAGGGCAATGGCTTTGTGAGATTCCTTAACCTCAGTACCTTACCAGAGGCTATGGTCAAATTAACTTTATGGTAAGAGAATCGAAAGAAAAAGAGATCAGGCAGCACAGAAGAATTAAGTGATCCTATGATTCATTCTATCTCAGATCCTCCAAACATTAAGTAAGTTTTCATAGAAGCTCAGAATTTTGAAAGATGATAAAGGCCAATTAGTAAATATTTTAAATATAGTCAAACTGAAAATAAGTTTTCATAGAGGTGTTTATTAAGTTATGGTTTTAAAAAAAAAACCATATCTACCTCAAAGAGAAAGATGGTGAGATAGTGAGTTTCTCCTTTCTCACTGGTGCTATTATCTTGTCACTACATATGTCATGAGCATTGAGTAGTCAAATTCTAGATACTTTTCTCCTACTAATTACTGTAAAAAGTAAAATGCTACCAAGAACCTCTTACATACCATCAGGCCCACAGAAATGCACACACAATCTACAGCCATTGTAAACTGAACCCCTCTTTCTGGAGATTACAAATATTTCAAAAACTGTTTGGTCTGTAAGCTTCTAATTTTGTTTTTCTCTTTGACACAATGTTCTTTCAAAACAGCGACAGAAAAAGTAAGTACTTATTTTAAAATACAGCTACATTTTGCTAAAAGGAATGACTGCTACCAGGTATATACACAATTCTGAAATACATTAAACTACAGTAATTAATTTATATATAGCTATAGTAAATATATATATATATTCTGCAGCTCATATCACCAAAATCCTATTTAAAAAAGCATAAAACAAACTTTTTTTAAAAGGGCAAGATAGCTTTAAAGGGAACATGAGAAACAATTAAAATAAATTTATATTATACCCCAAAGAGGTGAAAGACAGAAAGGTCCTATATATAACAAAATAGAGGAATACTTTGTGATAGCAAAGGACTGGGAACAAATTTTCCCATTAATCGAGAAATGGCTAAACAAACTGTAAATCAATGTAGTAAAATATTACTTTACTACAAGAAATGATAAATATGAAGAATTTAGAGAAGCACAGGAAAGCTTATATGAATAGATGCAGAAAGAAGTAAGTACAATATATATGACTATACCAATGTACATGGAAAGGGAAAAAAGTACTTTAATTAATTAAGCTAATTAATTAAAATTACATATAACCATAATGACTAAACTTGCACCTGAGGAAGAGATGAAAAAATATACCTCCCTTCAATGGAAAGTTGGTGGACAACTACAGAACATTTCTGTCAAGACTCAGTTGATATGTTGATTAGTTTTGGTGAGCTGCTTTTTCTTTCTTTTTTATTAAAAGGGAAAGGGAGAGAATATATCAAGAAATTAAAATAATATGATAAATTTATATAATTTGTGGTATCATTAAAAACATGAGATTTAGGTATATTTATAACAACCTCAGAAAAGAACTAGCCCCTATTTACTTGTTTTAACATCAGCTGGGCTCTTGATTTTGAAGTATCCAAATATATGATCTATTTAATAAAGTATAGTTGCTATAATTTGTTAGCCACCTGGATGACTGAGATGGTGATAGAACTTGAATGTAGATCATAAAAATATAGAAAAAGGGCAATGAGTTATTGAGGACTTAACTAAAATATCATTTTATAATCTTATTTTTCTTCCTAAAAGGAACGGCCACTGAGTAGCAGCTGATTAAGTCACTGTTCATGGCTTAAATGTTCTTTATCCTTTAGAAGATCCACTGTGAATGGACCAATGTAGCCTCTAGAGCTGCAAGAGCTAAATTGTTCCCTAAAGACTGAAAAACAAACTCAGAAACAGAAATATACTCTTGAGGTTGAGGTTCCCCATCCCTACTCTAAACACAGGCTAAGTTCCTACTGTTATTATTAACTTTTTTGTTCTCTTTTATAGTTATTACTTAAAATCAATAAGGAAATAAACTTGAAAAAGCACATGAAAAACAAACTTAAAGTATACCACTGACAATCCTGTCTCCTGAGACATTTGTTTGTATATATTCAGACCCTTTCAGCTGAACAAAATTTCTTTAAAAAGGAAAGAAATTGGGGGAAGATAGCTGGCACAGTGAATAGAGCACCAGCCCTGGAGTCAGGAGGACCTGAGTTCAAATCCAGCCTCAGACACTTAACCCTTACTAGCCATGTGACCTTGGGCAAGTCACTTAACCCCAACTGCCTTGCCTTCCCCCCTCCAAAAAAAGAGTTTAAAAAAAGGGAAAGAAGTTTAAGTCTTTTTACTAATTGAACTTACTTTATTCCACTGACATGCATAATAGTTAAGACCATAGTTGCCTTTATGAAAAACAGAATAAAGAAATCCACCATCTCTGCCATAAACCTGTGTGCCAAGGATGGAATAGCATATTCTCTACCTGAAATAAGAAAAAAAAAAGTTAAAAAAATTGATTATTAGATTTTTTAAATTATTAGATTAAATTAAGTGTCTAATTTACTTTAGCATGGCTTAGCATACTAAGCAGGTTAAGAATAAGGAAAGTAGTAGAGAAGAAAAATTATTATTTGAAAATTCTTGTTAGCAACTAATAATATTAATATAATTAATTCAAAAAATTAACATCTAGTACTGTTATGCACTATTTTATATATTATTTATATAATCTGATGAATTTACACTCCACGTAAAATACTCAAATCCATATAATTATTGTCTTTTATCACCTTAGTGATAAAGGGTATCACAGATCTCTCTCTCTCTCTTTTTTCTTTTTGGAGGGTAATCAGGGTTAAGTGACTCAGCTAGTTTTTGTGTTAAGTATCTGAGGCCCGATTTGAACTCGGGTCTCCTCCTGACTCCAGAGCCAGTGCTCTATTCACTGCGCCACCTAGCCATCCTTTACAGATTTATCTCTTAACAATGTGATCAGAATACTTTATTTCAACAACAAACTCAAGGAGGGGCAGAATTCAACTGAGTTAATGCTCGAAAGAAATCATAATCTTATGGCACAAAGAGATGAAAAATCAATTGCACAAGTGAAAGGTGGAAAAGAAACTGCTAGACAACAGAAAAAGACTTGCAGGTTTGTTCGATATTCAAAATGAGTCACTAGTTAGCCAAAAAAGCTGATACAAATCTTAGTCCATATGAATAGAAATAAAGGGTCCAAAAGGAGGGAGCTGATACCCTGATCTGATCTAACCAGATCAGAACCCATCTATATAATTAATGTCAGTTCGATTAAGTTAAAAAAAATTTCTGTTTTAGAACATTTTAGTAGGGACAGCTGGAGCTCATCCAGGAGCTGACCTAATTTACTTGAAACCATGTTATCCAGGAATGAGTTGAAAGGGTTGGAGACGTTTAGCGTGGGGAAAGGACAGGGAGCAAGACCAAGACAACCACATTCAAATACTTAAAATGCTGTCATGTAAAAGAGGAATTACCCTAGTTTTGCTTGGTGTAAGAGAACAAAACAAAGAATAATGAGGCAATTTTCAACTCAATATAAGGGAAAAAAACATTTTTAACAATAAGAATTGTTAAATAGGCTACCTCAGGAGTTGGGTGAATTAATTACTCATAATAATGCATCATGGAGGTTTTAAAATAGAAGTTAGGCAATTGGGAATTACTGGGGAAGCTGTAAGAGGGGATTCATGCTTCAGGAGTGGATTGGATTAAATAACCTCAATGGAATAGTCCAGACACAAAACCATGATGCCACAAAACTGTGTACCTTATAGCAAAACCAAAAGGAAGCACATATGTAGACATTCAGGACCTCAAATTCCTATGTCTAACATTACCTCACAAGATTTACATCAGTTATTAGATTTGCTAATCATATTGACAACTAGGTTGTAAATTTGTTGTATACAAGATTAACTTGTTATTTTGCTGAATACTGACCAAGATAAAAGCCAGAATATAACTTGTTCTTTTCCCCACATATAAGAGGCAGTCTGTCATTTAAAAAAAGAGTCAAGAAGACCTGGGTTCAAGTCTTATCTCTGAAACACACTGATCGTATAACCATTTCAGTGGTGTAACCATCAACTCGGTGCTTTAGCAACTCTCTAGAACTATAAGATATACAGCAGATGTATGCATTGGTACATATACTGGTAGAGTTCCCTATATCAATGAAATCACAGGTCTAATTCCTTTTTCTTCTCTTGTCTATGTACCAGGGCCTCATTCCCCAAACAAAATAAAATGAAATAAAAACTGTACAACTTTCTGTCAGGACAAGGAGATAAAAAGATATAACAGGGCCCCTTGCCTTCAACTGAGAAGCTTATTTTTCTTTCAACGACAACTCATTTTTTGTACTTCGAATATATCATTTTTTTCTTTTTTTTTTCTTTTTGGAGGGCAGTTGGGGTTAAGTGACTTGCCCAAGGTCACACGGCTAGTTTTTTGTGTTAAGTGTCTGAGGCCGGATTTGAACTCAGGTACTCCTGACTCCAGGGCCGGTGCTCTATTCACTGCGCCACCTAGCCACCCCCCAATATATCATTTTTAAAAAAAGGTTTTGCTGTTGTTTCTTTACAACATAATAATTCCCCAATTTACCTTCCATTTTAACAAAGAACAGTTAAGCACTATTGTTGAATTGGAAATGATAAAACAAAAAATGTGAGACATGTAGGTGATACCCAACATAAAAGAAACAGAAACCTGATGAATCCAAATTATCTGGTTCAGATGAACTATACTCTGAAAGAACTGGCAAATATGACTGCCAAGCCACTGTCTAGATATTTCATAAATTATGGAAAATGGGAGAGGTACTACAAGACTGAAGACGGGCAAATTTTGATGTAATTTTAAAAAAAGGGATGAAAACAAAACCTATGAACTATAGGTTTATAGGTTTAACTATAGGTTAAACTTTGATTTCTGGAAAAATTGAAGATGAGATCATTAAAAATACAGTTAGTAAATACCTAAAAATATAGAATTGGTGATTACAAAGTACCAGAATGGCTTCATCAATAGTAGATTATGCCAGACTAACTTCATTTCCTTTTTCTGATAAACTTACTCAACTAGTAGATGAGGGGAATGCTGTGGATATAGTTTGCTTAGAGTCTGGCAAAGCTTTTGATATTATCTCATACTATCTGTAGGGAGAAGATGGAGAGATACAGATTAGATAACAAAATCTAATAGATGCATAACTGGTTGGGTGTCTAGATGTCTCCAGTGAAATCTTTTGGTCAATAAACATTTATTTATTAAGTGCTTATTATGTGCTAGGCAATGTACTAAAGTAAAGGGGGCCCCAAAAGGGTCAAAAAATACTCCCTGCTTTCAAGGAGCTCACAAGTCTAATGGGGGAAACAATATGCAACCAATTACGTACAAACAAGCCATATACCAGATAAATGGAAAATAACTGAGTAATTAACACTAGAATTAAAGGGGATAGGAAAGACTCTTTGTGGAAGGTAGAATTTTAGCCAGGATTTGAAGGAAGCTAGGAAAGCTGGAAAATAGAGATGAAGGAGAATATTTCATGCATGGAGAACAGAGAGTAAAAATGTCTGGTGTCAGGTGGTAGATTATCTTGTTCAGAGAGTAAGAAGGAGTCCAGGGTCACTGGACTGCAGAATAAATGATGAGGTGAAAGGTATAAGAAGCCAGAAAGGGTGGGCTGAAGATTAGATTATGAAAAGCTTTTAATGCCAAACAGTATTTTGTATTTGATCTTGGAAGTAAAGAGAGCCAGTGGAGTTTATTGAGAAAGGAGGGAGGGAGGGAGACATAGTCAAACCTATGTTTTAGGAAGATCACTGTCAGCTGAGAGGAATACAATTTGGAGTAGGGAGAGACTTGGGGCATGCAGGCCTATCAGCAGGTTATTGCAACAGTCCAGATATAAGATGATGAGGGACTGCACCAGTGCCGGAGGAAAGAAGACATATAAGCGACAGATTTAGGAAGTTAAAAATGATAGATCTTGGCAACAGATTGGATAAGGGTTGGGGGGAGTGAAGAGTCAAAGATGATACCTAGGTTGTGAGCCTAGGGAAATGGAAAGATAGTGTTACCTTGGCCAGTAAAAGGGAAGTTTCAGAGGGAAGAATTTAAGGGGAAAGATAATAAGTTCACTCTTGGACATGGTGAATTTAAAATATTTTTAGGATATCCAATTTGTCTAATAGGCAGTTAGAAATGTGAGTCTGGATGTCAGCAGAGGGGTTATGAGTATTTTTGAGGATCATCATCATATACATGATAAGTGAATCAGAAAATGAGATCTGAATGGAGATTATAAGATCACCAAGTGAATAGGAGAAAGGGAAAACAGAAGAGGACCCAGGACAGAAAGCCCTGTGGAACACCCATGGTTAGATGACATTATCTGGTTGAAGATCCAGTAAAGGATAATGAGAATGTGCAGTCAGATAGGTTGAAGGTAATTACCAGGGGAGGGTAATTTCTCAAAAACACAGAAAAAAGAGAATATCAAGAAGAAAAGGGTGAATGACAGTGTCAAAGGCAGTAGAGCAGTCGAGAAAGATGAAGACAGAGAAAAAGTCATTAGATTTGGCAATTAAGAGATCATTAAGAATTTTGGAGAATGCAGTTTCAGCTGACTAAAGGCACTGGAAGTCAGACTAAAAAATTTAAAAGAGAGTGAAAGGGGGGGGGAGGGAGAAATGGAGGCACCTTCTGTATATGGCCATCCCAAAGAGTTTAGCTGCAAAAGGGAGGAAAGATATGGATGAATATGTGGATGGATGGAACACCTGAGGGCTTTTAGAGAACAGGGTAGACATGGGCATGTCTGTAGGCAGTAGAGAATCAGCCAATGGACAAGAAGAAATTGAAGATAAGAGAGAAAGTGGGGATAATTCTGCTGGAGGAAAAGTGATGGGATGGATCACTTATGCATGTAGAAGGGTTTGCTTTGGAAGGAGAAGGGTCACTTCATTATGTGAGAGAGTAAAGGATAAGAGAATGGGAGAAGGAATCTGGGTGATGTGAGATGAGGAAGAGAAGAGAAAAGGGAGCTCTTACTGAATGGCCTCAATTTTTTCAATCAAACATGAGACAAGATGCTCAGTTTAGAGTGGGGAGGGGTAGCTGTGGGAGGTCCGAGGGGGGAAGAAAGAACCATTATGATCGAGTAACCCAGGGATCTTTGCTTGGCCATATGCTATTTCAGATTTTAATAATTGATATAAGAGCACAATGACATGATCATCACATGTCTTATCTGTTCAACACTAAGTTGAACATGATAGTCAACAAGAGAGATGACAGAACTGGGGATTAGATACCAAAAGAACTTGACAAACCATAGACGAATCAAAGACAAAATTCAATAGGGATAAATATAAAGTCTTTTACTTGGGCACAAAAAAAAAAATTTCCCCAAGTGCAAGAGTCATACTTAGATAGCTGTTGTTTGGAAAAAGACTTGGGGATTTTAGTGAACATCAAGCTTAACTCAGGAAGATAATGTGGTAGCCAAAAAAGCTAATGTGATACTGAGCTGTATTAAGAAAAACATAGCTTTTAGTAATGAGGTTACAGTCCCACTGTATTCTGCCCTTATCAGACCTCATCTGAAGTACTATGTTCAGCTCTGAGCACCACAGTTTAAAAGGAAAGCTAGAGAAGTATTTAGAGGAGGACAAACAGAATAGTGAAGGGCCCAGGTCATAAGTGTCTGCTGAAGGAACAGGCTATGTGCAGCCTGAAGAAGAGAAGACTCAAGGAAGTTATCCCAGTAAGGAGGGTTACATTTACTGTTTGGCTTCAGAAGACAGAACAAGGGGGGGGGGAAGGGGGGAAAAAGAAGGGAAAGGAGAAGTTGAAAAGATGCAAATTTTGGCTTCATATCAGGAAGCACATCCCAATGATTATAGTTGTCCGAAAGTACAACGGGCTGCCTCAAGAGGTAGGTGTCCCCTCCTTAGAGGTCATCTTCAAGCACAAGTTGCTTGAGCATGCCACATTTGAGATTCCTGTAGTGTGTGGATTGGTCTAGACTCTAGAGATTCACTGAAGTCCCTTCCAATTCCTAAAATGCTGAGAACTTTGACCAATAAAATCACTGCTTCTAACAGTGTACACAACATTCTCAATTGAAGACTTATACTTCTCTATAGAAAGAAGGATTTCTTTGTTCTGTCCTCAAGGACCAAGTTTGTCACTGCATTAAATGACTTCAGCTATCTTTTTGTGTCCTTTTTGTTTGCATTATTTATTGTAATTATCACATATGGTATTCTCCTGGTTGTGCTTATTCTTGCTCTGCTTCAGGTCAACATGTATATTTTCATGCTTCCCTGAGTTCCTCATATTCTTAATTTTTCATTAGAGCAGCTATGTGTCATATTAGAGAGTTGGCCTCAGAGCCAGGAAACACTGGGTTCACCTCCTGTCTCTGGAACATACTGGCTGGGCAACTCATTTAACTTCCCTGTACTCTGGGAATTCTAAAAGATTGCAAATTGCAGAGAAGTTACCAGCCTGCACTGGTCTTTTCGAGCTTGCTAAACTAATGAAATCTATTTATATGCTTATTTTTGCAGAATGTAATTGACCATTACATTCATATATCATTTTAGTTTTTAAAATGTTTTATTAATGCCGTCCCTTTTCACACTACAATTATTACCTCCCACTGAAAAAGAATTCTCTCCTCTAACAACAAAGGCAGTTAAAAAGGCTTAATAATTACAAGAAATGAGCACAGAATCTTTTGGGTAACAGTATATCAAATCACTTATAAATTAACAAATTCATAAGTATATCTGCCCATAGTCACCTAACCACCTTGAGGGATCATATATAGACCTCGGTCTTCTGACTCTGTATCCCCAAACTCTTATCTACTTTACCATATTACCTCTGGTCCGGAATATAACACAAAACATTTCCCTCCCAGGAGGGTCTGCAGAAAAGGTCAGGTGGCAAAGAGAGCTTCCCTAATGTAGAGTTTAATGGAGCAAAGGAGAAAGAGAACTGTGGTGCACATGCGTGAAGAAGACCAGAAACCTAGTCGTGCCCTTTGGAAATTGCAGCCTATATGTCCACCTTAAGGAAAAAATCGAGGTCCGAAAGGTGCAAGAATTTCTGCGCTAAAAAAAGAAAAAAAAAGAATACATAAGCAAATATTTGAATAAGTAAAGGCAGGCACCATTGCTTCCAAATGAGCCCTACCCCCTTCGCACACAGACCTAGACTCAGACCCAGGGGCAGACACACCCACCCGCCGGCCCGCCCTCCTCTTACCTGCAGGACGCCCATTCTCGTTCTGCTGCCGGGGCGCGGTGACCCCTCCAGGCCTGGTCACCGGAGCTAATCGAGTCGATCCCTGCCAGCTGGGAGCCCGGGGCCCCGGGGAGGGGGCAGCGGCAGCTGCAGCAGGGGCGGCGGAGGTCGTACCAGCCGCCGCCGCCGCCGCCGCCGCAGCAGCAGCAGCTGCGGGGTCGGCCGCGGGCGGGCTGGCCAGACAGTAGAAGGGGTTATAGTAACCCAGAGGAGCAATCGGGGGCCCGGTCGCCGGGCCGTTGGGGGGGCTGCCGCTTCCCGGGGCGTAGGACGACGGCGGCCGCGGCTGCTGTGGCTGTGGCTGCAGCGGGGGGCTGCCGTAGGCGGGGAAAGCCAGGAGGCCGCTCTGCCAGGTCAGGTAGCCGCAGTACGACTGCCACAGCCACTCGTGCACCTGCCGGGAGTACTCGCGCGCCGTCGGCTTCTCCGCTTGCCCCTCGCCGCCGCTGCCGCCGGGGTCCGTTTCACTCTCGGATGGTCCGGGCTCGCTCTCCGAACCTGCCTCGGAGGTGGAGGCTGCAACAAGATTCTTCGCCTCGGGCCTCACCGGAGCCGATGACTGGCCTGGCTGCTCGTTCCGAGGTGGGACGACTGCCGATGAGCTCGAACTGGAGGCTTCGGAGTCGCGGCTCCCGCCTCGGTTCTCCCGCTTGCCGCGCTGCCTGGGAAGGCGGCCCTGGGCTTTTTCCGGCCCCTCCGCCATGGTCGCCACAGCCCCAGCCGCAGCTGGATCTGTCACTGAGCCGTCTGCTTCCCGACTGACTCTTCCTTTCGGAGCCCCCTCCCAGGCGCCGCCGCAGTCGCCTTCGTCAACAATTCGCAGCCGGAAGCGGAAACACCGCCCCTTCCAAACGTTACCGCCCCTTTCCAGCCGCAGCCTTTGCGGAGCTGCAGTTTTGGGGCGTTACCGCGATTACTGGCTGCTGTCCTCATCCGAGAGTCCTCAAGTCCTCCCTTTGGGGCCCAGCTTGGGCCGTGAAGCCTCGGGAGCCTCCAGGCCCGGCTGCAGTTTTCCCCAGCACTGCAGAAGGCCCGAGACCTCTTTCCCCGCCATTCAGCTCTCTTTAAATTAGGAATATCTGGGTGAAAGAAAGGCCCTGGGGAACCTTTCCAGAAGCCCTTGGGTCCCCACAGATGTGGTCATGCAGCCCACTGATCAATCCAGGGATTGGGACTTAAAAAATAAGGAGAGGGAAGTCAGGTTTAAAAACCTCGTCTGAAAGAATTAGGGAGTTTGGGAATGTAGCCTTGCTACCCGTACCTAAACAATGGTTTTCATTCCCACCCCAGAAAGAGGCTAAAGCCCACCAGATGCCGCCTCTAATCAACAGAACTAATTTAAATTCTGAAGAATCTAATCATACATAAATATCTTGAGAAAGCACAGGGAATGATTTAGAATTTAATAGCAAGAGAAATAGTTTGGGGGGGGCGTTGATCAATAAATAGTCAATAAACATTAAGGGTCTATTTGCTAGACACTCCGCTAAGCACACTCATACAGGAGACCGAGCTTTTAAGGTTCTTACAATCTAATTGGGAAGACACCAAAAAAAGAAGCTGAAAAGGGGAGGGGGGAAAGTAGTCAACATAAGGGATGAGGAGGTACCTGTGGGAAGAGGACAGCTACGTTAGAGAAGTCAGTCTCATTGACAGGAAGGAAATGAGATAGTCCCAGTCTTTTCCTTAAACGGAAATTTTAGAATTCATGGTTTCACTTTCTAATCAGAGGTGCAGAAGTTACTTACTGATGAAGGTGTGAGGAAGTACCAAAGCTGATTTGATCTTAAAAATTGGTGAGTTTTCCCAAAGATAATGTTCTGGGGATATAGCGAATAATTGAGAGAAGACCCAAAGACCCTAAGGAGAAACAAATGCAGCCAGATACAAAATGAGCCATTGTAAAAGGAATTGACTTGTTTGCTATTTTTGAAGTAGAGGTATATGAGGAATAATGAGGTTGAGGGCTAGATGTGGTTCCAAAGGTATAAGTTACAGCATACAAGTCCATCTACTTAAAAAAAAAAGTCTTTTCTTTATAAATAGTTATTATGAACGTAATCTTCAAGACTGATTAAGCATGCTTTTAAACTAAAGAATTTTTGACATAGGAATAGCCACTTATCTACTCTATTGATCTCTTTGTAATAATTGTTCTGTGTTTGAACATACTTTTTTCAAAGGTATTGTAAATATCTACTAGCTCTGCTTTCCTTTAGTCTTTCAATGTCTGCTGCTTGCACTCATTTCACTACAATAAGCATTATTTATTATGCCCTTATTGGGTGCCAGGTGCTAGTGATATATTATTGCTGTGCTAGGTGCTAGTGATATAGTGACAAAAATGGACAAAAAAGTGTCTATCCTCAATGAGTTGCTTCCTCCATTAGGGGGAAACAACAGATAAGTAGATACAAAATATATAAGTAATGGTTATCTTATCAACTTCTGCAGCTTCCAGAGGTTCTCAAAGTGGGCCATACTGCCTCCTGTGGGGTGCTGGAACAATGAGGGGATGGTAGTAGCCTTGGATGCAATTGGGGGGCATTGAATAAAAATAAAGGGACAATGGTAACATAAGGAAAGATGAGAAGATAAGAAAATTTTGAAAAGCCATTCATACATGTCATCTGTTGTATAGCAGAGTTAAAGTTGTAAGTGAATACATTATTTTCCAAATAAACACACAAAATGCAAGTTACAGCCAATCGATGGTCAAGTCCCTGGACAGGTCTTAACAATAAGTGCTGGCAGGGAAGCTTGTCCTGCATTGTCGGAAGTTCACCATGCAGTGGCAGGAATATATACTTGTAATGACTTGTTTATAATATGATACTATGTGGTTATATGATGCAATTTTGCATCATCAAAATTTCAATACAGAAAATATGATTAAATTTAAGATGTCATTAAAAAATCTTATATGCATATTTTTAAAATGATGCAAATTGGGGCAAAAGATGGCACAGTGAATAGAGCAGCAGTCCTGGAGCTGGGAGGATCTGAGTTTAAATTTGACCTTAAATACTTGACACATTTACTACCTGTGTGGCATTGGGCAAGTCACTTAACCCCAATTGCCTTGCCTTCCCCCCCTCAAAAAAAAAACCAAAATGATGCAAAAATTTAAAAACCCCACCTATTAAAGGGTTAACGTAGATTTGGGGGGGTTGGGTGGTGTGCGCTGATTAGTTGTTTTTTTTTTTTTTTTGAAAAGGGGGCAATAGACCAAATAAGTTTGGGAAACTCTGGTTTAAATGATCACTTATGTCTGCTTTACCAAATCTGTATCTGCAACCTGTTCTGTTTTTTAAAGTATTTAATTGATTCTTTTAAAAACTGCTGTCATTTCCCAGTAACATCTCTAAAGTAGAACCGTTTCTTTTAACAATTAAACAAAGAATACATTGATCTGATGCATATGATAGTATATTTATCATTCTACATATTTAGTCAACCACCTCTCCACTGTGAGGTATGTATCTCATCATTATAATACTTTTGTAGACAATCTTGGTCAATGTTCTGATTGTAGTTCTGATTTTCTTTTTTTGGTGGGGGGAGGTCTTACTTTCCTTTATTTATTGTGGTGATTGTGTATCTTGTGTTCTTGGTTCTGCCTTACTTAATTCTTTAGCAATTCTTATGTATCTTCTCAAGTTTTCCTGAATACTAAAGATTTACATTGTTTCTTATGGTGAAATAATATATTAATATATCCATATGCCACAATTTATTCAGCCATTTCCAGTCAATGGGAATCTAACTTTTTTCCCCACCAATTTCTTGATACTGAAAAAAATGCTGTCATAAATATTTTGGAAAATATGGGACCTTTCCCTGTCTTTTGA
>CM053594.1:143622360-143714140 GCA_028646575.1 Pseudocheirus occidentalis | reverse complement strand
CTACCAGAAAATAAGAGCAGAGCAGGGGAGGGGCTTTACAGTGGGATTGCTGTTTTAGGGTTGAGGCAGGGGCAAGATGGGGAGAAAATGTGTAATTCAAAAATGTAATGAAAATGAATAATGTAAACAAGAAAACAAAAACGAAATTAAAAAAACAAACTTCATTTTGACCTTTTTTGTTATATAACAGAATTTTAAGGACTAAGAAGAAATATAAACAGTTCAATAAAACTAATCCGCACATTAAGTTAGTGTAAGAAGATATGCTACATACTCACAGCTTTTCACTTCTGTAAAAAAAAAAGGTGGTATATTTTCTCATGTCTTCCCTGGATAGAAGCTTTTTCATTATAATCACGTAGTTTGGTTTCAAGTTTTCATTCCATTTAAATTGTTGTAGTAATTATGCATCATGTCTTACTGGCTCTGCTTTCCTGTATATCATTTCTGATGAATCTTCCCATGCTTTTCTGATCTCTTCATAGTTATTGTTTGTTGTGATTCAGTAAAATATCCCATTTTATTCACATACTCTAATTCCTTTAGCAATTCCTCAATTGTTGGGCATTTAGGTGATTTCTAGTTCTTTAGTATAAAAAACTGATGCTATGAATATTTTGGTGTATATAAGACCTCTCCCTCAGTCTCCCCCCAAAAACTCTGATCTTCTGGACTTTTATGTTTAGACACTTTTAAACATAATTCCACATTTTTTAATGGAAGGATTAGCACAGTTGACCTAGTATACATTTAAAGAATGTAGCAATATTACTTTGAAACATCGTTTCAGATTTAGAAGTGGAAGGAACCACAGAAGCCATAGATTCCACCCCTTTCATTTTACAAATGAAACTGATATAGATACAGGTTAAGTAACTTACACAGGATCATACAGCTAATAAGTATCTGAAGTAGAATTTTAACTCACTTCTTTCTAATTCAAAGTCCAGTGACAACAGTTCTCAAAGTGTAATCCAGTGATCCCTAAGGGACCTCAAGACCCTTTTATGATATCTATGTGGTTAAAAGTATTTTCATAATTTTAATAAGATGTTTTAACCTAATACAGAAAATATTGATAGACACAACCCACATAAACAAAATCTCTTTGGGAAGACCTCAATAATTTTTAAGAGTGTGAAGGGGTCCTAAGACCAAAAAGTTTGAGAGCCACTGCATTAGAACATATTACCTCACAAATCAAGTAGGCCAAGCAAATAGAAATCGTATTAACCCAACTTAAGGTAAATGTATATTTAACATTTAGTAGTTAAATAGACATTTCTAAATTGTTTTAAAGTATATCTGAAGATGTTTCTAAAAAAATCTTCTGAAGTTTGTTAAATTTTCTCCATGAAATCTTTCTTACTCTATTAAATACCCTAGCAAGCTCTATTTAAAAGGCTACTGAGGTGAATTTAGGCCAACTCAGATGGAATGGTCATCAGTTTTTATCCTGTATAAGTTTTGAATGTTACATGCTCAAAATGCAAGACAAAATTTAGATTACAAGAAATGGAAGAAGTCAGACAAGCTTTATTTAGCTGTATTTTTCATAATATTTCAAAAGTAATTTGATCTCACTCCAAATACTGAAATTCTGTTCTGATATACAGATACCAAAGTATCATTAAGGTCTTAAGTGGATACTGAAAGAGGTAAGATGATCAGTGTGTTTCCTAATATGTGATGCCAACCACAAAACCCAGTGCTCTAGATGTAGTCTAATGAGGGTAGACTGTAGAAGCTATACTCTGCCCCAATCAGACTATGCCCAGAGCATTGCATTCAGTTCTGGATATCACATCTTAGGAGCAACACTGCTAATCTGGAGAATATCCAGGAGAAAATAACCAGAATGGTAGAATCTCCTGATTATGTCACTTGAACATAGGTTGGAAGAATTTAGTATATTTGTCCTTGAGAAGGGAAAATGGAGAGACTTGGTAACTGTCTAGAAGTACTCAAAATAAAGCAGAAGAAGAATTAGACTTCTTTTGTTTGACCCATATCATCAGAATTAGGCTCAATGATAGACCTTGGAAAGAGAAGAATATAGAATTGATGTCAGAAAAAACTTCCTGATTAGAACCCTCTCAAATTGGAAGGAGCTGCCTCAGGAGGCAGTAGTTTCCCCTTCATTCAAAATTGTTGGATACACACACATTTGTTAGATATGTTATGTTGGGGATTCATTTTCAGGTATGAGTTGTATTAAATAGCTGATAAGAACCTTTCCAAGTTTGAAATTCTGTGATTCTGCTATGGTGTCCCCTTTACTTCCCCTCCACCATTGAAACCAGTGAAAATTCTCAGAAGACATTTTGGAGAAATGTCTACAAGTAATGTCTCTGCATGTGTTCTAACATACATACATATGTTTCTAGCATTTAACCAGAAAAAAAGCTCTCTAATGATTCAGATAGATTCTCATTACAAATCTTCATTGTACAACTTGTTCATTGGACCATTGATATATATTCCTATTGTTGTTCAGTCATTCAGTTGTGTCCAACTCTTCTTGACCCTATGGACCATAGTGCACCTGGCCCTTTTATCATCCACTATTTCTCTTAGTCTGTCCAAGTTCATGTTCATTGTTTCCATGGTGCTATCTATCCATCTCATCTTCTGTTGTCCCCTTTCCTTTTCCTTTTGCCTTCAGTCTTTTCCAACATCAGAGTCTTTTCCAAGTTCCATCTTCTCATGATGTGGCTAAAGTATATAAGTTTTGGTGTCAGGAAGGGCCTGAAATTAATTTCTCTAAGTATTGACTGATTTGACCTTACTGTTATCTTCATTCTAATAGCTGGAGGAAGGAGATGAACATACTGGAGATGGCTCAGGTTATCCATTTCCACTAGTTTGGGGTTTGGTTTTTTTTGGTGGGGGGGGGAGTGGGATTTATATTTCAGGATTTTGTAGTGGTGTTTTGCAAGCATAAGTTATTGTTGCTTTATTATCATATTTCTGGAGGGACAAAACTGAAGTGAGAAGAGGGGAGCTACTTGAGGCAATATTAAAAAAAAATTCTTAGCTAGTGAAGGAGTGTTCTGATCTTCTACTCAAGTGATTGGGATAGTAACCAGATGCCTTTTGGAAGTTCTATTAAAAACCACTTTGTGGGGTGGCTAGGTGACACAGTGCATAGAGCATCAGCCCTGGAGTCGGGAGTACCTGAGTTCAAATTCAGCCTCAGACACTTAACACAAAAAACTAGCCGTGTGACCTTGGGCAAGTCACTTAAGCCCAACTGCCCTCCAAAAAAAACCCCACTTTGCTCAATTTTTACTATAATTGAAAGAGAACTCTTAGCAGAGAGAAGTTAAAGACGTAATGTACATTACTACTACCAAAGGAAGTACTTTTTCTTTAAATATGGGGTTTTATTGTGGTAGATGTCCTTTACAGCCTGGACCAGACTTTGGTTTTCCAAGGAGATATCATCTCTAAAGGTGCATCTCCAAACATTAAGATTTCTGTAATCCAGGTTTGACGCATTCTCCAGATTTCTTCACTTATTAGTCAGCTTTCCACTCTACCCTAAGACCCTGCTCTCCTGATTGGTACCTCCCTTATCTAGCCTGCCTTAGGAAAAGCCCCATTATACTTCTTGCTTAATTCTAGATCCTGGAACCTTACTTACCCTCTAAGGCAGTGGTTCTCAACCTATGGATTATGTTCAATTTGTAACAATGAAAATACATCCTGCATATATTTACATTATGATTTATAATAGTAGAAAAATTAGTTATGAAGTAGCAGAGAAAATAATTTTATGGTTTAGGGGTCACCACAACATGAGGAACTGTATTAAAAGGTCGTGGCATTAGGAAGGTTGAGAACCATTGCACTAAGGTTATCTTCCATCTGCTCTGTATGTATCTTTTATGTACTACTTGTTTACATGTAGAGTCCACCTTTAGAATGTAAACTTCTGGAATATAGGGGCACTTTTTCCCTTTAGTATTTCCCATCACCTAGAGCATTTTCTGACAGTGCCATAGTGGACACAATAAAATACTTGATTGATTTTTTTTAAAAGAAAATTCGTCATTATAAAAGATGACTTACTAAGGAACAGAGGAGTGAGTAAAATATTTGGAAATGAAGAAGAAAAAAGGAATATTAATGCATGAAAACTCTGAGACATGACTAACAGAATTTTTAGAATCTGAGGGGTAGTATTTTGAAGTGGGATTTTCACAGTAGTTATTGAATACCAATATTTGCAGATGCCTAATTTGACTGCACAAAAAGTTCACCCTCCATTCCAGCACTTGAAATGTCACTAAGTGGGAGGTGGTAAGCATTACTATTTGCTTTCCTCCTTAATTCCCTCAGACTTTACATTTTGATATTTCATTTATACTTCTAATTCACAAATTGCTATAAAATATATTCTAAGCACTTACATACACAGATACTAAAGTTTCTTTGTTATGTACAATATTTTTTTTCTCTACCAGATTTGGATTTCCCACTCTTGTTTCATTAATTCTTCTGGACTTTAGAAGACTAGATTCACTATAAATACACAAAAGACATTCTTAATAATGTTTGCAAAGATGATCATATATGGGAGGGGGGGATTGTTTTAAAATTATTTAGAATATACCTGTGCTTAATAACTATGAATCTTACTTTTTAACAAATTAGGTGTTAATTGTAATCACTAATGAATTGAACTTAGGGCACATATCACACTCCTAAAAAGTTAGGAAATGACCCTTAATTTTTATACATATCTTTGACAAGTGGAGCCAGAAATGTTTTATAAACACAACCAAATAGTTAAGAATAATTACTTTAAAGAAATATTGGTTTACTTTGTGACTAAGTTATAATATGCCATCCTGTCTTATAACAAGTCATCTCTTGAGATGATAGAAAAAGGTGAGTATGGGTCAGGTAGCATACCCCATAGTCTAGTGAATCTGTGCATAAAGATATTTTGCAATATTGAAACCAACATAATTATTCTACTAGATGTACTCAGATAAAAATTTGGACAAAAACAGAGAAGTCTATGAGGGAACATAGGAAGGAATGATATGGTCAAGTATATGGCATTTATCAAGGAGTCAAGAGATTAGGATTTCTCCTTTACAGAAAGCCTGAAGTTTCCTTATCTATAAAATGAGTATAATAGCAGTTTCTAGCTTTGTAAGCTATAGCAAAAATTAAACAAATTATTCATATGAAACAACCTGAGCTTTGAGAAGGGTTTGTAGCAGAAGACATTTTTGCTGGAAAGTACTTTGAAAAGAATGCATTTGACCAATGAGTTAGAGATTTGCTTAAAGCAAGTTAGAGTTACCAAAAGCACTTTTATAAGGATGGTTTAAGCTTTTTATTGAACCCTGTCTCTGGGATGCTAGAAGGTTGAGTCATAATTATGCCGCTCTTCATTAAAGAAGACTCACTTCCAGGTCTCCTCCCCCCAAGCCAAACAATCTTGTTTACTCATGTCAACTCTAGTGTCAAGATGAGGTAACTAATTCTAGGCCAGGCCTTGTGATCTTTGCTAGGTATTCATTCCTTGATCACCAGTCAGTTACCTAAGGGCTGAATAAAAAGAATCTTGACTTGTGCACTTCTTATTCCTGGGGCCATTTTTAAATCTCCAAAATGTAAGCAGGGGAGAGAATTGGCAGTTCTGTTCAGAGATTTGAGAGCTGAATGCTATCAAATTTGAATGCGGAAGACTTTGAATATGTTGCCTGAAATGAAACCTTAGATGTAGTTTATCCATTTAAAATTGAACAAAACTATTAGCATTGTAATGTAGTTGGTTAACATCTACTATTTTTAGCCAAAAATATTAGACCCTAATGGAGTCTTCTAGTTTTGAGCCTTATTTTTTTGTTGTTGTTTCATCAAAAGAAATGTCTATCAGAGGTCAGAGATATGATAGAAATATTCTATCATCTATAGAGATGATCTCAGTAGGTTGATTACAAGTGGATGTGAGCAAATTAAACTTTGTAGTAGTAAATACAACATTAAAGCATCACCAAACAAAAATGTACCCATAAGATTCAAAAGAATTAACTTTGTAGATTTAAACATTGACCAGGAAATTAGCATACAATGGAGAAAATCGTGTAAGGAGACTACCATATAGATAAATACCCTCCTAGAAAAAGTTCAATCACCTTGATGAGGCAGATAATTTTTAAAAATTATAAACAAGAGTATATCATAACAGCCAGAGTAATGAATAGCTTCCTCTCAATCTTAATTTAAACCAAAGCTATGAATAAAAGGTACAGTTCTTTAAACTAGTAACAACCTCTTCTGCTGCAAGGTCATTTATAGGCGTTATTACTCTTCTGTGAATCATCACTAGCTCCTGAGCACTCTTACAAGAGGTAGCTGCTTATTATCTTTCAACTGAACAGCCAGAGCCAGTGAGATTTTTGCTTCATCCTTGCCAGGAGCTTAGAATAATACCTTCATTCCATCATACTCAATAATGACATAGGACAAGATCTTGAAAATAGGTAACAGTGATAAGTGAAAACCTTCCAAAGGAGCCCTATGAGTAAATAATTGGACCACAGGAAAAAAATTCACTGTTTTGTACTGTCATTACAAATGGACTCTACCTGGACTGCTCTATAACCTTGTCTTCAGTCATCCATCCTACCTTTAATAAAAAGATGGTTGTCCTTTACAATTGTGCTTCCTGTCATGTAGCCCTGATTTTCCAAGATCAAAATGATTTTTGTTTCTCATAGCAAAGTCACTTTTTAGACAGTGCCTTTTAAACATATTGAACTATGGTATTAGGATAAATATTGCAGTTGTTTCTTACAACTTGGTGAAATAGGTTGACATTTTATTGCAGCTTCACAGCTGAAGTAAAAGAAAAACAGTGACCACTTTTGCATCAGAGCTTATTAGTATCAAAATTATATTATTTGTTTGGTCATTAGTGAAATTTCCTTAGCACCTGAAGACTTCCTTTATGTATTTAGACATCCCCAAATTAAAAATGAAAGAAAATATGTGGTTTCTCCCATTGGTTCTAATTCTTTTTTTTACATATTACACACCATCTTGGGGTGAGAAGAGGGTAGAGATGGGGAGAAAATTTGAAAACTCATAATCTTATGGAAGTAAATGTTGAAAACTAAAAATAAATAACAATTTTTTAAAAAGAAATAAGAGAAAAGAGCAAGGCAGAAATTTTTATAAGGAATGGTATGAGAGGAAATGGAGGAAGACCACGTAATATGCAAGTAAGGAAACATAAAATTCCAACAATTATCTAAAAACCTCTGGTAAAAATCTCAACCAGAATTCCATAAATTGCTTTATGCCAAACACAGAACTCACCTTTCTGTATCCACACTCTGTTGCTCTGTCTCCTGAGCTCACCTGCCTCCACGGTGTGTATGATTCAAAAGAGGTGAAATAAAAGAAGGAAAGAAAGTTAATACATTGGACGAAACAAGTTACATGAGTATTGTGCTTGCTAGCAAAATAAATAATGAACAGAATAATAAATAATCCATTGGAAGTAAAATACAGATGCTCACTGTTACTAGGTAATGTTTACAAAGCATTTTTTCATTTGCAGAAGTTGTCATCATTAAGTCATTTTTTTCTCTGAGAATTGTAAAGTGGATGCATTTATTATACCTTGGTAAAGTTTCTATAGAATGTAGACTACATTCAAATACAGTGTGATGCAATTATTTTTATCTTTCCCACAGCTATCCAGGTCTTCTATTTAAACACATTTTATTTGCCTAAGACCATCTGTTCCTTCTGTTAGAGTCAGGGTCTGAGGCAGAAAGCTGAATTGTAGCCTTAATCATGGTTTATGCAGACTGTCAAGATAGTATTTTTCCTGAAGGATTATTTCAGAGTAGGAGCTGATGGAAGAGAAGGGAAAGGTTTTACATACAAATTGATACCTAAAAGCACCCTTCTGAGGTAATGATATTGCTCTTTTTCAAAGAAATTCCCTTTGATGAGAAATGCATTGTTTGTGTGTTGGACAGATGGCTCTCAACATATGTTTTCCATTTTAATGATTATCTTAATTAGGTAAACTTAACAAAAAAGAGTAGTCATATCTCTATAACCAAGCAGATAAGAACTACTTATTTAAGATCACTAAGCATCATGTTGAGTGTTGCTGGCAGGAAATGTAGTGTGATAATTCTTTAGTAAGTGAGTGGTCTGATCGTTATTACTTATGAGTAAATGTTCTAATGTGAAAGAGTCCCAGCTAAAATCCTACTTTCTACAAAAAGCCTCTCCAAATCTTTAATTCTAGTACCTTCCCTCTTGATTTTGTCCAATTTATCCTACTCATATCTTGTCTGAACACAATTGCTGACAGAGATAGCTAAGAGATACAGTAGACAGAGCCCTGGGCCGGAAGTCAGTGAGTTCTGAGTTAAAATCTGGTCTTAAGACACTTACTAGCTGGGTGACCTTAAGCAAGTCACTGGACCTCTGTTTATAGTTTCCTCATATGTACAATGGGAATAACCATAGCAGCTGCCTCCCCAGGATTGTTGTAAGGACCGAATGAGATAACACTTGTAAAGCACAGAAGCCTGGCACAGAAAAGGACCATGGAAATGTTGACTGTGAGATCCTGGAGAGCAGGGACTGTCTTTCACCTCTGAGACAGCTAGACAGCACAGTGGATAGAGTGCTGGGTACAGAAGGAAGAATACCCGATTTCAGATCTGGCCTCAGACACTTACTAGTTGTGTGACCCTGAGCAAGTCATTTAACCTCTGGTTATTGTCTCAAGTTTTCTCAACTGTAAAATGGGAATAACATCCCCACCTACCTCATAGCATTGTTGTGAGTTCCAAATGAGAGGATATTTGTAAAGTGCATAGCACAGTATGACATACAGTAGGTGCTCTATTAATGTTTACTCCTTACTCTTTCTTACCCCATCTTTGTATCCCCAGCTGACACATTGGTAGGTGCTTAATAGATGCTTATTGACTAGTTTTCAGAGAGGCAAAATGTCCTAAATTTAGGCAGAATTAAGAATGGAATGGAAAGATATTAGTTGTGTTCCAGAAATCAATGAAACGTCTGAAATCTTGGTCAGAGACCAAGAAGAAAACTAAACAATATGGTTCTAAGTTAAAGTCAGAAAATAATAAAAACCTGACTCTTACATTTGTTAGCTATGCTGTCATGGGCAAACTCATATAAAATAACCCAGTTGAACCGTTTAAACTGTATGATCTCTAATATGTAGGGAGGTGTTGGAGCCAGCACATACACTGCTATTTTTTTTTTCTAAATTTTTAGTGCAAGCACTTCCACCTCAGAAATCAACAAACTGTTTATCAAGACCTGATTTATAGTTTTGTTGATTCTCCAGGATTAAAGTGATAGAGAAAATGTTAATAATGCAGATCTAATTTAAAAGTCTGTTGTGCTTATACCCACCTCTACCCCCATCCCCCCAACATCCCCAGAGTGGTAGTTGTTAAACATTTACCGATATACTTCTGCACTCTGATCCAATGACCTCACAGGACTGTTTTGGAAAAATTGTTTTATAAAAAAGCTCTATATGACTTTTTATTAATAGCCTGACTTATATGATATAGCCCTTTAGGGAACTAATCTGCTTTAAACCCACTCAAATACTACAGGGTTCTGACTGACTTACTAGTAGGATTCTAGGTTTAGATCAAGAATGAATGAATGGCTACTCAGCACAGCAGCAGCCCTTCTTTCTCCACAGTGATCAGCTATGACCCCCAGCATCCCAGCAAGCATGTTGAAGGGACCCACAGTTGGCACTGATCTTGGCACCACTTACTCCTCTGTGGGAATCTTCCAACATGGGAAAGTGGAGACCATTGCTAATGAATAAGGAAACAGGACCACCCTAAGCTACACCACCTTCACCAACACAAAATGTTTATTCGGTGAGGCTGCAAAGAATCAAGTTGCAGTGATTTCCCCCCCCCCCCAACACAGTTTTTGATGCCAAATGTCTGACTGGTTGCAGATTTGATGATGCAGTTGTACAGTCAGACATGAAACATTGGCTTTTTATGGTGGTGAATGATACAGGCAGACCTAAGGTTCAAGTGAAGTACAAAAGGGAGACCAAAAGTTTCTATCCAGAAGTATCTTCCCTGGTCTTGACCAAGAAGAAAGAAATTGCTGAAGCTTACCTTGGAAAGACTGTCACAAATGCTGTGATCATAGTACCATCCTATTTCAGTGATTACCAATGTCAGGCCACTAAAGATGCTGGAACCATAGCTGGTGTCAATGTGCTCTGAATCATCAATAAGCCAACTGCTCCTGCTGTTGCTTATGGCTTGGACAAAAAGGTTGGTGCTGAGAGAAATGTGCTGATCTTTGACCTTGAGGAGGTAGTACTTTTGATGTCTCCATTCTTACCACTGAAGACGGCATCTCTGAGGTCAAGTCCACAGCTGAGGACAACCACTTGTGTGGGGAGGACTTTGACAACCAAATGGTCAACCATTTCGTTGCCGAGTTCAAGTGAAAGCACAAGAAAGATATCAGTGAGAACAAGAAGGCTGTTTGCCATCTTCACACTGCTTGTGAATATGCAAAGCATACCCTCTCTTCCAGTACCCAGGCCAGTATTGAGATTAACTCCCTCTATGAAGGTATACGACTTCTATACATCAATCATGTGAGCCCATTTTGAAGAGCTGAATGCTGATCTCTTCCATGGTACACTGGACCCTGTGGAAAAGTCCTTAAGAGATACCAAGCTAGATAAGTCACAGATTCATGACATCATCCTGGTGGGTGGTTCCACTGGAATCCTCCAAATCCAGAAGCTTTTGCAAGACTTCTTCAATGGCAAGGAGATCAACAAGAGTATCAATCTTGATGAGGCTGTTGCTTATGGTGTAGCTGTTCAGTTTGCCATTTTGTCTGGAGAGAAACCTGAGAATGTGTAGGACTTGCTGTTGTTGGATGTCACTCCTCTTTCCCTTGGAATTGAAACTGCTGGTGGAGTTATAACCATTCTGATCAAACAATACCACCATCCCCACCAAGCAAACACAGACCTTTATCACCTACTTGAACAACCAGCCTGGTGTGCTTATTCAGGTTTATGAAGATGAGAGAGCAATGACAAAGGATAACAACTTGCTTGGCAAATTTGAGCTCACAGGAATCCCCCCAGCACCCAGGGGTGTTCCTCAGATTGAAGTAACATTTGACATTGATGCAAATGGCATCCTAAATGTTTCTGCTGTGGATAAAAGCACAGACAAGGAGAACAAGATGACCATTACCAACAAAAAAGGACATCTGAGCAAAGAAGACAAGGCTGAGGATGAAAAGCAGAAAGACAAGGCGTCTCCCAAGAATTCTCTTGAATCTTATGCTTCCAACATGAAAGCAACTGTAGAGGATGAAAAACTTCAAGGCAAAATTGGTGATGAAGACAAACAGAAGATCCTTGACAAATGTAATGAAATAATCAACTGTCTGGATAAGAACCAGACTGCTGAGAAGGAAGAATTTAAGCATCAGCAGAAAGAATTGGAGAAAGTCTGCAACCCTATCATTACTAAGCTGTACCAGAGTGCAGGGGGCATGCCAGGAGGCATGTCTGGTGGGTTCCCAGGAGGTGGAGCAGGCCCATCTGGAGGTGCTTCTTCTGGACCCACCATTGAAGAGGTCAACTAAACACATCAGAAGAAAGTGTATTCCACACAGTTTTCAAAAAATAGAAGGACTCAAATTTGTAGCCAAGGCAGTAGCAGTTTAAAAGTAACATTTAAGTAAGCTATTGTGTAAATCTGGGCATTCTGAATACTTGAATGTGTGCAGAGGGAGAGATGTGAACAATATTGCACTTTATCAGTACTGTAAACAAGCAGAAATGCAATTCTTGTCCTGGAGATATATATATATATATATATATATATATATATATACGTGAATAAATGAAGTAAAGGAAACCTGATGGCAGAATGACAGAAAACAGATGAGGTCCTCTCCACAAAACACCTTCAGACAGACCTAGAAAATATACCAGACTGAATCTTGGAGAAATTCAGAAAATGTTACAGTGAATCATTTGCCTAGCCCAGGATGACATAAGGAAACAGATCTGCAGATATTAGGGATAGGGTCAGGCCAGGTGTATGCCACATGGCCTACTCCAGCACACAGAAATAGGATGTGCACCAATGCAAGTTGAGGTCCCAGATCTAGATTAGGGTATCTCAAGAGCTAGGCAGCCAGGTGGTACAATGAATAGAGAACTGTCCTGGAGACAAGAAGATCTAAGTTCAAATCCGGTCTCAGACACTTACTAGTGTGATCTCAGGCAAGTAACAACTCCTGTTTGTCTCAGTTCCCCATCTGTAAAAACTATGGAGTCATAAAGAGTCATACATAACCGAACAGCCATGCAACGACACCAAGACCCATAGCAGGGCATCATAAAGAGAACAGGTGCCACTTGGCAGCTTTGATACCTTTACCTACAATTGCAAGAAAGAAAAGCAACTTCATAAATACAAGATCGAGGAAGCATGGCTAGTCAGTATTTCATTTTAAAATAACTGCCATTTTAGTGGATTACAAGCTCAATATAAATAAAAAAATGTATAATGCAAACAAAAAGTGAATGAAATCTTGGGATGCATTAATAAAGGCATAGTGTTCCTATAGGTCGTCCTAGTCAGTGTTTTCTTCTTTTTTTGGAGGGCAATTGAGGTTGTGGCTTGCCCAAAGTCACACGGCTAATAAGTGTGTCAAGTGTCTGAGGCCGGATTTGAACTCAGGTCCTCCTGACTCCAGGGCCAGTGCTCTTATTTACTGTGCCACCTAGCCACTCCCTAGTCAGTGTTTTCAATTCCAAGGACTGCATTTTAGGAGGCACATGGACAACTTAGTGTCTAGAGGAGGCATCTAGATTGGTGAGGTGAATGGAGGTCATACTATAGGAAGATGGTCTGAAAGAAATGGGAACATTGTAGGAACTGAACTAAATTTTGCCAGAGAACAAGGTAGTGGTAGAGGGGAGAGTCTGCCCTGCAGGTATTGGTGGAAACATTTGTACTTTGTTCTTAATATATATATATTTTTTTGTTTTTTGGAGGGCAGTTAGGGTTAAGTGACTTGCCCAAGGTCACACAGCTACTAAGCGTTAAGTATCTGAGGCCACATTTGAACTGAGGTCCTCCTGACTCCAGGGCCAGTGCTCTATTCACTGCACCACCTAGCTGCCCCCTTACTATATCTTTAAAGCAGATGTTAAATGATTAAGTGGACCTGGGGTGCTCATCATGAACTTTCTAACCAAATGGGAACACAGACAGTAAGGACTCAAAGTGATGGAAATAGAAGGAGAGCCTCCCTAAGCCTTTCAGTTCACCCTGGAGATGCAGAAGTGTCAGGCTTGGCCCTTCAAGAGTGAGCCCAGTGCATACATACTACAGAAGGAAAAATGTACATGCTCGAAGTAACTATGTCGTAGGAGATCGCTGGACTTGGCTTCAGGAAGACTTGAAGTCAAATTGAGTGTGACCCTGGACAAGTTATTTAATTCCTTTGGTTTTCAATGTCTCAGTCTGTAAAATGAGGATTAAAAACACCCTCCACCTCACTTGATCCAATAAGATAATACATTGTAAACCTAATACTGAAAAACACTTTGCAAATCTAATATGAGCTATTATGATGTTTATAAGAGCTATTGATAATTTCAGTGGCTGCCTGGGGACACAGTGGCTTCTTCACTTGGGATTTGGGAAAAAAAAAAAGCTGGATATTGCCAGTTGTTAAACAGTAGCATGAAGAGAGCATTCTTTGGCTTTTAAGGCAGAGAACCTGGGCTCACATTTGCCGCTCATCACAAGAGCAAATCACCTCTCCCAGCTTCAGTTTCCTCTTTTCTAAAACGTGAGGGCTGAGCTAGATGATTTCTAAGCTCCCTTCTTGTTACTTTAACAAAAATAAGTTTCTATTGATGTCTTTTGCTTTTTACATCATCGTAGTTATCTTTAGTATACCTCTGTCATCCCTTCTCAGAGACTCATCCCGTATATAACAAATAGCATTTTTTTAAAGAAGAAATAATCAGCACAATTGAGCAATATGTTGAAAAAATCTGAATATATATGCAACATGTAATAGCCTGTACGTCTCAACTCTACAAAGGGTCATTCCTCTCATATCTCTTCACTTAGGTCATGCTTGATCTTTATAATTTTGTTAAATTAACTTTTGATTTTGTTTTTGGTATGTAGTTGTTCTTTGAGTTTACATTATTGTAGATATCATGTATGTTGTTTTCTTGGTTTTGCTCACTTCACTCTGCATCAGTTCATATAGATCTTTCGATGCTTTTCTGTATTCGTCACATACATCATGTCTTACAGTGTAGTCGTAATATTCCATTACACTTCAGTTCCACAATTTAGTCATTCCCCAACAGACATTATTGTATTTCCAATTCTTTGCTGTCACAAAAAGTAATGCCATAAATATTTTGGTGTATACGGAGACTTTCTTCTTATCAATGGCTTCCTTGGAGTATAAGCCTAGTAAAGGGAGTCTTTGGTTCAAAGAGTATGGAAATTTTAGTCCATAATTTTCATAATTTCAAAAAGCTTTCCAAAATGGTTGTATGGGATGTTAAGGGAGAACTAGCACCTCTGGTGTAAGGGCTTGCCTAGCTCTTTTCAGGCTGCTCATTCACCTTTGGTATCTAACCAGACACTCAACTCTCACCTGTGGCTCCAGGAAGTTGCAGCATGTACCGTGGCTACACTCTGGTAAAACTGTCTTAGCAGATGGGCTAAACCAGGTTGAGGGTAATCAATAGGCCTCAAACCCATTGGTGAGTTAAGGGGATATCTACACCAAACATGTGAAAACTGCCCTCTTCCACCAGTGTAATGGGAAGATAATAACAATTTGTTCCAGTAGCCATGAAGGTGTGTGAAGCAGGTGCTGTAGAGTGCTTAGAGCCTGATTAGACATCAAAGATGCCAAGGTCATCCACTGTATCCCGAGTCATCACCTGCTGTCTTGATTTTTGTCTTGCCTCTGGACTTCATTGGCTCTGAAAGACAGAGTGAGGCTGATGCCTTTGTGCAACTCCGACTCTCTTAAATTCAATTTACCCCCAAGTGAAGATATCACCCTGTGATGTCACTGGTCCTCTTTAAAAAAAAGGACAAACAACAACCATTTTGCAGCTCTACCGACGTGTTAGTGTGCCTATCATTCCACAACTCTGGCAACATGGAGTGTTGTCATTTTTTGTCATCCTTCCTATTTGCAGGGTGTGAGGTGAAACTTGAGGGTTGTTTTGATTTGTATGTCTCTTATTATCAGTGACTTGGATTTTTTTAAAGGTGGTTGTGAATATTTTGCAATTATTTTGATAACTATTTGTTCATGTCCTTTGACCACTTATCAACTGGGAAATGGTTATTAGTTTTATCTATATTTATTAGATACCAAACTTTTGTCTGATAAATTTAATACAAAGATTTTTTTTATTTGACTGTTTCTTATTCTAAATGCATTAATTTTGTCTGTGCAGAAGGCTTTCAGCTTCATGTCATCAAAGTGAACTATTTTATCTTTTATAAATGCCTTTATCTTATTTGGCTAAGAACCCATCTCCTAGCTGTGAGAAGTGTATACTTTGCTTCTCTTCAAATTTTTTTTAATATGATGACCTAAAATATTAAGATTATGTATCCATTTAGATTGTATTGCTTAAAGTGCTAATCTAAACCTAGTTTCTGCCCTGCTTCTTTCTAGTTTCCCCTGCAGTTTTTATCAAATAAGGAATTTTTTATTATGTTTTCCACTGGATCCTTCCAACTCTAAATCAATAGGCCTGTGATTCTTGATCAGTATTGGTGTCCAACTTGATGACTGGTGAGATTCTATGACTTTAAGGAGCTGCACACCACCTCAATAGAGAATATCAGAGTCCCAGACTCCTCTGGGAAGACAGAATTGGAGCAATGAAAAGAACCTGTGGAGTTTGTAAGCCCATACCTCTGGGGCATTGGTTTGGGGCTAAGCCATTCTCCCAACCACCATTATCAAACTGTACCATGAACATAAGGCTTCTTCTTTCCCCCAGTCTTAGGGTGTTAGGTGGTCCTGGTTGGATGCAGATGTTCTTTGGTAGACTTTTATACCAGTCACTCTATCAGTTACCAACTTTAAATGTCCCTGACACTCCTCTGCAGAAGTTAATGTTTAGTTTTATATCTTAACTGCCTTAGGTATAACTTAAAGGAACATTTTTTCCCTTTTTTTCTATTTTCTTTTCCTTTACTTTTGTGGTACTGAGATTGAGTAGCTTCTGTGTGGTAAGGGTTCAATTTTAGATCTGAAGTCCTACATCTATCTTTTATTATCATGGTAAGATCAGAAGGATACTTCACATGCTCTTATCTACTGTATATTACTTTCTCCCCATTTCCGTGCTAGCCTGACAATGATGTTATAAGACAAAATCATCACTCAAGGCATCTCCATTGTAAGTAATCCCATTGTGCCTATCACATTTTCTCATATCAAATCCATGTATATTTATTTTTCCATTCTAAACCATTGTAATGTTTCCTTGGAAAATAAAACACTTCACATCCCTAGCACTGAAGAGCAAAGAAGCAACTAAGAATGAGGTTCTTGATCTTCTTGTCTTCTGGACCCCTCTGGTCTAGCCTATAGACCCCTTCTCAGAATAATGTTTTTAAAAACAAAAAATAAGGATAATTACAAGACAAACCATTTACATTGGAGTGCAGTCATCAAAATATTTCTTTTAAGCCAAGACTGTTGGCTGTTCTGTTCTTACCATGGGTTTTTATGGTGTTTGCAGATATTTCAAGGGTAATAGCACTGACCAAATAGGTATATATTCATTGTAGATATGCTGTGAGACTATGACAATTTATTTTTCTTGATCTCTGCTAAGATTTGGTGGAGATTTTGCAATGACTTTTCTGTGTAGAGATGGGATACTATACCATCAGACTCAATTGATGTGTTGGTTTGTTTTGTTGAAAAACTCCAGCTGTTCTTTTATTCTTTGTTTCAAGGGATGGCTCTAGGGAGGGGAGTAGGTGGGAAAGGTATATTTGGAAATGAGAGTGATATCAAATGGTGTTGTTGTTTTAATTGAAGGTTTTGCCATTAAACTCCCCCTAAATCTAAGCACAGAATAATTTGACTTTGTATCACTGACTTTTGCTAGGTGAGAGCTACTGTTTTTGAATTATTACAAATTCATGAATCTAGATTCTTTCAAAGGTGAGGAGGCAAAGAATCCTGAATTGTCTCACGACTCTGAAAGAAAGAGTGTCTGGGATTTGTAATGGACACAGTGATAGAACTTCATTTACCAAGGCTTTCTGAAAGGAGCTACCAACTGAAGGGATTATTGATTTTTACAATAGTCCAACTAGTCTTGAACATATAATTCATCAAGGTGTCAGGTACAATTATGGAATCATCAAAATGGATAGCACAGCATATGTGCTTTCCACACAAAGGAAAGGGAAGAGAGAAGAGACATACATGTAGTTTATAGAAAGTCAACCTCAAAGCCAGGAAGGCCTGTGTCCAAGTCCCACCTTGGACACATACTGGTGTATGACATGGCTGGGCCACTCACTTAGCCTTTCAATTCTCTGGATGGTTCTGTGAGATGGAAAATTGCAGAGGTATTGACCTGCATTAGTAGAAAGAGTTTCCTCACCCAGAAGTTCCTATGTGGGTGAAATCACGGACTCATTACCCATCTCCATCCTTACCTAATGGGTACAGAGAAGGGATAGTCATACCCTAAGTAAGTTTCAGTGTACTTTCTTATTTATTAAATGAGAGCAAATTTGCATTTAACATATCATTTGAAGTTCATCCTTTCTATAGAGAAAAATATTTTGACCCACCTTTCTTCTTTTTCTAAGATGCATGCTCGACACCTAAGTGTTGATGGCACTGCACTTAGAACCCTGTCTTTGCTTTCAGAAGTTGTCTTAAAAGCCACTAAGCTGATTGTACAAAAGGCAAGTCAATTTAATTGCCTTTGGAGTGGTTTTTATTTTTTTCTTTTTCAAAGTGGTTTAAGGGATATTTAGATACCACAGTTGTCTGCAAAGCCTTGTGCAAATAGAAACTAGTTACCCCTCAAAACTGTTCTGTGATTCACAGGTAAATAACTGTTGTTGTTTTTGTTGTTATTTTTCCTTGGTTCTAGAGGAGGACCGTGACATTGGAAAAGTGATGTCATCATGTACAAGTGAACTGAATTTAAGTGACGTGAAATTAAGCTGTGTAAAGTCACCAACCTCACTCTCTCTGGTTTCAGTTGCAAGACATAGATCAGGATTATTGGAGACGAAAGCCTTTGGGGAATTAACAAAAGACTAAAAAATGAAAGTGATTTTCAAAACCAGGAGTTAGAAATGAATCAAGAATTTCTTACTCTCAAATGTTTTTATTCCATTGAATGGCTTTCTTACTAGTTCAGAGGAAATTAGACACTATACCAACTTAGGGATAGCCTTCTCTAGAACTAGTCCACAAACAAAAAGAGAAATAGTTGAGATGCATTGTACTCTATGGAAAGAGCACTACCTCTGGAGAATGAGGATCTGAGTTCAAATCTCACCTTACACACTCTGTGTGAGTTAGAGTACCCTAATCTCCCCGGACCTCAGTCTTTTCGCCTGGAAATAGGGGTGTTACACTAGATGGTCCCTGATGTCCCTTATAGCTCGGGGCCTATTTCTTCTACTCGTGTTGGCTGTTGGTGAATGATGAACTATGTTTTCCTTGGGGGACTTGTTATCTATGAAGTCCAGTTATTGCCTGACTTGTGAACTACCCTATTATAAACATCCTACACCCACAAATACTTGCACTGTACTGAATGGCTTTCTCTTAGAAATAAGTGTTTTTCAGACTTCTGTGTTAATCTTTATCATGGTCTAAGAGCTATGATAAGAGAGCTGAGTCTCTATTCCTGTCCACATCGTACAAGTTCATCAACAGAAAGTTAGACAGCCTGGGGCAACACATATATTTCTATTTCCATATTATTTCTATTCTGCATATTTCTCTATGTTTGAAATTTAGATAAAATAAAGAATATCAACTTTAATTAGAAAGTATTGTAAAAGAACCTAATACAATATGGGGTGTTTAAGTGTGTATATAAGGAAAGGGTGACATTCTTGGCAGGCAGGCAGATACCTCTTCCCTTTCTGAAGATGGAGTGAAGGAGAGGGATTTTTCAGTAGATTATATGTATTCATTACTATCTCCTTTCTTCTTGGAAGCTGTGTCTCTCTTAATGCAGCCCAAGATGACATGGGCTTTTTTAGCTGACACAATGTACCTTCAACTCCTAGTGAATCATGGAATTCCCCTAGATCTTTTTTTTTTTAAATGTAAACTGGACTTGCAATGTCATTGGTGTAGAGAGTGAGAGTGTGCTTAATCAGTGAAGGCTGACAGTTGCTCAGTAATGTATAATCTTAGAGAATTACTGGCATACTAAGAGGTTAAAGGATTTGCTTAGGGTCAAAATCCCTAGATCTTCAGATCACTGGTTCTTGTGAAGTTAATTTTTTTTTAACCCA
Organism: Pseudocheirus occidentalis; assembly: GCA_028646575.1. Taxonomy (NCBI): domain Eukaryota; kingdom Metazoa; phylum Chordata; class Mammalia; order Diprotodontia; family Pseudocheiridae; genus Pseudocheirus; species Pseudocheirus occidentalis. Next base: position 143,694,506 of record CM053594.1, on the reverse strand, counting down.
TGTATGAAATTTACAGCTATTAAACTATACCTTACTTGATTCTGCCTAGTATTCAGGGATGTCACGGTCTCTTTCGATCCCGCCTCTAATATCCATTATTGTGTTAGCTATCCCTCCCATATTCGTGTCTTCTTCAAATTTGCTAAACATAACATCTCTGTTTTTATCCAAGTCATTGATAAATGCTAAACAGTACAGGGCCAAACACTGATCTCTGGGGCATTCCACTGTGATGAAGTTTTCCTTTCATACATCACCCCTTTTAACTGTGATGCCTAGACTAAGGGCAAATCCTTTTTTGTCCTTAAAAATTTTCAAAAAATTGAATCAATCAATAATAATTTAGTGTGAACAGGAGCTGTTCAAAATCTTTGTGTAAGATATTAGGTCATTCCCTACGTGCTTTGTCTAAAAGGGAGAGACTATCTCAGGATTGGGGAAAAAAAGAATCTGAGAGCTTGCTTTAGAGAGAGTGGAGCAAGTATGGAGCAAAGAGAGGGATGTCAGAGGACAGAGATACTCTTTGCCTCTATGGGAATCATAGAGAGGAGGATCCAGGCTAATGGAAGTTTCAAGAGAAGGTCAACTTCTTCCCCAGCTTCCCTTCCTGATGCCATTCTATCCACAGGCATCTGTGTTCTGGTCTTTGCCAAATGTTTCTAATAAAGCAAATTTTGCCACAATCAGCAAGAAAGCAGCACTTATCCAGAGACAGATATCAAAGAAAGGGTAACTACTAGGAATTTTTCCTGTCTGAGGGGTCCCAGCAATTGTGACTAAACTTAAAAACTTCTAATCTAAAATAAATTCCTGGTATATTTGTTAGATGCAAAGGAAGGTGAGCATGGGGTGACTTCCATGCTTCTAATACTGTCTCTGTCAAGAATGATCATTTTAAGAGAGGCTTTCCATATTGCTGTTGGAGATTAAGCTGCAGCCATTGAGCAAGTGGGCAGCTAGGTAATGCAGTGGATAGAACACTGGGCCTGGAGCCAGGTAGACACATCTTTTCTAGTTCAAATCTGGCCTCAGACACTGACTAGCTGTGTGACCCTGGGCAAGTCACTTAACCCTGTTTGCCTCTGAGCTGAAGAAGGAAACTGCAAACCATTTCAGTGTCTCTTCCAAAAACAAAATAAAAACCCCCAACCCAAATGGCGTCACAATCAGACACAACTGAGAAACAACTCAACAACAAAATTCAGCAAGTAGAGATTAAAGTAGACATGCTCAGGATCTTTAAGGACTGTGCCTTGAAGATAAATGTTGTAAACTGTCATTAAGTTGAATTGGGGGGAGGGGAGCAAGAGAGATGACAGTAATCCCCAGGTCCACTACATGTGTTGGCCTTGAACCTTCCAGTCTTGTATTTGAGGCATGCTACAACTTGTACTAAGGGATTTCCTCAGAAATCAGTTTACCTTCAAACCAGGAGAAAAGGATTGAATTTTTTTTAAATTCTGAACTTTACACTAAGTAAAATAAGTATTACCATACTCATAGTAGAAGAGGATAGCACAGAAAACTGAATCTCTATTCTGACCAATCCCTTTTTTAAGTTGATTGGGTATTTTCTTTCCCACTTTGGCAATTCTCAGGTACCTTTCACAAAACTAGAAATCCTCATTTCCCTATTTTAATGAGGATAGGATGCTAATAATTCAATGCAATATGACTTTAAGATATCATAAAGTAGATGGGATCCTAAGCAATATCATATAAAAATGCCAATGTTTAGGTATAATAATTTTGGACTAGGACCATTTAAGAACTCTAGTGAAGGAGCATCCACAGGGACTGAAGAGTGGGAAAAATGTCCAAAGCCATTTAAATGTCAGCCAGTAGTTGTGATGTGCTAAGTTAAACCACTCCAGTACCTTTGCCAAGAAAACCCCAAATGGGGTCATGAAGAGTCAGATACGACTGAACAACAACAAAGTTCTTGAAACATTCATCTCAAAAGTGTAGTAGGAGTTATGCTCTTCCTCCATCTCCCTTAATCTTTACATTTGTAATTACATTACAAATGATTTTACATTCAAGGGCTACTATCTGATTTAGGGGCAAAAATAACCACTGTATCCACAAGTGTACTTACCTTCAACATTAAGGATCTTTGATCATTTTTGTGAGGAGCTACTTTTCATTCTCCCGGGTGATGCAGTTTGTGAACTCCCTGAAAGCAGTTAGCAAGTAAAGATTGTTATTGCACTCTATCTATCTTCTTCATCGACAGGAGTCTTAATTTTAATGTTTGTGTTGTTATTCTGTTGGTATAGAAATCGATACTATTCTAAAATACTTTTTTCTTTCTGTTCAGTTAATATGTTGATACCAATTTAGGTATTTTCTCTTATTTTTTTCCCTTTTACCTCTTCCATTTTTAATCCCTTAGTTTGCTTGTTCTTTTTAAAAAGGTTATACTTAAAACAATTTTGTTTTCAGAACATCAAGAACCTAGATTTTTTCTTCTTGTTTCCCCACATATTTATATGTATGTCACAACTAGAGATCTAGCTTTTACTAATGTTCATAACAAGAAAAAAATAATATCCCAAATTGTTGATAATTCTTCTGTTTGCCCTTTTATCTATAAGGCTTATAATTTAGGTAGGGATTTCTGTCCATAGTAAATTAAAGTGTTTACTTTTAAGTATGATGAATTTCCTTTCACCTTATACTAAAGGGGAGTGGGACATAGGGAACAAGTACTTATTAAATGCCTACTATGGCAGGCACTGGGCTAAGCACTTTGAAAATATTATCTTATTTGGTCCTCACAACAACCCTAGGAGGTGAGTGCTATTATTATTATCATCCCCATTTCACAACTGAGGTAATGAAACAGAGGAAGATTAAGTGACTTGTTCAGGTCTGGCCCTTCAGGGTCTGAGGCCAGAACTGAACTCAGATCTTCCTGTTTCCAGGCCAGGTGCTCTATCGATTGTGTCACCTGGCCAGCTGCCTGTATACTTATGGAGGTAGCATCATTTAATGTTCACAGTTCTAATATAATGCATACCTAGTTTGAAAAAAAAAAGTTTAAGAAGTCTAAACAGAAGCATAATTACATTTTAAATAATTTGTTGGGTATATTGGTGCAATTTAATTTTTAGCTTTATCACATAAATCAGTGTTCTCTAATTACTATCAACTAATATTTGCCAATTTTTCTTTGGATGGTGAACTTTTTTTGAAACCTACATATATAAATGAATTTACCACTAACAAGTGTAGGGTCATAAGTTTGATTCAATTCAGTTAACTTTAATTCAACCCAACTTTATTAGGCTCCTATCTTGTGCTAGAGAATATGGAATAGAGAGAATTTGGATAAAATACAACCCCTTCCCTAACGTAGTTTAAAGTCTACTAGCATTATTTTACTACAGCTACTAACAGTCCTAACTCCAGCTAGAGTTCTCAAAAATGCATTATTCCTTGTTGCAAGGGGTGATAGATAAGAGAAGATTAGATAAATGTAATTTATTACCAGGCTTAAAAAAAAAAAGACAACTGAAAATGCAAGATCAGTGATAGGTCTTCAGATGCAAAGGATTCTTTCCATTTGAAATGAAACATTCTTTTCAGCAAATGCCTTGCTTGCCTGGGCTTGAATTTTAGCTTTGATTGTGAAAATCAGGCTTTTTTTTTTCTATGATGGAATGCTTACTATTAAAAGATAGGGAGAAAGCAACACTATTTGATTAAGATACTCTCTGGTCTTCTTGATAGACTGTAACCTACAAAAAGTTATTTAGCTTTTATCCTGGCAAGGATTTTGAAAATTTGAGTTAAAAAATAACATAAATAAAAATGAAAAGTTAGATATATATACACATATATAGAGATGTAGATATAGATATATGTAGAGAGAGAGATAAGAAATGAAATAGTTTAAAGCATTTAGGTTTTATGGAAACAGCCAAGTGATTTTGTGTTACCGCTCAGTAGCTCTTATTTTCTTCTTAGTTTGCCTTTTGTCCCTCCGGATTCTTTGGTTTCTAACCTTACCTTCTGCTCTTTTGGGCAATCATTGAACTTGCCAATATCTACACGAATAGGGTTCCCAAAGGACTTTCAGACATTTTGGCACAAAGAAAACCTTTTATAAATCTTAAGATGGCAGTGGCTGCCAAGCCATTTCAGATTATATAGAGAGAAGATCCAAACATCTTCTTAGTTGTTCTCTCTGTCTTTATGGTCAGATCTATTTGTAGAGGGTATAAGAATAAAATTATCTTCTAGAAGAAAAAAAATCTTAAAAACCAAGCCAAACCAATTAACCAACCAGGAATACAAGACAATATTACTTATTAATAGACTTAAAAGAAGTCATGAATTTTGATCACAGTTTCAATGAACATAGTCTATAATAGGAAACAATCACCACCAAGTGGAGCTCCAATCTCCTTTTCCACTCCTTCTGCCCCCCCTCCCTGCTCTCCTTCCCCTGCTCTCCCTCCCCTGCTCTGAGCACTGTAAACAGCTGAGGAATAGACCAAGCATAGACTTCAGAAACTTTTTTCTACTCTTGTCTGCTTTCTTTCTGAAAGTTACCTAGGGACAGGGGTCTGTGTGGCGCAGTGGGTAGAGTGCTGGGTCTTCAGTCAGGAAGACCTGAGTTCAAATCCATGAAAAAACATTGTGCAACCCCAGGCAAGTCACTTATCCTCTTTCTACCTCAACTGTAAAATGGGGATGATAATAGCACTTCCCAGGCTTGTTGTGAGGATCACTAAATGTTTAAAGACTTTCATAACCTAGCTCCCTCCTACTTTTCCAGTCTTCTTTCACCTTCTCCCTGATTCATACTCTTCTATCCAGTGACACTGACTTCCTTGCTATTCCAGAAACAAGATGCACTCTCTCTCAGATTGGCAAGTTTTCTGTCTCCTTTGCCTGAAATGCTTTTCTTCCTCATCTCCATTTTCTAGCTTCCTTTGAATCCCAACTAAAATCCCATCTTTTACAGGAAGTTTTTCCCAACCCCTCTTAATTCTAGTGCCTCCCTCTGGTCATCCACTTCCTGGATATGTGTGTATGTGTGTGTACACATATATGTACACACACACATATATATATACACATGTGTGTATTTATTTATATTTGTATATTAATATGATACATTTTATTTATATATGATACATATTTATATATGATACATATAGCTTGTTGTCTCCTCCATTCGATTGTGAGCTCCTTGAGCACAGGGACTGTCTTTTGTCTCTTTTTGAATGCCCAGTGCTTAGCACAGTGACTTACACATAGTATGCCCTTAATAAATGTTTATTGAATGATTAATAACTACTTGTGCGCTTCCCCACTTCCCTTTTCCACATTCTATATTTCACTTTAATTACTACTAGCGGGAAGCTACTGTATCCATATGTGATTCCTGAATAATCCCTGAGTTCTTATGGCAGACCCCCTCTTCTACTAGAACGTGAGAGAAACTTGGTCCAAGTGTTTATTACAGACATTATTTATTTGTTTTTTGGGGGGAGGGCAGTTGGGATTAAGTGACTTGCCCAAAGTCACAAGGCTAGTTTTTGTGTTAAGTGTCTGAGGTAGAATTTGAACTCGTCTTCCTGACTGCAGGGCCAGTGCTCTATTCACTGCGCCACCTAGCCACCCCTTAAAGACATACTTAAAAACAAAACAAAACAACTAGTAAGGCAGGGCCAACATTACTTGAAAAAAAAAATCCTAGAATTGTTACTTTAGCTGTGAAATTCAGAGTTGATTCCAGAAAGCTTTTCTACATCTTCTACCAGCAGCATGCCTTTTTCTTTTCCCTTCTTTTTTTTTTTTTTGGCTGTTCAGGAAAGGAAGAAGAGAGGAAGTTTTCTTATTCAAGCACATCTCTTCTGGTTGTGCAAGTTTGGGGGCATTGCATAGCCATCACCATTTAGTATTGAAAGAGAAGAGAAAGCTTCTTTGGATGTTGCACTTAGCACACACTACCTGGGACATGGTAGATGCTCAATAAATGTTTATTGATTGGCAGTTTTAAAACTTAGTCATTGTCTCATATATTCGATGTGGAATATGTTGTATATGTATGTATTTATGTCTATATATGTACATTTATCTTCATTGCTTTCTTTCCTTTTTTTCCTATCTATCTATCTGTCTGTCTGTCTGTCTGTCTATCTATCTATCTATCTATCTATCTATCTATCTATCTATCCACCTGTTCATCCATCCATCGATCTATCCACCCACCCATCCATCTATTTATCTATCTATCCCTAGCTATTTGTGAAACAGAAGGAAAGGCAGTGAGTCATTATGGATAGAGAGCTGACTTCCATCAGGTCTAGCCACTGAAGTATTTAGGCCGTGTGGCCCTAGGCACAGTGCTTAATAATCACAGCTCACATTTCTGAGGAGTTTTATAGTTTACAATGTGCTTTTCTCATAATACCCCTTTATGAGGTAGGGAGTAAAAGTACTATTATCATCCCCTTTTACAGATAAGGAAGCTGAGGTCTTGATAGGTAAAGGGTTATACTTGTGGTCACATTGTTCTGAAGATTGAGAGTCAGGTTTTGAAATCTTTGCACTACACTGTATTCTCCCTCATCACCATTATGACAGTTCATGGACCAGGGTAATTGAAAACAAATACAAAGCATGAGAAATAGAGTTTGGAAAGAAATAATTAAACAATCAGCACCATTCTATTTATAAATCAAGTACAGAATGAAACGTGGTTTACTCACTAACATTTCAAGTGATAATACAAATAACCTGCGAAACTGTAAATCTCAAACAAGCTTAGGTTAAGGACTGTTTGATTTGTTTTGTACTGAAGTAGTGCCCTCATTGACATAGTTTGTTTATTTAATTACTGGACCCTTTGATTGCTTTGAATCTTACAGCATCCATGTATGCCCATCTGAATGTTCTCTACATAATTTTTCCTGGAGTTCTTTCCCAGACATTGCTAAATAGGAAAATGAAAGTGCAATTCTCTATAACTTTTAAAAGATGGATTATTATGAGCTGCTGAAAACAATTTCAACAGCAATTAGGTGATAAAATGTCCTTCAGATGAAAATTTTGGTAGAAATAATGATTATCCATTCTGTTTCATGTGTGGAAAAGGTAAAATATTGCTTGCTTTTCAAATTTCAGTAGCATACACATATCTGATCAGAATGCCATCAGCACCTATAAGCAGTGGTAAAGCCCTTTCCCTCTTAAGGAATCCAATAATTTCTTCAAAAGGGCTGGAGCACCAACGAAAGGTAGCAAGAATAACATGGAAAAGAAATGTAACAGGGAGAATGTTTATCAACACATGCATTATACCACAGTCTGTCCTCACACCATACTTTTGGTATTATTAAAAACAACTGATATCTTTGTAAAATTTGAATTATAGTCTGTATTCTAAAACACAAAAAATTGTATGAATTAAATACAGTATGACTGAAATAGAATATAAATTACAATTCTTTACAGCAAATAGTGAAATACTATCATCAGATTACTATACACAAAATCATATGAAGAACAGCAGCTTTTCAGTAAGGTCCCAGGTATCTCACTTGTTTACTGATGCTACAGACCAAAGGGGAAAAAAGGTACCACAGACTGTACACATCTCTCTCTCTCTTTAGAAACAAGACATTTCTAGCTGTCCATCCAGAACATTTTTACAAATAACTACAGCATAGATATACAAAGCAGTTTTTAAAAATGCACACACACACACACACACACACACGTGCACATGCACAGGCATGCGCACACACACACACACACACACACACATCCTCAGAGTCTTTTCATGTTTCCCAATGTAGGAGACATCTATAAATGCAGTCACGAAGGGCAGCATCATCTGTAATTGAGCAGATAACTCATGCCATCCCCAGTGCAACGTGTGCAGCCTCAAGCGTCTTCTGCTTGCTCACCCTGTCTCTTCCTCATTTCCCAGAGTCACTTAAAAACAATAATAACAAAATCCCACAAATTCCCACCTCAAACAAACAAACAAAAAACCAGCCAAGGTGGTGTGTCCTTGCTTTCCCCTTACAGTAATACTGCTCTCTGTATTAAAATTGCTGGGCTGGATCAAGTGCCTACAAGAATACAAAACTCACAGCCTCAGTTATTGTCAATGTAAGCAATACAATTGTAGGTCAGCACAGTGGCAGGCCACTTGGAAGACAAAAAAAAACCCAACAAAAACCAACAACCAGATTTTCAGTGTGCTTATTTAACAGAGGACAGATAAGGCAGCATGATGCCCAGCGACCAAGAGAATCATGGCACCAAACTTGCAGTTAAATGTATATTTACAGAAAAAATAAGACAGGACACCAAATGTCTAATACAAGTTCTTTGGTTATAAAGAACAGCATACTGTAACCTTTTCCACGAAGAGGGACTTGCATCCTCCTTGTTCTGCAATAAAATATTTGTTTAAAATAAGATTTTCCTCCAACTTGCTTTGTAACAAAGAGTCCAGTACCTTTCAGTTATCTACAAATCATCTTTATCTATTTTAGTGTGCAGCCATGCCTGCCTCAAGACAGACAACCTATAGATACACATATTCATATATATATAATATATATTATTTATAAAAAAATTAGAGAATTAAGTCCGTGGTTCTAAAGAGCACACATCCAGTAAGGACTGATTAAAAATATACAAGAATAAAGTTGTTTTTTTTAATTTATAAAGGTTCCTACAGAGTGGTGGGGGGAATGGGGAGAGTTGTGTCATAAGTGCAAATATCAAAACATACTGCTGCTTAGTTAATCCAGGACTTTCTGTTCTCCTGCTTCCTGGAAAAAGTAGAAGCTGCTGCATCGCCTGAGTGACAAAGTGCTGCTTCTCCTGCTTTGGAAGAAGAGGGAGATGGTACTGGGACCACTATGCTTTTCCTCTTCTCGAGACTGGAGGCTGCCTGAGGTCGAGAAGCATTGCCGCATTTCTTTGTGGGAGCTGGTGCTTTCAGAAGGCGCCCAGGGCGAACAAAGATGCCGTGCTGTGGTTTGCACCGGAAGTACTCTTTTCCTTTCACTGTTCCATCATGCTTCCCTTTAATGCAAAGACAAAGATGCTGTTAGTCTGCATTCTTTCCTTCTTTCCTCCTCCCTCCCTGCTCTAGGAGGTCATACTTTACACTCAGCATTCATAGTCATAGTACTGATGCCAGTAGTCTTTTCCTCTCCTAAAAAGGCTTAAAAACCTGGAATCTATTATAGGAAAGGAACCAATAATGAAGAGCGTATTGGAGGAAAAGCAAACTAAGGTGTAACATGAAAGAGTTAAAAAAAAAAAGAATAGTTAAAGCATCACCCTAAATAAAGGAGATGAACATATCTTGGAAGTTAAGGTTAAAAAGAAAAAAGTATTCCTCTGTCCTAATCACTAAAACACACAGATGGTGAGAATATAATTTCAGTGCTGTAACAAAATATTTTGAATTTCCTGTGCTTCCCATTGTGTGTCCATTAGGTGCAGATAAGCTAAAACTAAAGGTATAACTAGGATATTTGTTGGGGTTGGAAGAATATGAGTACGGAACCAAGACGATGAGAATCCTGAGCCTGTTCCAAGGTGAAGATCAAGGAGATTTTGATCTCAAAGAAAAGGAAAATGGTAATGAAATGATGGTCATGGAGAACTGCTGACGGCTAGGAGAGCTGTACATTGTTTGAATATGTCAAAAGGATTAATGAGCAATGAAGGTAAAGCAAGGCTGAAGTCTTTGAAATGAATGACCCGAGGGGCTTGGTTGACTACAAACTTAATATGAGTCCCTAGTGATATGGCAGGCTCAAGAATTAATGTGATTTTAGGCTGTATTGATATAAGTTTAATATGCAGAACAAAGGAGGTAACTGTCCCCCTATAGTCTGTATTCATTAGACGGTATCTCAGGAGGGATCATGACAGTGAAATAACTAGAAACCATGTTACATCAGGATCAATAGAAAGAGCTGTGGATATGTAGCCTGGAGAAAAATTGGGGGAAAGGATAGCTACTTTTACATATTTGAAGGGCTATCAGTGTGTGTGTGTGTGTGTGTGTGTTTCAACTATTTGCTAACCATTACATCTAATAGTGTTTTTCCCCCCTCAGCCCTTATGTTTCTGCAACCAGCAGAGTTGACCAGCTCCTTGAGGTGGATCCTCTTTCCTCAGCTTTCACGACAGTGCTCTCTAGTTGTCCCATCCCCCCATCTTTCTTACTGCTCCTCAGTTTCATTTGCTGAATCATCCATCTTCCCCTAAGCTACTCCTCTTCCAAATGTCTTTATTTCTGTTGATGACATCATCATCCTTCTAGTCACCCAGATTCAAACCTAAAGAGTCATCCTTGATTCTTATTTCTCCTTCACCTCTCAGACTTGGTTAACTACCTTCACAACATTTCTTTCATTTATTCCCTTCTCTTTGCTCACAAGGTTATTATCCTGGTTTGGGCCCTTATTACATGCCATCTGTGGACTACTGTATCTGATGGCTCCTAAGCGGACTCATGGTTGTATCTCTATTTTTCCCCAACCCATTCTCCAATCAGCAAACAAAACAGTCTTCCTAAAGAACAAGTCTGACCCTATCATTCCTCTATCAAGAAACATCAGCGGTTCCCTATTTCCCCTAGGGTAAGACACAAACTCAGCTGATAACTGCTTTGCACCAGCCTACCTTTCCATATTTTTTTCACATTAACACACACACACACACACACACACACACACACACAGTTCCAGCCAGCCTGGCATGCTTATTGTTCCCTACATAACATTCTATCTCCTCTCTTTTGGCCTTTTCACAGGTTCATCTCCTTTGTCCGGAATGAACATGAGGGTTTCTTGTTCAGTTTTTGCCTTTGTATCCCTTAATAAATGTTTGTGTTGCTTTATAGATATCTGTTGAATTAAAGAGGCATTAAACTGATTCTGCTTAGCCCCTGATGGGAGAATATCAATGAGTCAAAATAAAAGGAAGACAGAGTTTTGGCAAACTATTAACCACTAAATAAGCATGTAGATAACACAAAAAGAGGTCAAATATTTCAACAAAAGTCACCAGTTCTATGCTCAGTCTATCTATGCTCCCAACATGTTGAACAACAATAGCTTCCAGTGGAACTAAAAATGAAGAACTCCCTAATTATTTGATACATAGGATGAGACAATGAGTTTCTCTTTCTCTAGTGATATTAAAGCAGAGGTGATCCCTTTTGGAAGACACTGAAGATTTCTAAACCAAGATGGTAGGATCATAGATCTTTAGAAAGGGAAGGAACCTTAAACACCATCTAAACTATTCATCTTACAGAAGAGTAATTGAAGCCTAGACAGATTAAATGATTTGCCCAAGGTTACACAGATAGCAAATGGCAGAGCCAGAATTTAACTCTGACAACCAACACATTCTTTCCACCATTTTATGCAGGTGTTTTGTTTCAGGTAGGATTGTAGACTAAATAAACTCTAAGATCCTTACAAACACTGTGATTCCTTGCTTCTATGAATTTTAAGTTTATAAAAAAGGTAGTAAGAGTGTTTTCACTTCTAGTCTCAGGCAGAAAGGAAAGAAACTTATTCTTCCTTGTCTTATTACAAGGCCTCATTATTTTGGAATCCTATACCTTGAGCTGGTTTCAATGAAGCCAACAAACATGTATTGGCTGCCTAGTATGCTCAGAAAATAAGAAATAAATAAGACATAATCCCTATTCTCAAGGGTCACAGTCTTATATGTGTAAACAAGAAAGAAGAAACCAGAAATACCCATTAATTGCTTTTTTTGGTAAAGATACTGAATAAGCCCTTTAAAATACTGATTTTATGTTAGAGGAAAAAGTAGCACATTAAATAATCATTAGCCATTAATATCTTAGCATGAATTAACCTTGAATCACATTGCTCCCTTGGTAAAAAACCATCAGTAGTTCCCTCTAGAGAACAAAATTCAGATTCCATAGTATAGTATTTGAAGCCCTAAATGATAATATGGCCCTGGCTTGTCTTTCTAGTTTCATCTCTTATTTCTACTCTATATTCCATCCAAACTGGTTTCTTCACTATTTTCTGAACACATCCTATACTTTCTTATGCCCTTTTTCTTCTGCTATTTCTTTTGTCTGGAGTGCCCCGTCTCTATACCTCTATCTCTACCCATCCTTTAAGACTACACCAAATGCCACTTCTTCCACAAAATATTTCTAAATTCCTTCATTTTAACATGACTTCTCTCTCTTCTGAATCCTCATAATGCTATTAAGACTGATCAATTTCTAATTTGTATTATAGTTATTTATGTACTTGTCTTAGCTTTTCTATTAAATTATAAATTCCTCAAAAGCAGGGAGTGTGACTTGCTTATTTTTGTAACCCTAAAGAACCTATAGTATAAAACTGTCTTGTACCTAATACATATTCAATAGATATTTATTGAGTAGAATTATTCTATCAAATTGATTAGCCAATCACTTAGCAAGAGATGGGAAAAAAGGATATTTTGTTTAGTTTATTTTATTTTTTGCTTTTTGGAGGGGGGAAGGCAAGGCAATTGGAGTTAAGTGACTTGCTTAAGGTCACACAGCTAGTATTAGGTGTCTGAACCTGGATTTGAACTCAGGTCCTCCTGACTCCAGGGCCTGTGCTCTATTCACTATTCCACCTAGATGCCCCTGTATATCTCTTTTAAAGGAAGAAACAAAATTGGGAAAATTTTGGAGCAAAGAGCTCAGGAAACTGCCTAGGAAAATGTTTTTAAGGAAATTACCCTAAGACTAGTTAGAAAGCAACATGAAGGTGCCATGGATTCAGGTATCAAGACAAATGAAACAGCAAAAAAGATAATAGTAATAGTTCACAACTATTTAGCACTTAAAAAAATTATTTAGCACTTTAAAATTTATGGAAGACTTTCCCTCAACAGCTCCATAAAGTAGGTAATACAAGTATTGTTTCCATTTTACAGATGAAAAACTGAGGCTCATGAAGGCTAAGTGATTTGTTCAAGGCGAGACACTTAAAGTCTGAACAGGACCTGAACCTAAGCTGTCCTAACTCAAATAAAACTGCTCTTTCCACTATACGATGCTGGCTCTTAAAGATTAATTGTGATTGGTTCACAATTATGCCCACAATCAACCTTGGTTCTATGTTTTTCTATTCCACTTTTCTGTCCCAATTCAGGTACTTGCCTAGTTCAGGTAAAATATTGCAAATAAACTTTATGTACTCCTTTCCTCAACTCACAGCTTCAAACTCTAGCTATTTCAGTTTAGGAAAAATAACTTCCTCCCCAAAATGAAATGACAATATTTTAGTAACAGAAAAGGAGTTACCTTTAAATGAGATATTCTCTCTTCTTGAACCCTCCCCCCAAATTCCTAGACAACCTTTCTCTGTTTCAACAGACCTTAGTTCCTTCTTAATGGGACTGCAGATGAAAGCAGCAGCCAGTGAAATAGAAAGAATTGAAATTCCATTTTTTGGCAAGTGGAGTATGACACTCAGATTTTTTAATTAAAAATAAAATGGATAATTAGCTGATTTCACTAGGAATGATAGTAAATTCTACTCCTTCATGAAATTAAAAATAATTGTAATACTAAACAAAATTTGCCACTTTAATTTCCATGTGCAAAATTTAGAAGCATCTGTTACTTTCACCAATAAGACAGCTAAAATATCCTGTATCATGCATTTATGATGCTACTTTTTCATACCTCAGAGCAGAAAATAATAACTGAAACGCATATATCATTGAGTATTTCTTACCCATTTGAACATTTAACTCAACGCCAACCCATGTGCCAGCTAAAAAATCCACTGGCCCAATGTATCTCACAATTCCAGTCTTGTTACCAAAGCAGACGTGCTCTCCCACAGTCATCCAGCTAGGCAAGGTGTAGACCTGCTCTGTAGAAAGACCATCTTCTCCATCAGAAACATCTAAATGATTCTTTGTCAGCAAGTCTTCATGGTGGGAGGCATCAGGGTCTGCTTGACAATGAGGATCCTCTTTTGTTAACTCTGAACACAAAGGACTGACTGTGGAGTTTAATAGTTGATCATTCTCTGACTCAGACCCTGGTTGGCCAAGATTTTGTAACCAATCTGCATTACTCTTGGTGTCAGTTTTACTTAGTAGATTCTTTTTCACAGACGAAAGATCTCCGACAGGTGAGTGTAGGGGCTCTGATATACCATCAAAATCTTTCCCATCGGAGACACCCATGAACTCTGTGAAAGAATGGTCTTCAACAATATCTGACATATGCTCTATGGTCACTTCCCTAGCAGAGAATCCCACAGGCGTTCGATTGTTCTTGTTGGAGCAGGGATCTATTCCTGAACACGGGCCAGTCCTACAGAGCTCTTTGGAACTTTTCTTAATGGTATTTTGGGATAGTGGACTCCCTTTGACTAAGGCACTGTTTTCTTTGAGTGTTACTGTGCTTATTTTATCCTTTGCCAAGTCTCCCTCTGGCTCTGCCAATTCCTTGTTGGAAGAAGGTCTGAAATCATGTACAAGTGAAGGTCCTGAATGCTCACTGGTGTCCGAATCCTTCATCTGATTGGCTAATTGATCTGTGCTATCACTAGAAGGTACGGTCATGTCAGATAGAGTGGCATTAGAGGCACTGTGGGAAAAATAACCACTAGTGATGCTGCTAGTGGTAGGACTACGTGATACCTCTTTTTCCAAGACCCGGGAGTTCAAGAAATCAACTTTAGAAGAAAACCACTCCCTGTTCTCCAGGCTAGCATTGTAAACACTGAAGTCTGCAAACTCCACTGGTACATAAGGCTGTGGGCTTACTAGCTTTTTGCTAATAGTCTCCAATTCATGTTCTTCTTCCTCAGAGTCCTATGGGGAAAAAGCAAAAATTAGTTATCTCCTTATACTTCTCTAATTGAGAAAGATTAAAATATTTCGCACATGTATGGATTCATTTATATTTAAAAATTTCCCCTTCTTTATTTTTAATGAAAAAAGTAACATGTCATATATATTATTTGGTGTCCATTATGATGACACTTGGAACCATTGCCATAGACCCTTTAATTGAAATTGCCTGTTTACCGAGGTTCTATATTTTTCCTCTACTCTCCAAATACTACTGCTGCAATTTATTCAATTGGTTTAGCAATCTCAATGTAACTGAACACGGAGTGGGTTTCAATTGTTTCTATTATTAACAGTCTGATTTGTGGTATTTTTTTCTTTCTAAATCAAATAGGCAGAGATGGAGGATGGTTGAGGACAGCTATATCCTTTTTGTTCTTACAATACTAAAAAATGAAAAGAAATGTGTGAAAAGCACTTAGAGCTGCTTTGTGGAAGGGCAGGGCAATAAAACAAAGACTGGGGCAGCAAAAGGGAGATGAAATCCAGTACAGCATTTGGAACACCTGGATACAATATTATCCTAAACATTTCCAAAGCCAGAAACAGTGAAAGTTTTACTGCTGTAAAAATGAATGTAAACAATAAATCTTATGACTATATTCATCTAGGCTTTTCCAGCAGGGTTCAGATGGAGAGTTCTGTCAGACAGGAGGACACATCAGAAATTTAATAAGAAATACTATACTTTCTTTAGCTTATAATGCTATCATCTTACTTTTTAATCCTCACTCTCCAAATCTAATTCTCTCCACATCACTGCTTATTCTACTATATAAGTCTAAATAAAATATTGATTCTTTTGGTTGCTACCTTTAATCAAAATATTTAGAAAACAGTGTTTGGATCAATTAGAAAAAAAATCTTAAATCATTATGCTAGACTGGATTAGAACTAGTTGTATATTATTGCCAACAGTTAAAATGCATCAATTAAAGCTTTAAATGTATTCATTAAAGACTTCCAGTATTCTCAAAGTCAGTGACCAAACTAAATGTTCAGTAATGATAGTAAATGAAAATATGAATTAAAATATTTCAATAAAATCATAAAGGAAAAAATAAAAATAAAAGTCCATGTTAGCATGTGAAGACCAATACTGCCTAAGACTTTGGGAAAACCACTCACTAGAATACATCAAAGACAAATGTTATCTACTCAAAATACTTTTAGAGTTATATAAAAATAAATAAATGGTATTGGTACCTGAGCATGCCTAACAACGTCAGAAATACTGATGAAAAACCAATGATGAAATTTCTTATATTTTCATTCAACTAAGATTCTACTTTTCTACGATTCTTGGGACAGACAATAATAATGATAAGAATAAGACTAAGAAGCACATATAGAGTTAAGGTTTGCAAAGCACTTTGCAAATATCTCATTTGTTCTTCATAAAAGTATGAGAGGTAGGTGCTGTTATTATCTCCATCTTACAGATTAGGGAATTTAGGTATACAGAGGTCAAGTGACTTGCTGAGGATCACATAGTTAATAAGTCTCAGAGGCTGGATTTGAACTCAAGCCTTTCTGTCTCAGGCCCAGTACTCTATCTACTATCTACTAGTACTCTATCTTCTGTACTTCTTAGGCAACACAGACAGCTGCCTAAGCAACAACACAAAAGGTGGCTTTGTAAGGGGGTACTTCCTAGAATTATTTTTAATAGATCCAAATATTTCATTATTAATCTATGGAATAAAACAAGTATTTCCATAGCACAATATAATAAAAAAGATGACTGCACATGAAACTACAAATCTACTATATACAACCTGCTATCCTTTTAAACATATAATAAAATTTATCACATCATTTTTTCTTCTTTTTTCTTTCCTTCACCCTGCCCTTGCCCGAGAGATGGTTACCAGTAGACATAAATAAGTATATTATGATACAAATATTTTTAATGACAGAAAATTACCTCCAGGATCAATTATAAAATTTTTTCCTTGACATTCAAAGCTCTTCACAACCTGGTCTATTTCTACCTTTCTAGTCTTCTCATATTATACTCCTCTCCATAAACTCTATGATTCAGCAATACCAGCTTACTCCACATTCCATCTCCTGTCTTCATATCTGCCCCAGATACCTGGAATGCTCTTCCTTCTCACATGTACCTCTTAAAATGCTTCATTCAATACTCAGCTTAACTCCTTCTCTAGGAGTCCTTTCCTGGTTTCTCGCAGAAGACTTCCCTTTTAAGATGGGCTTCCAACTATACTATCTTGTACATGTTTATTTATTTACATGTTTTCTCCCCAACAGGAAAGTAAGTTCTGTGAAGCCATGGGCTCTTCTTACCTTAGTAACCCCAGTCCTGAACTTAGCATAAGACCTAATATATACTAAATAACCCTTGGTAAATGTGCTTAGCACAGGGCTAGGCTAGGCTGGGTACTAGATAGATGCTAGATATATGTGTATTGATTGAAATGTTTATTGATTCATTGTGTTTATTCAAGATAAGTATGTTAAGCAGAGGTCTCAAAGTTCCTAGTGGGATACACCCAGACAGAAAAACAAATAAAAAGGAAAATGCTTACATTTGATTTTACTTTCAAATGCTAATAACAAAGGAGATGACAGAAACACTTCTTTTTATAATGTTTAGTTGTATTTCGTGTGCGGAAAGAAAAAAAATCCCAAGGAATTCAGCTAAGCATACATGACAAGAATAGGCCAGATAATTATTGAAGATGATACTGCAAAGTACATTCATTGTAATGATATAATCAATTGCTATTCAGTCATTAAAGCAACAATAATAATGATAATATAATAGCTAGCGTTTGTATAATGCTAAAATGTTTGTTAGGTAGGTGCTTTATAAATATCCTCTTTTTACATCCTTACAATAACCCTGGAAGGTAGGTTCCCTTATTCCCTTTTCATAGATAATGAAACTGAGGCAGAAAGAGGGTAATCAATTTCCCTAGGGTTATGCAGCTGGTAAGTTTCTCAGGTCATATTCTGTCAGAGCGCCCTAATTCTAGGTCTAGCAACTTTAACATCAACACAGCCTTTGCTCCTTGGTCTACTGTATATACTAGAAAGTACAAGAAAACAAAAGCAACTCAAACAGTCCTGGGCACGGGGAGCCATTCTCTTGCACTCAAGTGTCCTCCCCATAGACAAAAAGTCTTCTCTCAGGCTGATTAGATCTTTTTTTTGTGGATAATTAGCTACTAGGTGGGTTTGCACAGTGCTCTGCATATGTAAACACTATTAAACTTGTAACTGTATATGTATTAATAATATATTTAGCTTACATATTGATTTGTTACATATATGTGTGTGCATATTCAATATATGTGACATTTCAAGAACTCTTTTCTCCTATTTCTAAAATGAAAAAGAAAACTTTGACTTTTTGTGCTGTTATAGCTACAACCTTAACTGAAATAAATTACTCTTTTAGGAGGTTAAATTGTGCTCATACTTTTGGTAGGAGTCTAGAGGGAGGAAGTAAAATTTTCCAAGACTTCCCAAAAGCTGTGGCTTAAGATATCAATATAATTTTCCTCTCATTTGTTATTTAGTAGAACTAGTCAGTCAAATTGTGAGTGCAATTATCATTGTTATTATCTTTTTGGAGAAGGGTGGGCAGGAAAATGGGGGTTAAGTGACTTGCCCAAGGCCACAGGGCTAGTAAGTGTTAAGTGTCTGAGGTCAAATTTGAACTCAGATCCTTCTGACTCCAGAACTGGTGCTCTATTCACTGTTCCACCTAGCGACCCCTGAGTGTAATTATTTAGAGACTGAAAAGGCAGCATGTTTTCTAGAGTCTAGTCCCCAAGATTACATGAAGCTTGCATTTATCAACTCATAAACATCTAGCATATACAATATCCTTTTTAGACAGGAGATGGCTGAAGGGAACATAAATTCCATCTGCAGCACTCTTCTGTCTTCTATCTCATAAGATGCTTATCTACAAGAACAGTTTTTTCACTTTATACTTACTATTCATTTGAATGTAAAGTATTATAAAGATTTAAAACAGTTTAACAACTATCAGTAGCAATTGTTTTGGACTAGACTCACTAATATACAACCAGACTTTATTTCCACCTTACCCTAGAACTGTCTCTGATTTCTGAAGTAGTACCATCAAATAATAAGAGTTGTAAATCTGAGAGAGAAAGAGAGACAGAGAGAGACAGAGACAGAGAGCATGATTTATTTATTTATGCTGTGGGAGGAAGGAGGATACGAAAGGAAGAACTATTAGATAATTCTGCCACACATTTTATAAATTTTGCAATTTTTCATGTTCAATGAACAATACTGAATTTCTTTTTTTTTTTTTTTTGCCTTTTTTGGAGGGCAATTGGAGTTAAGTGACTTCTCCAAGGTCACAAGGCTAGTTTTTGTGTTAAGTGTCTGAGGTCATATTTGAACTCAGTTCCTCATGACTCCAGGGCCAGTGCTCTATTCACTGTGCCACCTAGCCGCCCTAACAATACTGAATTTCAAATGTTTAATCTGGTTTTGGGTTTTGGGTTTGTTTAGTCAGGACCTATAATTTCCCCGATCTTTGGAAACAACATCAATTAATATAAATAGGTAACTTAAGTATTGGAGAGTTACCTAAGGTATTGAGAATTTAAGTGGTCTTAATTTAGGGTCTCCAGGTTCCTTTTCTTTCTAATTTAAGTTGTAACAGCTGACAATCCCTTGGGCTCAGAATTGCTACTTTAATCAATTGAAAAGTTACTCCTTGAAACTCAAAGAAACCAAACTTAAGGGTGAGTGTTAAGAATAAAGGATACTTTCTTACTGGAGATGGTTTCTTAAGAAAAGTATTCACTATTATTCTAAAACTTCTATTAGCCTTCTTTTTTGGACCTTCATCCAGGTCTTGCCCATTATCAATCAAATGAGATCATATTTGTCAAAAGCTCTTAGTGCAGTGCTTGGCACATAGGGGATACTATATCAATACTTATTCCCTTGTCTTCCCTTCCTTCTTTTCCCCTTCCCATGAAATGTGGGTATCCTCTAATGATCTATCCTGAGCCATCTTCTATCTTTCTATACAATTTCATTTGGCAATCTCAGCAGTTTCTGGGGATCCAATTACCATCTTCATGCAGATTATTCTCAGATCTAGCCCTAATCTCTCTCCAAACTTCTAGTTTCTTATCATCAGCTGTCAATTGGATATCTTGAAATAAATGTCTTATAGACATCTTGAACTCAGTATGTCCAAAATGGAACTGAGCTTTCCTCTCAAATCCTCCTCTCTACTAACTTAAGGTGAGTAATAAAATAATTGAAAAAGTTCCTCACTAATCCTATCATCATTCTATGCTACTTGCCTAACTGCCACTGTATGAACTCAGTGGTTTGCCAACACAGGAAGAATGGACAGTAATGAGGAGCTGTCCACAGCTGAAATTCAGTCAGAAGATTTAAGAGGAAGCTAGTCACAAACCTGGAAGCAGGACCCTCCTGCTGGGTGGATCAAAGAATACCTTTGGATGATTTCAAACTAATCTGAATACAAGGGTCCTTATAGTACTAGTGTGATTCTTGACCATGTTTGCCTGTCCATCTCTCTGGATGTTCTTGCATTGCCAACAGACAGACAGAGACAGACAGACACACTGTAACTTTCTTTTCCCCCTATCCCCTTCCTCTCTCTGTCTCTGTCTCTCTCCCTCCCTCCCTCCTTCTCCTACTTTCCACAGGATGATCGCTGACACTTGGTTATGTATGCTTGTTTTCTTGCTCCTTGTCCCAGAACCTGTTAATCCTCCCCCTTGTACTGTTCACAGAAGGAATTGGCTACAGTCCTATGCCCCTGGATTCGTTTCTTAGAAAGACAGGGGGAATAGTACATGCTCGTTGCTTAGTCTCTCTAGCAAGAGTTTATCTAAAATGTTTAATTTTAGATAATTAAATAATTTTTAGACAAAGGAAGAATCTACACCAGTGATATCATACATGTCCAAAGTCATTAAGTTTTATGTCTCTAACAAGAATTTTAAGCTACCTAATCATCAGTTTGGGTTTTGGGGAGAGAGAAGAAATAGAAGAAAACGTAGGTGCATATCCACCTCAAAATCTCAGGGATAGAAAGGAAACTTTGATAAGAAGAGTGATGAAAAACCTTCTACATCACCTCAAACATTATGCAGATATTTGTTATTTTACTGGCATTGTGTTTTCATCTAAAACCTAGTGAAAATTTGAGAACAGATATAATCTGAAATGTTGGGCTAAAAAACTACACGTTACACAGCGTCCTGAGAGCAGAACACTGCCTAGTGCTCCAATTTGCTGTCTACCAGACACTCTTCCCTGCCCCGCAAATTTCTGCGTTTCAATATGCTTTTCTTCCTCCAAGGTTCAGGATCATCTCTTCTGGAAAAGTCTTTATGGATGTTTCTAGTATTCTCTTCCTCTTCAAATTTCCTTATATCATTCTGTGGGTACATATGTCTTTTGTTCTTATCTCTTACCACATCATACTTATCTATGATAATGTGTAAATACACATTAATAGTAGAATGTAAACTCCTTTAAGAACTATACTTTTAAACTCTGCATTCCAAGTGCCTAACAGCACCTTGTACATAATGTGTGAATTTAAAAAACACCTTTTGAATAAATGAGCTAATAGGACATTTTCACTTAAAGGATGCTCCTAGATTTGAGTAATAAAAATACTGCTACAAAAATATGAATTTATTCACATCATGATGTACCAGATTTTTACAACTTCTAATGTCCTTTCCAGCTCTGAATCTATGATCTGATTATTATCAAATAGTGTACACAGAGAAAAATATTCCTTTGGC
Organism: Pseudocheirus occidentalis; assembly: GCA_028646575.1. Classification (NCBI taxonomy): domain Eukaryota; kingdom Metazoa; phylum Chordata; class Mammalia; order Diprotodontia; family Pseudocheiridae; genus Pseudocheirus; species Pseudocheirus occidentalis. The sequence goes on along the minus strand of CM053594.1, from coordinate 143,672,787 downwards.
TTTCTACACTGAGGTCCTTGAACACTAGTAGATTTCTCATCATTTGATAACTTGAGGTCTTACCATGGTTTCCTTTATTTTATCACATTAAAGAAGGAGTATAGAGAATAACAAGGAAGAAAAACAAAAATTGAAAACAGAAAGATAAATAGCCAGGTAAACCCTTGTAAACAAATACCTATAAAAAAAAACACATGGCAGCGTCTCTTAATGACTCACTATCATTTCAGCCAATATTTATTTTTAAAATTGGTTTAAATTTAGTGCCTGTGTGCATGGTGATAGGTGCTACATAAATAAATAGACAGATTAAATCCATCTTGGAACCAGAGAAAGAGAGAAAAAAAATTAGTTTGTCAGCCACTTGGCTCATGCTCCTGCCCTAGAGAGGAGTCAGTTTTAAGGGACATACCAGAGAGCTAACAGATTTGGGAGATAAGAGAAAAGAATTAAGGCCAAGTGCTCTGGGCACTCCTCTCTTACTAGGAAAGTCATGTGGCAGCTGGGGGAGGGAGAAGAGTCTTGATTTCCCTGGAGCAGAATGTGGGGCTGGAAAGATCACCTCTAGAGATCTTTCTGGAGTGGGGGAGGGGGGATACCTGTCTGCATAAAGGATCAATTAGTTTTCACACAACATGCATGAGCAGTTTGGAATTGTTAAAATATTTCACCTCAATGAAGCTGAGGAACTAATATGTGTAGTGGAGTTGAAGAAATTAATTCTTCATTATTTCTGGCTATAAACAACATAAAAATATGCAAGTGTAAACACCACAGAGCCAAGCCCCACTAGAGCTGGTTAAACTTTATTCAGAACCTGGAAAGCCATCCCATCTAGGTCCCTACCATGAGACAAACCTCAGCTTTTCTTTGTTGCATAAGGGCAGGAAAATTCCAGGCTACATGGGGGTACTTAAAAGTATCCCCCAGGTACAGAATTTGCAAACCAAGTTTCTGGGTTTGAGGTTTTTAGGGTTATGTGGTTAACAGCTGGCAGCAAGGGGTACAAAATGTATTCTGATAGCAAACTCAGAAAAGGTCACCTACACTACGGAGATGAAGATAACGGAATGGGAGCAGGAATGGATTACAGTGCAGCTTATGAACTGCAAAATAATTCTGGCAAGAGCATCAGGCAAAACAAAAAGCTTTCAAACACATTCCCAGCTAAATGCAGTTACTTACTCCAAGTGAGCTCAACTCCTCTATGAAGATTAACTTCAGAATCTGAGCAATATATACAGACACATTAGAAAGATTCAACATTAGTTAATTCATGCTGTCTGTTTTATGAATTAAAATCCAGAATCATTTAAAACGGCTTTTTCTCTCTGCCTAGCACTCAGAACAACAACAAAAAGAAAATGATAGCTCATATTCATGCAAAAGAATACTGTCAATATTTAAAATAAAAAATGAAACACTCAGTGCAAATAATTTTTTTTCTATTGCACTTGCATAATTGCCCGTGAAAGGGCTTTAAACCCACCACCAGGCATTATGACGGAAACTGATACAGAACTTACAATCTTCTCCTCACGTATTCTACTGTTTTCTACTGGCAGGTTGTTGCCATTACTTCCTGAGGGTACAACACAGCCAGCGTTATGTACCTGAGGTGAAGGCATGCTCTGCAAAGGTTAAGACACACAAACACATCACACACAGAAGACACCAATGGGTTGAATACATATTAAATCATGCAAGTTAGAAAAGCAGTGCTGAGGTTTTCATTAAAAATGAGTCGTGCAGCAGCTGATTAGCATGGTCTGAGTTGAGACATGGATGGAGTTTCACAAGACTCTCAAATGGAATTTTTAGCATCAATTATGTGCAATAATGCCAAAGTCTTAAAAAAAATGCTTTCATGAATCAAAGAATATTCAAAAGACATGTCTCTCTCATTTGAAATGATGTTTTATAATATAATTGAGAAAGGCAACCAACCCTGATCACTTTCCCCCCAAAAAACCCCCAAACTAACCAATCAAAATCTGCCACCAAGACATCATATGTGTGCCAGAATTGTATTGGTGGGGTGTTATTCCATTCATGTACACACATTAAGTACTGCTTGTTGATTAGTACAAATTACCACTGACTCTTTGAATAGCAAAGAGGTCTTTTTGTTTGGGTCAATGAAGAAAAACTGACACATTTACCTCTTGGCTGAGAAGAGGTCTGGTTTCCAGGGGTGTCTTTTTCTTATGTTCTTCCTTTACAGGCATGAGAGGTTTGAAAAACTTTGGTGGCTGAGGAGAGAATGCTTTAAAGGGACTGACTGTTAAGGCATGAGGATTCTCTGAAGTACAACCTAGGGTAAAGCAGAATATATGAGGTAATATGGAGACATCCTAAGCATATCCCTTTTCCCCTTCTCTTTTAGAAACACTGATCCTCCTCAGAAATGATTGGGTAGTGACCAGGTTAAGGGCAAAGATACTCTTTAGTAGTTCAGTTAATATCCCTTTATTCATCTATGTCCATTTTGAAACAGGGCTCTCCAGAGGGGAGTGATTAACCAAAGGAAGTGTTCCTTCTTTTTTGAGTATGGAGAGGTGACCCTTGTTTTACATGCTGGATCTTCACTTGTTTTTCCAGGAAAGCTTTAAGGGTATACCATTTAACATGAACATTTCTATACTGATGATTGGAGAAAACTCCCAAACTGAACTTTGTAACTGTTCAGTTTCATTGTGGAATTCTGTCTTTTGGTTACTACAAATGGTAAGCAGAGAAAGTTTCGGTCTGAGAGATTTTTAACTGTGTAAGGGAAACTCTGTCGTTTGCATTTCTCTTTCTCTAAGCAGAGATACTGGACCTAGATAATTCATTGATTTCAGGCAGACTTCAGTAAAAAGTTCAGAATAACGAGGTGCCTGTATCATGGCACTATTTCATCAATATACTACAAGGAACTAGAGTGAATATGTTATATATAAGAAAGATTTCTGGTTAACCAAGAAATGACTTTGCTACTAACTGGATGGGATATAATTAACTATATATCTTTATAACTAAAGATATAGTTAACTAAGCATACAGACAATCTATGTAATCACATTCTGTTCCTAAAGGATTGCTTGATGTGGAAAATAATCAGAAACCAATACTTCTATAACTCATCCTTCAGGGTATGAGTCAACTCTTATCTTTTTCTACGAATCCTTTCTAATTCCTTTGGCCCACAATGATCTCTCTGTCCCCTCTTAATGCTTGGGTTGTTTGTATTGCTCATCTTGGCACTTCATATATTGCTTTCTACTTTTATTTAATTGCTCTTGTGCACTCCCAGTGTCTCTAATTAGATCATAAGCACCAAGAGATTAGGGACTGTGTTTTACCTGTTTAGTTTTTTTTTTTTTTTGGTCTCCCTATTATTGCCTAGCAGAGCATTATACTCATAGAAAGTAGTCAACAAATATTTGTCAAATGATCAAATGAATACATAATGAGTTAATTCACTCCCTCTAATCCCTCCACTGGAAACAAATGAGGAAGAACAGCTTTTACTTCTAACTTTACATTCTTATTTCTCATTCTCTTTACAATGCCTTTCTTTCATTTGGTGTTTCTTCTTCCCAATTCAACGGTATCAGAGCTCGTTCAAAGCTAAGATGCAGCTTTCCAAGGTCTGCAAAGACTTTTACATGCTATTTCATTTGATTCCCACAACAACTTTGCACAGCAGGTGGTGTTGTTATCTTCATTTTTACAGATACTGAAACTGAGGCTTAGGCAGCTTAAATGACTTGTCCAAGATCACACAGCTAGAAAGCATCTTAGGTAGGATTTGAACTCAAGTCTTCCTGACTCCAGGCCCTGATCTCTATCTACTGCACCACATGGCTACCTCAAATTGAAGCTTACTTCAAAGTAGTCTTTTTGCAAGGTTGTACGTTCTGACTTTTTGAGTGAAATTTATAATATTTTTATGCTGTTCAAAGTATCATAATAATTCTTGAAAAGAAACAGTATTCTACATGTTTGCATTTTTTTTAAATGCTTAATCCAATGATACTTTTGGAAGGGCTTTTTGGAAATTCCCTTCAGAGCACTTGAATATGTTCCCTAGTGGTATATTTATAAAAATGTTGACATGAGTTTCATTTTGTGATTTACAACCTGTTACTTTATTAGTGATGAAAAAGAAAATGCTTTACAAATTCAAGTCATTATTTAGATGCCACACTAGACCTCTTCAGTATAAAGCTTAAAAAATTCTTCATTTTGGGGCAGCTAGATGGCATAGTGAATAGACCACAGGCTCTGGAGTCAGGAGGACCTGAGTTCAAATCTGGCCTTAGACACCTGGCACACTTACCTTGGGCAAGTCACTTAATCCCAATTGCTCTGCCTTCCACCTCCAAAATAAAAAAAAAAAACCCAAACTTCATTTCACATTCTTTAGCCCATAATAATTATGCATAACCAGGAAAATAATTCTCTTCATATTTTTCAAGAGCAGAAATAAATGAATATCTCAAGTAATCTTACCAGTACCTTCTTTAATCCTTCGAGGAGAATCCCTGGGTAAAGTACCATAACACGAAACATCTTGGTAACTGGAACTACAGTCAGACATATCTAAATGGCTTTCTGACCAACCCTATGAAGAAAGCAGGAGTCATCCAGATCAAAAAAGGGGAAGTGATTGAAGATTTACTAGTTCAAACTGATATCATGGTATCAGTAACAAAGTAAAAAGAGCTCTTTATCCTATAAACTTACTTACCTTCATCTGACTTTCAGAAAACCTGGCTGCTTATGAAAAGTCCTAGACTAACTTCTTTGAGGGCAGGGTCCCTAAGTCATCTCTATAAGTTTGGTAGTGCCTAACCACTTTGCTTTGCTTCTGGTAGATGCTCAGTAAAACTGTTCTTAATGGATGAATTGTCCTTAATTTTTAAAAATTCATAGTAATTAAATGACTTTGAAGTTCTTTCAAATAATTTCCACTTTAATAGCTATAATACACATTTGTTCATATTCACAAATACATTCAGCTATAATACAGCATTGTTCTTGTGTAGTGCATTATACTACAATTTAATTTATGGGGTTTTATTCTGGGGATTTGCAGTTGGAAAACAGAGAAATAAAAAGGCTAATTGCCTGACTTACAATTGTCCTATTAAGTTCACAGTAGAGAACTGGGTGATTCCTAACTTGATTCTGAGTCCTAATTCCTTATATTTTATGACAGACTAGACTTGTTTTTTATTAGCAAAGTGATTTTTCTAAAATACAAGTCTGACCACATTAGTCCTCTGATCAAAAACTCCAGTAGCTCCCTATTTCCTGAAGAACAAAATATAAACCCCTCTGCTTGGCAATTAAATCCCTTGACAACTTGGTGCAGCCCACCTCTCCTGTCTCACCGTACATTACTCCCCTTCACACATGCTATGGTCTAGTCAGACTAGTCTTCCTACTGTACTTCATACATGGTATTTCAATCTCCTGTCTCCTAACCTCTGTACTGGCTGCCCCCTGGCTTGTAATGCATGCACTCTTCCCTCACCTCTGACTCTTAGAATCTCTTTGATTCCCTAGTTTCTTTCTCAGGTCCATTTTCACTTTCTATATGAGGTCTTGGTTGTTCCCTCACCCCACCCCCCAATTGATAGCGCAGTGTCTTAGCAGTCTCCAGAATCTGGCCCAGTGTCTGGTACAGAGTAAAGAGAAGGTACTGAAAAAACGTTTGGTGATTTTATTATGGAACACATTCTTATGTGTTATCATTTTCACCTTATCATCTTCATCACAGCCAGAAAGATCTTGTCTACTAGAAGATACCTAAAAAGATAACGAAGTTTTATGTAACTAGCAATGAAAAAACAAACAAGCAAGCAAAACAGAAATCTCCCTATCAGATCTGAAGGGGAGGGGGAACAAGTACGGGTGGAGTCTTTTCAACAGTTTCAATTCTGTGCTCTATCTTCTTCTCAGAGGCTGCACTACAAAGGTCTCTCTTCCTCCCATGATGGCCTCCAGACAGGCACAATCAGGCAGCTGCTACTGAGCTGGAGGAAGGGACTGAACTGGGGTTGGGGTGGGGAATGGAGAGGGTCTTGGCCATATAATTGATGAGCAGCAGACTAACACTTCACCTATCAGTGGCTGGAGCCAGCCAGTACTGGCATCAAGAAGCAACGGTCAGGAGTTCCAGGAGACAGGGTCATGTCATTGGACGGCTTTTCAACTTTCTTCCTCTTCCTTAGTGAAGTGCTCAGGGGGCAAAAGGTAATTGAATAGAAAGGGCACAGGGTGGGGAGGCAAACAATCAGATCCTTTCCCTGTGACTCAAATAATTATGTTTATAATCTATGGTAATTTGAAAAGAATATCTTATTAAGAGGAAAAAAGTGAATTTTAAAAACTCTCATTTTAAAAAGCGGGCGGGATTATAAAAATTTAATTTGTATTACAACAACCTGTTTAAGTTAGACATGTTAGAAAACCCACATGCTTGTCACCCAGGGAAGTATGTTATCTTCCTGTCTTGCTACCCTGCCCTGGTCCTCTGTTCCAAAAAAAAAAAGTCAATTGATAACAGGTGAAATGGAAGGCTTTAGCTTACATTATGAACATTTGGTGTACTGAGACTCCTCCGTATGTGGCGGGCTTTGGTGGAAAGTGCTTCTTTGACAGTGACAGCCTATGAAAACAACATCCAGGTAAACTCATTAGGATTTATACTATATATCACTGTATGCCTAACCAGGAAAAAAAAGTGAGGAAAAATTTTCCTGGGTTTCTATGCTCCCCTCCATATGTAAAGGTGAAGAATTAGACATTGACTGAAAGTCCTGAGTTGGTTTATCTTTAAATGGAAGATTTTTCTCCCTCAAGACTCTGCTTTTCTGTTTCTACACTTAACCCCCCATTAAACTCATTCACTTCCAGAGCTTTAAGTACGACTCCTTTGTGGATGATCTATACTGTCAGGTTTGATTTCTATGACTATACTACAGGCCTATATTTATAATAACAACTTTTGTTTATCTTGCACTTTCCTCATAACACCCAGTCAGGTAGGTGAGACAAATATTATCACAGGTATTTTATACATGAAAATTACCGAGATACAAAGACTTGCGATACATGTGACTCATTCACATGCAAATGGTCCATAAATGGCAGAGCTGAAATCTTAACTTCACTCTTCTAAATCTAGTGCTCTCTGTCTCCAGCTGTACATGGGACATCTTCACCTGAATATCCTGTCATCTCAGACACAGCCTATCCAAAACTCAGTCCATCACCTTTCTCTTCACATTTGCCATCTCCCCTTTTCTGTCTCCTTTCTTTCAGTGGTATTATCTCACATTAGAAACCCTGAAGTCAGGTCTAAATCTTAGCTTTCTAATATTCTATAAATCTGACTTCTTTCTAAATTTTCACTTCTACATCTTTAGTTAAGGTCCTTATCAACTCAAGTGTATTATTGAAATGACCTCTTCAATTGGTTTCTTTGATTTTAGTGTCTACTCCAATCCAGCGGCCATATTAGTTTTTTAAACATGGCTTGATTACACCTCTAGTTCAAAAACTTGAAATGGTTTTGTCTGTTGAATAAATTCCAAACTCCTTTACTTGGATCTGAAGACCCTTTATCACCTTGCCTCCTTATCATACAATATGTTCCATCTTCTCTGGTCAGGCAGGTTTCCTTATTGCAGTGGTTTTCAACCTTCCTAGTGCCGCAGGCCTTTAATATTCATATGGGTGTGTATCTGCATGTGGGCAGACCCACGTGCAGACAGATAGAGGAGTGGTGTCTAGGTTTCTAAGACCATCGGAAATATATGTTTTCCAATGGTCTTAGGTGACCCTTGTGAAAGGGCCATTCAACCCCCAACAGGGTCATGACCCACAGGTTGAGAAGCAATGCCTTATTGTTTCCTGCACACAAAGCTCATCTCTACCTTCCAATTTTAGACCATACTTACCCTTCTACCTCACATATCTTCTTTTAACTTCTCTACTTATGTTTCAAATCCTATGTCTTCTTTGAAATATTTTCTGAGTACTCCAGCCCATATTTGATCTCTTTCTTCTCTGAATCTCTAATTTACTTATAATTATTATTTAAGAGTTTAGAACATTATAGTTTCTAATAAATTTGGTTTTCTCAACTAGACTGCAAGCCCCTTATGAACAAAAGACAAGTTCTGTGCTTCTCTAGCATCCACCAAAGTGCCTGGAACAGTACTGACACTACTATGGATAGAAGTATAAATAGATGATTGATGATTGCTTTTACAAAATCACAATATGAGGGCATGGTGGAGAACCAGCCTTAGCATCAAAGAGATCTTGGTTCAAGCTCTGACACTCACTCATACTTTCTTTCTCTCTCTCTGTCTCTGTCTCTTTGTCTCTGTCTCTCTGTCTCTGTCTCTGTCTCTCTCTATCTCTCTCTGTCTCTCTCTCTCTCTACTGGCTGGGGATTCCTGGCCAAGTCTTAGAACTCCTGGCAATTCTCTATTACCAAAGTAAAATTCGTAGAATATTTGTTGCATTGGTAAAGGAAGTTTCTTTACTGAAAGTTCCCTATCATGATTAAATTATAAATTCACACCCTCCCCCCAAAATATCCTTTTATAAAGTGAGACTGGAAAGGGTTACTAAAGGGGAATGTAGAGTATCCTTTTTCTAAGGTTTTTTTTAAACAGGGTAGATTCTCACGTCTGAGTGTCAAAGAGAGATTAGGTGAGACAACCTCCTAGGTCATTGCCGTGATGTGATTCTACCTATTTAGAAATAAACTTCTGATTATAACCAGTCTGACCACCGCTGACCATCATACCACCTTGTACACAGCTGGTGCTTAAGTGCTTTTTAAAAGACTGGCTGGATGAGTCAGTCAGGATAGGAATAATAGTAATTGGGAATGTGATTTCATTGATTTAGGGAACTCTCAGATAAGGAAGCTCCCTTTACTATTCAGGTTGGAATCTTCTCTAGGAGAACCTTGGAGAGCTGCCTGGAGCACTGAGAGATTAAGTGACTTGACCAACTAGTCACTTAACACACTCATCAGTCTTACAGTTAGTGTATGATAAGTGGATTTTGAACCCAGATCTTCTTGGGTCCAAGGTCAGGCTTCTATTCACTACACCATGCTGCCTCTCAGGCATATGTAAATTTTTAGACAGTAGTCATCATGAGTATAATTAGAGACTACACAGTATTGATTGTTAGCAGTCACATTTTTCTGTGAGAAATGATCGCTACCAGTAATCCCATATGTGATGATAATCAAGGACAATAGGTTAAGGTGATTTAGTTGTTCAGGGTCTTTTTTAGCCAGATATATAATATCTGGGTTCATTACTTATACTCTCCCTTCCTCTGGCTGAGGTCAATATGGGCATTGGTATAGATGCCACAGTAGGAAGAAAGGAAAAATAAGAGGAAATAAAACTCCAGTTCATTAAAATTTATTGTTAATAACCCAGTTAGGAGGTTTTTTGAGAGCAGAGCTTGGCTGAAGTTTTAGACAAAATAAGAGGATCTAGTCATGTATCCCTCTGTATTCCTACTATGGACAATGCTGGCCAGTAACTTATTGTTCCTGTTTATCAAGGACATCACAAACACACACACACACACACACACACATGCACACACACACACATACACACACCATTTGATGATCAGCTGGATTCTCACTGAAATTCTACGGTCCTTCTAGTCTGAACTTTGTGATTTCCAATCTAATTCCCCACACCAATGGTGCCAAATCTTTTCCTCTCTCAAGACTCTAACCAACACCTTGACAACATACCTTCTCCTTAGACTTACTTTACTTCACTGAGTCTGAAGTTATCTGATAGGAATTCCCTCAGCTATCCTGCATTTCCAAAATTTCTCAGTACCTTTATCCATTTTTTCCTCTTAGCCTCTTTTCTCAGAAGATCTCTTATTAAAACCAGTGCTCTCTCCCTGCCAGCTTTACCTTGGATGCCATCTCCTTATTACCATTAGGACTTTGCTCCATGAAACACTGCTTTCTGATGCATGTTCAATTTCTGTCTCCATTGGCTTCCTTCCATCTGCTAACAATTATTTTCAATTCTCTCCAGTACTAAAAGAAATTTCCCTTTGCCCTTGTACCTCTACTCTGCTACTATCCCATCTCTTTTCTCCCTCTCTCAGATCAATTTCTTCACAAAATGGTCTAGGCTTAATGCCATTACTTGGTTATCATCCACCTTCTCTTAAACCATGAAATCTCTTTTTCCAGAGTTATTATTTTCTCAGAACTTTTCCAAAGGCCAAAGACTTCTTAATTGCCAAATCCAATGACCTTTCCTCAGCCTTCACCCTCCAAGACCTCTATGTACAGTTAGGAAATTAAATTAAACAGGATTCACTGGGTTTTTTTTTTTCCTTTTTACATTGATTGTCCAGCTACTTGCCTGCCGGAGCCGCTCAAGACTTAAAATGTTCTCCACCTGCAGTACACCTCGTGTGTACTTCTCAATATATGTTTCTCCATCCGATGTACCTTCATTTTCACTCCTTGCTGCCATAAGAGCCAAAGTTTCTCGGTCTTCAATCTCCTCTGTTGCCTAAAACAAACAAGAAGGTAATGCTAGTCTTTTAATTTTTAACCTTTTTGGTCAATATTTTATTAAATAAACAGGAGGATGTAATAAAATAAATCTGAAGAGAATCAAACTTTGCCAGCTGTGTTGCCAGATGTTATTGGTCCTTTTTTTCATTTAACTGGATCATTTGTGGAGCAGTTATTAGAAAGATAATTAATCTCATTATGCATAGTTTTAATGGAGAAATGGTAAAGGGATAGGAAGAAAAATTTTTAGAAGTAAATACAAGCTCCAAATAAACACATAAAATATACTTAAACTCCCTCATAATAAGTAAAATATATATTGACATACCCTAACTTAAGAATACTAAATGGACAAAGTATCCAAAAAATGACCAAATTTGATATTGCCAAGATTGCAGCGGAACAGACATTCTCTTATACTGCTGATACAGCTATGCACTTGTGCAAATTTTTTTTTAAGAGCAACATGGTAGCATCCAATGAGAATTAGAAAACTATGCCTAGATTTCATCCAGAGATTCCACTGCTGAGTATCTTAAAGAGGTCTTGATGAAAAAGAAGAAATGTAATAATCCATACAAAAGTATTTATAGCTGCTTTATTTGTAAAAGCAAAACCCTGGAAATTGTGTTTATATCCAAGCATTAGATATTAATTAAATGTACTGTAGTATGTTCAATATTAAGACACAGTAAAAATAACAAATATTTAGAAGTACAGAAACACATAGAAAGGGATGCAAAGTAGAAATCCCAGAACCATATACTTACTAGGTGCAACTAATAAAAAACCAAACAAACACCAAAACAAATCTAATCCTAACAAAGATCCCTTCAGAACACAGACTGAATAAACAAACATATTTATGTTCACTTATTAAATTGTTTGGTTTTTTAAAAACACGGCAATATAATTTTGTTATGTTTTTCTTTTACTCATTTAAGAGGTAAATGGGTTAAATTTAGGGGTCTTGACTGGAGATTTATTACATGGTTGGGTCTACTGTTAGTTAATTGGTATCTGTTGTAAATGTCGTGATTATAAGAATAATAATAATTTTTAAAGATAAACTTCTAAATTTGAAGTTTTTATTTTACCTTTGGTATATTGGATACTATTTCGTAGGTTACACCACAGGAATAAAATATATTTTTCAGAGATATTCTCCTCTTCAAACTTTGTGTAAAACTCTGGTCAGGAGAGAAAGCATAATTAAACTCTGTACAAAATTTCAAGTTAAAATATTTTGCAAATTTTAAAAGCATTTTCAATTATAATTTTATAAATACATAGGTCACTACAAAAATCAAAGTGATTTGGGTGGGTGTGATATGGGTGTGAACCAAGGAGGTATCTGGGTAAGTGCCTGGAATGTGCCCCATCTCTGCTATCAGCTCATCATTATCTACATGAATCCTTTCTGGATCTCCCAACACCACATCTTCCAAATGATCTTGGTATATATTTTTAACACATTGTAAACATTGTCTCAGAGGTTAGATTAAAGGTTCTTTGAGGAAAGGATCTATTCAAATTTTGCCTTTATATTCCCACTTCTGGCATATAGTAAGTGCTTAATTAATGCTTTTTTTGGTTTGCTTTTTAATTGATTTGTTTATTTACTTTTAGTTTACAAGATTCAGTTCCACAATCCCTTGAGTTTCAAATTTTCTCCCCTCCCTCTACCCCCGCCCCCATGGTGGCATGCAATCAAGTATAGGATCTGCAAATACTTTCACATTGGACATTAGTCTGGTTGTATAGAAGGGTTGTAACAAATGGAGTGAACAATGGGAAAAAAGAAAGAGAATCAAACGTGAAAAAGAACGATAGCATGTAGATTGCTTCAGTCTCCATTTAAACCCTGTTCTTTCTAGATCTTTCTCTGAATTTAGATATCGCCTTCCATACTGAGACTTGTAGAGTTGTCTTATAACTGTTGCTGAGAAGAGTCCAGTTTATCAAAGCTGGTTGTCACGCATACGATGTGTCTGTGATTGTGTACAATTTTTTCCTGGTTCTGCTCTTCTCACTTAGCATCAGTTTGTATAAGCCTATCCAGGTACATATGAAGTCCATCTCCTTCCCATTTCTTATGAACAATAGTATTCCATTACATTCATATACCACAACTTGTTTAGCCATTCCCCAATGGATGGGCATCCCCTTAATTTCCAGTTTTTTGCCTCCACAAAGAGAGCTGCAATAAATATTTTTGTATATATTGGTCTTCCTCCCACTTCTATAATGAATACTTTTTGATTGATTCTGTACACCAGAAAAACTGCAGTAAGCACTAGAAATATAGGCAATTATTCTGTAGTTCTAACAGGAATGAAGAACTTTCGAGGTCACAAACACAATGGTGGAAATGGGCCCTGTATTACCTGTTTGTTGTAAACATTGGCTGCAATCCTTTTACGTAATACTAATTCCATAGCAGCAGGATGGCTGAGCTGGACTGTGGTCTTTACTATCAAGTAAATCCTTTCATTTTGTGGGGTAACCCTGTTCAAGTGCACTGAATCATGGACAGAGGAATCCCAAGAAGCAGTAGCAGAAACCTGAGAGGAGAAATAGGAAAAGGACTGTAGGGTGGAAGAGGGAAACAAAGAACAAATCATTTGTAATTCAATGACCCCAGAATGAATGCAAATGAGGTAGGAAGCTGAACTGAAGTTCATTGAACTAGATCTTTCCCCCCCTCAGTCCCAATTCCATTCCACATGTTTATAGAACTGCATGGCATCACACACTAATCCAAAGTCACTTCAAAGAATGTTAGACAGTCAATTACCTCATCATCACTATGCTTTATGACTGGCAGATAGAAAAACTGACTCCCGTGCTCCTTCGGCAGTATAGAGTTAACACCAGATGCATGAGGACCTACAAGCTGTTCATTGGCACTGAGGTCATCAGCTAATAAAATACATGGAACAAAGAAAAGGTTAAAGAAGAAGAAAAGGTCAGCTTTACAACAAACAAAAGGAAAAGAAAAGGAAAAATGACTTCTTTTTCTGACACAAGCATAACTAAAGTTCTTTTTATTATTGCTTCTCCCATTGAGGATTGAGTGATTTAAAAAACGGTAGTTTTAGTTAATGCATTTTATCAGGGTGAGAGGGAAGAATATTATATTATTCAACCGACAGTTTAATTATTATTGGTTTAAGAGTTAGAAAAGCCACATCAGGGCTGGTATACTTTTTTTTTAAATACTATTTTGGAGGTTGAAAATTAAACATTTTTATGAGGTGCATTATGAAACAGATGCTTTTTCTCATCACAGAAGGCATTCCTATCCCTAGATACAAAATAATCCTGTTTATCCTTTTATATGTTTATTAAGGTAAGCTTACCCTAAATTTTTGCACATTCCTGATGTCAATCAGGCCTGTAAACTGACTTGAGGTTACCCTTATAAAAGGTAGCACGATGAAGTGGACAGAAGCCAGCCTCAGAGCCAGGAAGATAGGGATTCAAAACTTATTTCTGACACATACTGGCTGTGTGACCCAGGATAAATCAATTAACCTCTTAGTGCTCAGTACTACAGTGGACTATACTTAGCAGAAAAGATTCCAACATGCCAACTTGCATTGAAGTTCCTCATCCTGGAACTCCCTGGAGACCAGTGAAATCATAGTTCCAGTCTCAATCCCCTTCCACACACTCACAAAAGCCGCACTTAAATATATGTTTTTAAAGTGTATTCAGTAAAACTCTAAGATAATTAATTTGTTAAAAATTTTTTTTGAATTTACCTTTTTCTTCCTTCCCCTTATCTTAATTTTTCAACTTATTGGTCTAAATTACTAAGCTCTGAAATCTGAAGAAATCTGTTGGAGACTTAGTTCCAATATCTACTTACCATTTAAATCAAGAAAAAGGACTGGTATATGTGTTTCCATCCCAGCAGGTGGGGTCCTAAAGCCAATAACAAATTTCTGTTACAATGGAACATTAATACAAAGACAATCTGTAATGTATGCTGTTTAAAAACAAAACCCCAAAATGAAGAGAAGGAAATAATAATGTATAGCATGAGAAAAATTCAGGATTTGGGGTCATAACCAAATATTTTAGCCATCTCATACATATTGTTGCTTAGTCATTTCCATTGTGTCTGACTCTTTGTGACCCTATTTGGTGTTTTCTTGGCAAAGATGCTGGAGTGGTTTGCCATTTCCTTTTCTAGCTCATTTTACAGATGAGGAAACTGAGGCAAATAGGGTTAAGTGACTTGCCCAGGGTCACACACCTAGTCAGTATCTGATGTCAGATTTGAACCCAGGAAGATGAGTCTCTCTGACTCCAGATCCAGTGCTGTATCTATTTTGTCACCTAGATGCTCTACCTTGTACATACATGGTATGTAATTTGGGAGAAACACTCAAAATCAATAAATTTCATATGCAAATAAGTCATATTTTCACTGTGTGGAACCTTTCTAAAATGTATTAATGTACTTATGGAAGTAAGAAAGGAAGCATTTATTACTATGTGCTAAGGACTTTACAAATATTATCTCACTGCATCCTCATAACTACTCTGAGACATAAGCACTATTATTAACCCATTTTTCAAGTTGAGGAAGCTTAGAGAGAGGGTAAGTGACTTACCCAGGATCACAGAGCTAATACATGTATGAGGCTGGGTTTGAACTTGTCTTCTTGACTTAGGCTCCATTCTCTACCTACCTGCCTCTGGATCAGGACAGGTAGAATTGGAGTAAGGATAGAAAAATGTGGGACTGGAGATAGTGAAGCAGGAAGAAAAGACATCAGGTTTTATTAGGGAAGAAGAGATTAAAGTCAGAGAGAAATCAAAGGCACCGCGGATCCCTCTTTGGCTCAGGACCAGTCATGAAGGTGTCTGCTGGTGCTTACCAGTCTGCAGGAGCGCCAGGAATCCCACTGCCTGGAGCAGGAACGAGCACGGCATTCCTCTCTTCTGTCAAGCCCACCCACTGTTCTACAAGCCGGGCTTCCCGTTCCAGGTCATCTTCTGTTTTCTCTGCAGTAGAAGATGAAAAGATGATTGGCAACAGAAAGCAGGGAGGGAAGAAAGTCCAATTATTATCATTTAAAGTAAAAAGAGATGAATTTTCAGTGATCCTTACAACAATGTAGCCTTGAGTACGAGCTCCTTTATGTCACAGATAGTCAGACAAACTAAGAAAATGCCTAATGTAAAATACGATAGATAATTAGGATTTAATACTTTTAAAAACCATATACCTCTCCCCTCAAATCAATTAGATTTTCCTAATAGTTCTTCTGGGGCAGCTAAGCAGCACAGCAGGAATGCCAGGCCTAGAGTCAGAAAGACTCATCTTCTTGAGTTCAAACCTGGTCTCAGACACTTATTAGCTATGTGAACCTGGGCAAGTCACTTAATCCTGTTGCCTCAGTTTCCCCATCTGTAAAATGAGCTGGAGAAGGAAATGGCAAGTCACTCTAGCATCTTTGTCATGAAAACCCCAACTGAGGTCATGAAGAGTCAGACACGACTGAAAAATAACTGAATACCTCTTCTCTCCATTGTGAGGAAGATAAGTAGTACAAAAGCAGTTATGTGCCTCAGTGGAGAGAGTGCTAGGCCTGGAGTCAAAAGGCCTGAGTTCAAATCCAACCCCAGACATTTACTAGTTGTGTGACCCTGGGCAAGTCACTTAACCTGTGTTTGTCTTGGTTTCCTTAACTCTAAAATGGGGACAACAATAGCATCTAACTTGGAGGGTTATGTGGATAGAATAAATAAGGTAATATTTTTAAGGTGCTTAGCTTAGTGCCTGGCACATAGAAGGCATGGTATACATGCTTATCCCTTTCTTTCATGAGAAATTCTGCATTTGAGATACTCTGAAGTCCCTCAACCAATAATTCAATTCATTCCTGAAACTTATAGTTGATAAAGCCAAACAGGTTTCATTAGTAAATATGACGAATATCCAAGAATTCAGAACCAACTAGTTTCACTCTGGAGTGGTAGTAGGGGAGAGGTGGAGAAGATGTAGTAAGAATTTTCCTTATTTCTTATACGATTGCTTATTAGCTTATAGGATCACAGGACTTAGCCCTGGAAAACTCTGCAGACAGCATCTAGTCAGATCTTGTGTGGGAGATGAGGAACCAAAGCCTAGAGAAGGGCACTGGGGTCACAAGAGGGCTCAGATTCTAACCTATGTTCTCTGCCACAAATCCTGGTCTTCACTCTAACCCTGTGGCCTTTTCATCTGATTGGTCAGTTCCTGTAGGAACCTCCAATTTAAATAAAATGTCCAGGCCAGTCATGTTCATTCCTTCATTCTTCTTTGGACATTCTTCCTCACTCTCCCATTTTCCTTCTCTTATTTTATCCCAGATTGAGTAATTTATTTCTTCCTTTCCTACTTCTTTTCAGCTTTAATTAAGAGAAATAAAAGGTAGCTGTGGGGCCAGAAATACCTGGTTCAAGTTCTAACTTGTATATATGTGTGTGTGCGCGTGTGTGTGAATGTGTATATGTCTATATATTAGTTCATATGATCCTGCATAGTTCACTTAAAACCTTAGTGTTCTAAGCCAGTGGTGTCAAATTCAAATTTCTATTTATACATTTTCACATATCTTTCTTTTACATATATGACATAATGACATATGACATATGTAATATGATAATATTTGTGTATAAAATATATACACACATTTTATATACAGATATTGTCATATTTATATATTCTTCTATACAGATCCCTGCAGGCCATGTATTAACTTTAGAAAACCATAAATTAGCATATTATACTGTTACACTGTAATTTATATGTATTTTTGTATAAATCATTATTTTGTATTTATATTGTGTTTTACATAAATATTTATTTTGTTAAATATTTCCCAATTACATTTTAATCTGGTCTGGGTACCACTGGGGAGTTTTGCTGGGTAGGTAGCCCTCTATAAAATGAGCTTCTTAAGCTGGGGGTTGTACAACTGTTTAAAAAAATATTTAGACAACTCATTCAATATAATTGTTTTCTTTTGTCATTCTAGGTATTTTATTTTATGCATTTAAAAGCAAGATTCTGAGAAGTGCATAGGTTTTGGCAGACTGCCCAAGGGTTTTATGACCCCAAAAGAATAGGAATCTATGCTCTATTAAATGGCAGAGGAAGTGATGACATGCACCTAGGTTGAGGCTTCTTCATTCAATAGTTTCCTATACCAATGAAATCGAAGTTCTACTTACTATCTTGTACTGTCAAAAACCAATTAGAGCTTAATATTCATCTAACTCTGTTTAACTCAATTTTATAAAAATCTTTATGCTTCCTTCACCTTAACAGAGATTACCTTGTGGAGAACTTTTCAGGATCTATCATCATTACAAATTAATGATAATTAAGTGATTAATAATTATAAAGCAGTGAAAAAGAACAATTTTTGACCATTCAAGGAATCCTCAAGATAAAAAAGCAGCTCTCAGAGCTTACATCCCACATACCTTTTTTATTGCTAACTTTTTTAATCTGTTCATCCAAATATTCTCTGCGTTTAATGAGTGCATCAGACCACCTTTCTCTCACAAAGTTTAAATCTTCTTCCTAAAGATAGGGAAGGAAACATTTTTCTTGTAGATTATACAATCAACTAGCTTATCTTTTTATTATTTAAGAACATTTAAATTGATCTGAAAACTCTTCATTAAAAAGGGCCATTGAACAGTGCTTAGTAATTAATGTAAGCAAGCAAGAACCCTTCAGTAACACCACATGCTGATCTGAGATCCCAATACTCAGAAATCAGAGCCCCGTTTTCCCCCATACTATTCCCAAAAGGACAATTGTACTGAGAAGCAAAATGAAATCAAATTTCACCAGATATTGGATGATTTTTCATGCTTTTGGGGAAGGGGGTGGTGGGAGGGAGTATTTTAAAATTACAGCTCTACATTCGAAGGATTTGGAATCTAAGCAGAACCCTATGAACAGAACCCAAATTACACATATAGTAGCATATGGAATGGAAAAAGACAGGCATTTTCATAGTTCAATGGCCACGTGATCTCTGGAACATAAGGAATAGGTCAGCAGGTAACCCTTCAAACTTGCTGAAAAGATTTTTATTTCCAATAACCATCAAGAGGACCAACAAAAAATTTTCCATGCAAAAACCCAACATGCAGTCAGTCATGCTTTAGGAAATCACAGGAATATGTCTAGCTGACTCTTCACTGTGATATGAGATGGCAGGAAGCACACAAACAGCCCGCAGGAAGTTAGTAAGTGGCACTGGAGCAGGTGTGAAAATTGAAGGGGAGGTTGCCATTTTTTCTAAACTTTGTTGTTGCTATTTTTTCCTTAGATAAACTATAAGGTTGTTGGGAAATGAAAACAAACAAATAAAAAACCCCTCAAAACCCCAAGAACTGCCTCCCTGGACTGGTCTTTCCTCAGTCATGTCCTATTCTATTTCACAAAATGTTGGACTGCAAGAACACAAGTCATCTGAAGACTTAAGTTTTATAGGCAGAGAGGCACATAGAGGTCAAACAGCCTGTGATAGGCTATATATGGAAAACAGCTGGGAACCAAACCCAGATACCTTTATTTCAGTTTGCCTCTCTGGCCACTAACATCATCCTACACATAACATCAAGCCAATCGACAGATCATGAGTAGGATCAAATTTCACAAAAATTTTTACTGTGGGAAATGTACTCCCTACCTTGCCCCCTCCCCCATCTTTCTATATCAGAAATGACTATATCTTAGAAATTTTAGCCTATTTCTAAATGTAAAGGGTAATTAAAGTGGTAAAAACAAATAAACAAAAAACAAAAACCCACAAACAAGTTTTTGGTTTTCCTACTCAGCTACAAGGACTCACCTAAAATTATTTCAGAGTTTTCAGACCTGGGAGGGACCTTAAAGACCATGTCCAACTCCTTCATTTTATGCACAAGGAAACTGAAGCCCAAATATATAATGAATGTTCAAGATCACTTAGCTACCAAGTGGGCAAGATGGAATTCTAGTTCAGTACCTCTGACTACAAATCCAGTCTTCTTTCCACCATGAAATGCTGGTTTAAAGCCAGAACTTTGGACTGGACTTTAGAGGTCATCGAGTCCAATCCTCATCTAACAAATGAGGAAAGCAGTTCCCAGAGAGAGAGAGAGATTAGGTGAATTGTCTAAGGCCCATAAGGACTAAGCTGCAAACTTGGGACCTGAATCTAGGTCCTCTGACTCCATCTCTGAAAAAATTTTGATGTGTGTCAGAAGACATAAAAGTAGCTTAGAGTTAGGAACTAGGTCTTTATTGTACGTTTATAAATCTCGAATATTTTGGTTAGGTCCTTTTATTTAGGACATCCTTATAAGCTAATTATTGAAATATTAAAAAATCCTGTCAGGTTATAATGTATGAAGAGATAGAGAGATCTATACAGTACCATCATATCTTTTGATTAAAGCTTAATCACCACCACAGAAGAGTTGCCCTCCCTTGTTTTGATGCTCCTCCTCCTCCTCCCTACCCTCTATTTTTCAATTTGGCAGTTAGCATTAGCTGTGCCCCATGCCACAGAATTAACAGCAGCAGCAATACCTGATAACTATCCATATCATCACCATCCTCATCATCTCTCTGGTAGGAGAAAATAAACACAAAGGACATGCATTTTTCTCAAACAGCACTCACGGAGGGGAAATCTTCAACTCATTTATGCATTCTTACAGATTTACATATATCACAGTGATGAAACATAGCACTCAGTGAATCTGATCATTTTTATACAATTATTGAATTAGGCATTAAACTGCCCTGGCTATTGGAAGGAATAAATCCCTGTGTGCTAGGTCTTAGTAGATTGTCTCAGCAAGGACTTCAATACAAACTTAACCGACCGATAGTGTAATGTATAAAGCATTCTACAAATGCAAGGTACAGTTATATCATTCAGATGAAAGCACACATTATCATTATAGGTTGATGGAGTTGTCTGTTTCCCAGGTTAATCAACATTGATGTGAATGAGAAAGCAACATAGGTCCCAAATACTTGACGTAACATTTTAACAGAACAATTCAGTGACTGGGCAACATTATAAGAATCACTTCTTTAACAGAAGGGTTTTTGGGTTTGTTAGAATAAACAACATGATCACTAGAGTGGTATACCAGAAAATGCTCACAAATTTGGAGTAGAAAACAACACAAATTTATAAAAGTCTCACATTTGCTTTAACGTTGAGAATTAGCTTAAGACATACAGATCAATAGCCTGCCTAAGTCCAAAGCTAGATCCATGAAAAAGTGAGATTATGATATTATTAAACACATCTGAGATATCTGGTTGCGAATTTCTATTCTTCAAAGAAATGTAGATATTATCATCCTAGAATGCTGGAATTACTGCCGTAAATGACTGAGAACATGGCTAGTCTTCAGTCCTCCCTCTCCCCTGGGAGGGGCACAGTAGTTCTTTAGGACTATCCCTTGTATGAATTTAAGGCCCACATGAGGTCTTAAATTCCTAATCATCCCCACCATGGACCCGAAGTCTGGGTCATTAGTATACATAATTCCCTATCTTCTATTCTCTACCATTTATGATGAGCTAGAAGTGGTCAAGGTTTATAACTAAATAGAAGGTATTTTTAGGCATATTGGTACCATTTCCACTTAAATACAGACCAGTGTTTTATCCTGTTTCTTTTTTCTTTGTATTTTTAAAGGAGAAACCTAAATATTGCTCTTATGAGTAAGAATAGTCTACTTTCAATTGAGCATTTAAAAAAACACCATTATTTCCGCTTAGTTCATTCATATGTTCAACAAATATTTACTAAATTTCTATTACATAAGATTCTCTGGGCTATGAGTTAGATGAATTTTACTTTAGTATAGATATAATTATAATTCTCAGTACAGTGGTCTCTCTTAAATTAATATTCCACATTATATCAGAACCACTTATACTTTTACACTCTACAGAGTCATTTAGTCTACAGAGTTGCTTCTAATCAGTGAAAGCCAGTGTTACCAACAAACAAGCATGCTATAGGTTGGTGCCTAATAGGTTCCTAGTTTTAGAATTCCAAGGGACTTTATGGACTTTATAAACCATCTAGTCCAACGCTCTCATTTTATAGATAAGGAGCCTAAAGAAGTTAAGTGCTTTGCCTAAGGTCACATAGGTAGTAAATACCAAAAGGCTGGATTTGAAGTCAGGTCTTCTAATTCTATATCCAGCATTCTTTCCACTCTACCATACTATTTCTTTTCTTAAACAAATAAAAATTTAAAAAAGGTATAGTTGAAAGACCATTGGGAGAGTAAAAGAAAAAAAAAGAATAAAAAAAAGGAGAGAATACTAAATAATATCTATTCTTCTTTTTTAGCAGGTACTATATATACTCTTACAAAAAAAAAAAAGACCAAAAACTAGGTGATTCATGGCAGTGTGGCTGAGCCACTGGGCTCTTTTCATTTTGATGAAATCCAACTCTGACAAAAATGTGAAAATTCATTAAAAAAAAAAATCACCCAAACAACCTAGGAAATTCTCCTAACATCCCTAATAGAAATTTAAATTAGTTGATTGTACTTATAGGTCATGTACTGGAGACTTTGTGGTTTGATTTTCTGAGGTTGAATGGTGACTAGCAATTTAGTGGCACAATTAGAATGACAAAACTTTGAACCCCATTCTTAATTTTACAGAGAGTAATCTGTTATAAACCCAAAGGTGAATGGGAAACATTTTTGTATTTGAAGAAAGTGGGGCGGGGTGTGGGGGGAAGGAAGGGGACATCTTCCAGTGCTACACTATCATTACATTCATCAGGCTTTGTAAACCCGAGTGAAAGTTCAGTTGGAGGGTAGGGGAGAATGGGCTGATAGGAGCACAGCTGTCTTAACAGTACTCCCCATGCAGGAAACCTAAACTCAGAGTGAGATTTTCAACAGATTTACATATGGTCTGTGGAAAAGCTTTTGTTTGGCTTCTATGCAACTTTGAGGTTGGTTGAGTAAGAGAACAAATAGGAAATGATTAAGCCCAAATTTCTTGGAGGAACCAGAGGACGGAAAAGAAAAATGATTTTCTTCTATCCATGACCCCCTGGGTTGAGAAGAGATACATGAACCCAAACTAGAGAATGCGATACTCTGAGCCATTTGTATTGGAGTCATTCTCTAGTAGTAGATGTACTTCTATAGTTGTAAAATGGATGTCTGGCGAAATATATCATCTCTTCCCAGCCCATCAGGGAGCATTTATTAATAGTCTACCTTATTCATCAGCATCTAGGTGGTGTAATAGATAGAGCACTGGGTTAGAAATCAGGAAGACTCATCTTCATGAGTTCAAATCCAGTCTCAGACATTACTAGATGTGTGACCCTGGGCAAGTCTCTTAACCCTGCTTGTCTTAGTTCCTCATTTGTAAAATGATCTAGAGAAGGAAGTTGCAAACCACTCTAGTATCTTTGCCAGTAAAACCCCCAAACTGACTGAGAGTCAGACATGAGTGAAACAAGTGAAAAACAAAAACAAACCTTACTCTTATAAAGTAC
This sequence comes from Pseudocheirus occidentalis, assembly GCA_028646575.1. Lineage (NCBI taxonomy): Eukaryota > Metazoa > Chordata > Mammalia > Diprotodontia > Pseudocheiridae > Pseudocheirus > Pseudocheirus occidentalis. Next base: position 143,649,633 of record CM053594.1, on the reverse strand, counting down.
TAAAAAAAAAAGAAGCCATTATTTATGATTCCTGAACTGATTATTGCTTCTTAAGGTTTTTTTTCTTTTAAAATGCCTTTATCACACTCAGACTTACTAGACAGAAAAATCCTTGAGTTTATCTCTTGGTTCTTTTGCTACAGCTGCATACAGTTGGCAAATTAGGCCAAAAACTGAAAAAAAAAATTTAGGAGATGGATAGATTGGCACTATAGTGGGGTAGGCAAGTTTAATATCCAACATGAACTGAACCACTTTTAAAAGAACTACTTATAGTAAGAGATATGTTCTACATTATAGAACCATAATATTATAGTTCCTAGTAAAAATCTAAGTTAGAAATGGAGACTATAAACAAACCTGAATTTTGAGTAGTTAAATGTTATGAAGGTTGATTTCATTCCCAAATAAATCCTCGTTACAGTTCTTTCACTACCCTTCTTACTCTCAACTAAGCAGTTCCCTTTACATATGTCACTCCAAACCCTGCTTCCTTACCTGGTAGCTGTCCAGTCCTCTCTGGAGTTTGGTAGATCTTGCAGTCACACAGCCAATAGAGACAGATAGAATGGCTTCCACCATAAGGGGCAACGTACCAGACTGCTGAACAGGCTTCACTGTTACCTGAACTCTACGAGAATGACCCTGCATGGAATAAGAAATGGGGGTGGTGGTAAGGAGAAAAAGAGCGATAAAGAATGGGGGGAAGAGGGAGAAGGAAGAAGGAAAGAGAGGGAAAGAGAGAAAGAGACAGGGAGAAATGCACATGTTTGAAACTGTCAGGAAAGTGAGAACAAGACGTGGAGAAGTGCAGTGGATGGAGAGAAAATCCAGGTACAATACCTGTCTCAGCTGAAAGACACCCCCTGTATTCACATCTTTTGCCTGATGGAGTTCCACCGCTGCATATTCACCCATCTCATTAAGTTCAAGTATGGAAATCCACATTTCTATTCTTCGAGTGACTTCATTCCATCTACAAGGACAACATATCAAACAACCACGCTTGTAGCACTCATGCACACTGGAGCCACGCTGTGCTCATGTATGAAACAAACCACCCCATGAGACTGTCAGCCCCCTCCTGAGCCTTGGTTTGATTGCCAATCACAAACCTGTCCTGGAGTGTTCTTGTTTTAGCATGAAGAGAATCAACTTCCCAGATGGAACTTCCATTTCCACTACACCTGTGACCCCACACTTCAATTGCAAGAGCTCCATCTGAAATAAACTCCAAGAATTCTTCCGTGACATTCACAATGTAGTCCTAGGACATGGAGAGAAGGGATCAGTAATGTAGAAGAATGAAGAATAATTTCTATGACACTTCTTTATCATCTTACTTGCATCAAGATTTGGGTTATTATCTGGAAATCATCCTCCCTATTTTATAGGCTGGGCACATAAGTACTAGCAGGCTCAGTTTATCAGTTTATTTTGCTGAAATGCTTTCCCTACCCTTCTCTCTTTCTCTTTAAAAATTATGCATGCATGCATACACACACACACATATACACATATTTTTTTGGGAGGGCTTTTGGGGGTGAAATGACTTGTCCAAGGTCACACAGCTAGTTTTTGTGTTAAGTGTCTGAGGCCGGATTTGAACTCAGGTCCTCCTGACTCCAGGGCTGGTGCTCTATTCACTGTGCCACCTAGCCATCCCTTCTCTTTTGTTTTTTTATTCATTGTTACAAGGGATGGCTTAATGGATAGGGGACAGTTACATTCAGGTGAAAAAAAGACAAAAACCCCAGCATGGTTTAGTGGAAGGCACATAGGATTTAGAATAAGAGGGCCCAGGTTCAAATCCCTGCTCTGCCCCTCACTGCCTGTTTGACTCTAGGCAAGTATGTTAACCTCTCTGGGTCTGACTTTCCCAGAAAAGGTGAAGAAGGGGTTGGACTCAGACTTCTAAGATCCCTTTCAATTCTAAATCTATAAGCCTACAAAGGTGACCTAAAAACAGAAGATATCAATACAATTTTTAAAAAGTAAATAGAATGATAGTCTATCCCAGTTCTCCACCATTTTACCAAATAAAGAAACTAAGGTGCCAAAAGGTTGGATAACTTGGTCTGAAGTCAGTTAATCAATCAATGAATCAACAAGCATTTGCTAAGGATCTACTATGTATCAGGTGCCGTGCTAGGTGCTGGGTATACAAGTACAAAAAAAAGTACAAAAAAAAAGGAGCATAAATTCTAATGGTAGAGACAAATATATATATATATATATATATATATATATATATACACACACATATGTACATGTATATAGTATATATAAATATATAAACAAATATATATGCACATATTATATATACATGTATACAGTATAAATATATAAATGTATACAGTATAAATGTAGTCAAATGCAAGGGAGTTTGAAAGAGAAAGTAATAGATTTTGAGAGTTCAGGAAAGGTTTCATGCAGAAGATGATATCAGAGAACTCCAGGAATGGAGCATGGTCAGAGCAAAGATCTAGAAACAGGATAGAAAGTCTTGTTTTAAAGGAAGAGAGAACAATTAGGCTGGACCACAGAGTATGGGAGGGAAAGCAATGTCTGGTGAGACTATAAATAGAAATTTCAGGGTTATAAAGCACTCTGAAATCTAAGGAAAGAAACGTATATTTTATCTTAGAGGCAACAGGAAACCATCAGTGTTTATTGCTTTAGAGGAGAGTGACATTGATAGACTGAATCATAAGGAAAATTACTTTGACAACAGCGTGGAGCATGGAATGAAAACTTGAAGCAGGAAAACCAACCAAGAGGCTTTTGAAATAAATGAAATAATCCAAGTGAGAGATGTGGCCCTAAACTATGGTGGCAGTTGTGTGAATGTAGAGATTCAAGGAGGGGAAGGATTTAGACTGAATTCTTCAAACTGAAGTTGATAAACTTTGTATCTTTCTTCTTCAATCATATAATGATAAAATAGGGTTTGCTGATTTAACATTGACAATACTAAATCTATCATTTATGTTCTAAACATATTCAGACTTAACCTCATTATTCATCTCCTCAAAAGTATTTTCACAAAGCAGGACAATCAATGATCTCTGAATAGCAAAAACATTGTGAAGGTAGAAACAGCAAGAAAGTATAGGATAGTGAGATATAGAACGATAATGATGTGTTCAATATAAATGGGGACGTTTAGAAGAGTGAAGATACTGGTGGAATGACAGTGAATTCAGTTTTTGACATGTTGATTTTAAGATGCCTTCAGGACATCCTGAAATGTCCAATTGGCAATATGGGACTAAAGCTCATAACAAAGACTGGGGCTAGATATATAGATCTGGGAAACATTTGCATAGAGAGGAAAGTTAAACTGATGGAAGTTGAAGGGGAGAGAAAGGGGAAGGCGGAGACAGAGAGAAATAGAAACAGAGAGAGACAGAGAGATGGAGAGAGATGTAGAGAGATGGAAAGAGAGATAAAGACAGAGATAGAAAGAGATAGAGACGGGGAGAGACAGAGACAGAAAGAGAGAGAAAGAAAGAGAGAGAGTTTAAAGGGAAAAGGAAAGAGGCCTTGGACAGAACTATTGGGAACACAATTAGACTGAGTAGTGATCAGAAAGATAGGAGAAACAGGAAGAAAAGAGGATCAAACAAATTCAGAAAGGAGAGAATATACAGTAGGAAACAATGGTCAGTAGTGTCAAATGCAGCACACCAATTCAAAAGGATTAGGACAGAGAAAGGAAAAGACTGAAAAAAGGTCACCAGATTTAGAAATGAAGAGATCATTAGTGACTTAAAAGATAGGAGTTGTGGTGAGTGATAAGACTGGAAGCCAGATTACAAAGGAATGAAGAGTGACAGAGAGAAGTGGAAGTAGAAGCAGCTTTTTTAAGGAGTTTGGAAGATGAAAGCAAAAGAAATATAGTATGATAGCTTTAGGGGACAGTAGTATCTTGTAAAGTTTTTTTGTTTGTTTTGAAGGATGGTGGAGACTCGTGCATGACTGAAGGCAATAGGAAAAGAATTAGCTGATACAGAGAGGCTAAAGATTTGAGGAAGGTGATGGTTGAAGTTGAAATTGGCTGAAGAATATGGAAGGAGTGGAGATTAAGTGTCCATGTAGACTAGGTTGCCTTCATGGGCAACGAGAAGGGTTATTTCTTCATGAGATAGGGAGAAAGGCAGAAAGTGTGAGAAATCAAGTCAAGGAATTTGAGAAGAATGGAATGGGAGAAAGGGGAACTCACATTGAATGGCCTCATTTTTCTTTGAAAAGAATAAGGCAGTACCCTCAGATGAGAAGGACAGAGGATAGGGTAGACATATGGGAGACTTGTGGAGGGAAGAGAAAGTTTGGAATGCCTCCTGTGAGGAATGAAACTGGGAATGGATTAGGGAAAAATGAAAAGACTGCTTTGATACAATGAGGGGTCAACTGAGGTTGGATAACATGAATTTGTGATGTACTTAGTCTGCAAGGGTGTGAGGCTTCCTCCAGGTGTTTTTAGCTTCTACTGAACAGGGCTGATGTTCAGCACGAGCAGGGCAGCTGTAGGATAAGCTTGCAAAAGATTCAAAAGCAGAGGACAGTACAGAATTGAAATGGCTAACTAGTGGAGATGCAGGTAATTGAAATCAGAGCTGGGGTAATGGTCTGAGAAAGTACTGAGGAAGACGGAGAATGGAGGTCTTAGAATAGGTGTGGAAGTGGTGAAGCATAAGAAGATATCAAATGACAGGAAATTATGGTCGGATGGGTTTCTAATGAGGGAAGTGGAACACTTGTGGGTAATGGAAAGGTCTAGTGTGTGAACTAAGTGTGGTCATGCAGCAAATCTGTGGTAAAGCTTTGGAAGAGCACCCAGCTCTCTTGGCTCCTGGTCATGACACATAAGAGAATCAGAGATATGTGGAGATAGGAAAGACTAAAGGAAGATTTAAATCTTTAAATTTCAAGAAGAAGGATATAGGTTAGACATTAGGAAGGACTTCATGAGAAAAAGAAACAGGTTCAAAAAGGAAGCTATAGAATTCTCTTTTCAAGGTATGTCAGATTACTTTCTTGCTTAGATATTGTCTTGTATAGGTAAGTTGTGCCTTCTCAAAGTATTGTACAGTCCCAATGTTCATTGACTAACAGGGATTACCAATTTTAATTGATGATGAGTATTGTCTACATTCAACTACTCACATTTTATTTTATTTCTAAAAATTCATTGGTTAAAATGTTCAAGTTCTAAACACAGTAATAGAAAATAGATCTGACTCTCTTGTTGCCTTCCATGCTTTTTATTTCCTATTGAAATTTTAGCCTTTTTCCTCTAGTCTGATATTCAACAGATACAAGGTAAAATTTTCTGGACTTTGCAATAATAAGTTATGATAGAGACAAATCAAAGAGAATGTCATGTCTTTGAACCTAAGATACTAGGTGAATGAATGTGACAGTGGTAGCAATGGGACTCAAGTTGAGCAAATTCATAGAGAAAGACAAATTATATTTTGGATGTGCTGAATTTAACATGTCAATGGATAGAGATGACCTCTAGCTGACTGCAGATTCAGGCCTGAGGCCTGGGAAAGACGTTAAGACTGGCGGAAGGTGAGGCCTAGAAAAAGTAAATGACTTGATGTCCCCCAACTGGTTAGTAGCAGGTGACATCACTCCTACTGAAGTAAAGAAAATGGGTTTAGGGGTGGCTAGGTGGTGCAGTGAATAGAGCACCAGCCCTGGAGTCAGGAGGACCTGAGTTCAAATTTGACCTCAGACACTTAATAGCTGTGTAATCTTGGACATGTCTCTTAACCTCTTAACCCCAAATCTCATACTCATACAACCCCCCCCCCCCCCGAAATTATGGATCAAAGAAGGTTGGAAAGATTGACAGTCTTTAAATGTATGAATGTTTTGCCACAGGTGATAACCAGCTACAAAGTCCACAAGATTGTATCACTGAAACATCTTCTACACCTGTTGCTTTCTCTCTTTCCCCATTACTACCACAGGCCCTCATTACCTTATGCCTTAACTATTGCAATAGCCTCTTTTTTTTAGGAAAGTTATTTTTTTTCAGTTCCAATTTTTCTCTATTCTCTCCTCCCTCACCAATTGAGAAGGCAAGAAATAAGATATCCATTATGCATCAAACTGTATTTTCACATTGGTCATGCTGTAGTGGGGGGAAGGAATAAGAAAAATAAAGGAGAAACAAAATTAAACTTCAAACTGCACTCGAGTTCATCAGTTTTCTCTCTGAAGGTGTGTAGCATTTCTCATCATGAGTCCTTCTGAACTGTAGTAGATGACGGTATTGATCACAGTTGCTAAGTCTTTCATAGTTGGTTATCATTACAATACTTGCAATAGCTTCATAACTAGTCTACGTATCTCCTTTACAATTCCTGCCCACCCTTTCCAAATGCCAGTTACCATTCTTAAATATACAGGTTGTCCCATGAGTCCTCTGCTGATAACCCTTCAAAGACCTCCTATTGCCTACTACCTGCAGTTCACATTTCTTAGCTTAGCATTCAAGATCACTGTTAATACCAGATCATGTTGCCTTTTTTAGCCTTATCTCCTCCTACTCTCTTCCATCCTACTGTTCTCTTCCAAGTATTCTAAATTGGCTTAGTCACTGACCACTCATTCATGACTCTCACATTCCTGCCTCCAGGCTTTTCTTCACACTATTCCCAATGTCTGGCATGTCCTTTTCCTATCTCTGGGCAACCATGTTTTATAGCTCAATTCAAATTTTACTTCTTCCAGGAAACCTTCACCAACTCTCTCATAAATAAATATCTTTACAGAATTATTAATTTTTATTAGAGGTAACTGTGTATGTGCCCTATTTCCCAGCTACTCCATGAGGGTAAGAATTATGTCTTAGTTTATCAAAGGCATGATGATGTAGAGGCAGAAGTACTTGTGTTTGAATTTCACCAAAGGTAATTAATAGCAATTTGGCCCCCAGGGAAATGCTCTTAACCCCTCCAAGCTCCAGGTATAGTATCCTCATCTGTAAAATGGGAATAATGTGCCTGAACCTACTTCAAAGGGTTGTATCAAATGAAATAATGTATGTAAAGCACATGGCAAAACTTAAGGTGTTAAATGAATATTGGTTATTATTATTACTGCTTTTAATCCTTCTCTTTCTCCTATCACCTAGCGAGTGTTCTCAGTGTAGTAATCATTTAACAAATGTTTGCTAAATTACAGGAAAGAAATTAATACCTCACAGTGAGAAAAAATGACTGTAAACTGAGGTTCCTTGGATTGAGGTGAGGGCACATCTGGATCAACCACTGGAGCTGCTACTGTTGACCCACACTGGTCCCAGAATGTGTATTGACAGAAGACAAAATTGGAGAGATTTAGGGGTAGCCCAGTTGCTTCTTTAATTTTTACCTGAGGAAATAGAAAAAATGTAATATAACTTCATTAAAGAAAACATTTACCCAGAAAGCATTTCTTCTCTCAATATTCTCAAATGTAAATGTAAATCATGAAATACATTTCCATGCCCAGAACTCTTGCCTTTTTAATCTCTGCCTCCTAGTTCCTAGCTTCCTTCAAGTATCTGCTAAAGTCCTACCTTCTACCAGCAGCCTTTCCTGATGGCTAGTGCCTTCCCTGTTTGTTATCTCTAATGTACCCAGTGTACAACTTGTTTGTAAGCAGTGGTCTGCATGTTGTGTTTCACATTCAACTGTGGGCTCCTTGAGGACAGGAACTGTGTCCCCAGAGCTTAAAATGGCTTCTACCATAAATGGCAGTGCCCCAGAGTGATGCATACTGCTCAGTGCAGGGGCTGGCACAGATTAGGTATGTAGTAAGCTGACTGACTAGCTGATAAAACTACTCAGCCATTTAACTCTCTGATACTACTTAGCACATTTTTAGTTATTACCTCTGTAATATCGATGCCATAATTCTCAATCTCAAATACTCGTACTTCTCTTAGATAATACATATATAAAAAGGTCTCCTGACTACTATAAACTAGTTTCTGGTATGACTGCAATCTTTGCTAAGAAAACTCATGCAACCTTATAAATGATATCTTTCAAGGCAAAATGCATTTTTTTTTTAAGGTAAAGCAAACCATCTTTAGAAAGAGCTACACACTAAGGTTTTGTATCCACTATCAATTCATTTAACTTTAACTGTTTTAAGTGAAAAATATTTCTTGCTAACTGATAATATTCCATTTTCAAAAATGATCACAAAACAAGACCACTCCTCTCACCCGGCAGGTCAGCTTTTTGACTCGATGGATGATATCACCATTGCTGTCCATGACTTCGAGGCTCCCACTCTCACTAGAGTTCTCTGAGGAGTCATCGCCTTCAATTGCACGCTCTGGAACAGCTCCTGTGACACGCATCACTTCAACATGTAGGCGTCCTGAAACCTGGGACAAAAAGACACTAAGTGGCTAAAGGTGGTGAGAGATTCAACCAGAAGTATCTGCAATACTACAAACTTGCAGTCAACAGCAGCTGGATCAGGACTGTACTCCTCAAGGTTATACATCTGTTTTGCCTGCTTATGTGTGGTGTCCATATACCACATTCAAGGTAGGTACCATGAACATAGGTTGGCTTAATGACAATAAAGAATAAAAGATAATAATAGTAGTCAGCATTTACATAGTACATTAAAGTTTGCAAAGAACTATCTATACATACATACATACATACATACACACACATATGTAAAATCTCAGGTGATTTTCCCAGCAGCCCTGTAAGGTAAAATGTGGGGAAAACGGCAACAGAGAAAAATTAGTCAAAGAGAAAATAGAAAAAAGCAGCTTGTGAAATCAGATATTGTCTCCATTCATTACAGAAGTCTACTTTTGATCCTGTGGAGTAAAAGCAGTTAATGGTACTGGCTATCTGTGATGAGATGTCCAGGGAGGAATGGGTAAGTACAGAACTATGTATTTAGCACATTGTATTTTAATCTGCTGACCACTTCCACTTTGGCCAAGCAATAGGGTACCAAAGTACAGCAGTATGTCTGGGAAGTCAAAGAACAACACTTTGAATGCTAAAATTTGGTTCTCAATTTCAGATTGAGAAAAGGTAGGAAACACAAATGTTACTCAAATTAATGAAGAAAAGAATGGAACTAATGAAATATGTAATAATTATATTATATACAATAGGTTATATTTATATATAATATTTATATTATTATATGATATATTATCATAGCATCAATATTATATTAATAAATATTATTTGTGTTATATAATATGTGATATTATAATTATGTTATAATATAATACATACTATAACATAGTATAATATCATCATATATATAAATATATAAAATATAAAAAGTAATCTGAATTTCAGCATGCTATGGTAACAGTTGAAATCTGTAACTAAACTGGCCAAATAAACTGAGCTGTATTAGTAAAAAGATAAAAAAACAAAACAACAAAAAAAAGGTTAATAATAGTGGAGAGGTATAAATTGGCTTCTCTAAATATTCTGAAGTTCAAAACTTGGTGATCTTACCTCAGCGTGTCTACTGTGCCTCATGCTGAGGCATCCTTTGGGTTTTGGGGCTTGGAGATACAGGGTGAAGGAGAAAAATGAATCAAAACTTTGAGATAAAGATAAGGGTTTGAAAAGAGATGTTCTGAAAGAATTCACAAAGGCCAGTCAAGTTTTAAAGGACTCCCTGCTCAGATGAAAAAAAAAAACTGAAGGTCAGGGAAATAAAATGTAATTTATTCCTAAATATTTTTAAAGCGATATCTTAATCCTGAAAACTGAGAGCAAAAAGAAAAATGAAAACTAAAATAATTGAGATAACTGAGATAATTTTTTCTCAGATTATATCTTTCTCAGATTTTATTCTCAGAATAGAAAAAAATCATGACTCAGGAACCATGCCTTCATGGTCTAAGCTATTCATTCCAGTTTTTGGTTTTGTTTCAAGAATAATGCCTATGATGAAAAACGTTTAAAAACCTCACGTTGCTAAGGCATTTAAAACCCAAGTCACAAGCATAAAGCTAACCAAAGTTGCTTTGCCTTTACCTCTCCCTGCTGGCTGATGATGGGGACTGCATACTGAAGTTTCACATCATAGAAAAGGCACTCCAGGAAGACATTTGCTACACCGATTAGGTTATGGTTTTCTTGTGCTTCGTAAAAGGGGTCCCCACGTTTACCATAGAGTCTCTTTACCTTTGGGGAGAAAGAAAATAAACAGAAATAAGCAATTATTTTGCATTAGTAGATAGAACACAGAACCTGGAGTCAGGAAAATCCAACCTTAGATACTAGTTGTGTGACCCTGGGCAAGTCACTCAACTTCTCTCTGCCTCAGTTTCCTCATATGTAAAATGAAGTTAACAACAGCACCTATCTCACATGGTAATGTGAGAATAAAGTGATATCACATTTATGAAATTGCAAACTTTAAAGCACTACATAAATATAATTATTTTTGTTGGCAAAGCTTCATTAAAGGGTTTTTTCTAAAACAACAATAATAATAAAAGCTAAGTCAACCCAGTAATTAAAACAGAGCAATCATATTTAATTCACTTCCTCATTTCTGAAAGTGGGAAAGATGAAGACAAAGCTATACTAACATCACAGGTTTATGGAAAGACCTTAGGGTCATCTAATCCAACCTATATTCATTTAAAAGATGAGGGAAATTGCTCAAGCTCACACAGCTAGGCAGAGCTGGAATTGCCACCTAGATCCTCTGAGTCCAAACCCAGCATTCTTTCCACTATACTCTTGAATTATTCCCTAATCTTATTTCCTTTTAATTCTCTGTGTTCTGCTTCCCCTTCCTAACCCCCTTGCCTCTACGATTACCTGTAGACTCACAGGATTTAGAACCATCACGGTGTTTAGAGATCACCAAGCTCAATCCCCTTGTGGCAGAGACATGAGGCTGAGGCCCAAGGTCACATGGAGCAAATCTAAGATTCAGAACCATGTAGTTTTGACTTTAAAACTAATGCTCTTTTCATTAGTGAATAGCTGTTTCCATATTCCATTCAATGAATATTTACTTAGTGCCTACTATGTGCCAGGCATTGTGCTAATTATCAGGTGATAACTTGGGCATCATCTTTTACTTCTATTATTACAGGACCAAACTTTACCTTTTATCTAGCAAACTAACAGGATACTCTCAGTAGTTGGAGGAGTATTTATAGGTACCCCTAGGTATAGGCACTGAAATTCTGCTAATTAATACATTCCATGCTATCTGTTTCCAGAATGGATCTTCTCTAGGACTAATAAAATAGTAAGAAAAACAAAATCAGTTTTGTTTTACTGCATTTGACTCCAAAAATGTAGTAGAAATATAGTCAAGTAGGTAAAAAAAAACAGCTGACAATGCAATGACCAACTATAATTCCAGAGGTGATGAATTCCAAGTTATCCACCTCTTGACATAAAAGTGATAAACTCAGGATATAAATTGAGACATATTTTTGTGATATGGTTAATGTAGAAATTTATTTTGCTTGACACTTTGCAGATTTGTTATAATGATTTTTCTTAGGGTAAGGAAAGAAAATTGATACTTGTCAGCAGAAAACAATTTCATTAAAAAAAAACACCCAAAACTAGGTGCTCAATGATAAAGGATTGGACAAAGGAACAGAAAACATGGTTTTAAGTCCGGTCTTTAACATTAGGGCTTGTCACTTAATGTCTCTGGCTTTCAGTTTCCTCATCTAAAAAACAGGGATAATAATGCTTGTATTACCTACCTAATAAGCTCGTTGTACAGTCCAAATTAGACAAGATACGTAAAGAGCACTTTGCAGAGCTTAAAGTGCCATTTAATCTCAGCTATTAAAATACTACTAATAATTGTAGCTCATATTGTTAGGGATACCACTGATTTAACCTATTGTTTCTAAAGTCACTTTTATCTGATATTTTCTTTGATGACTGTTAACTTTTCAAAGTATCCACAAAGGCAGGCATGTTTGTGCAGTAGACTTACATGGGTTTCCATTTATGTGTGTATATATATGCACATATACATATATACACATATACATAGATATTTATACACACACTTTTTTCAGACAGTTGTGTGATTTTAATTCTATTAAATGCTATATATATATTAAAGGTATGATTTCCTTACCTCGGGAACCTTCTCTTTCCATTCTTGATAGAGGTCTCTCATGTCAATCAATTTATTTTCCAGCTTCTCAATGTTCCACACTTGGGTGCTTTTTCCTTTTCTTCTCACTTGAATTGCTGGTTCACTCACTATGGCACCCCTCTGTGTTACCCACATATAGACACAAAGATGAATTCTTTAAGCAATATTACCACCTAGTGTAAGAGAACTACCATGCAGCCTCTTTCTTTCCAGCATATAGGCTAGAAGGCAACTATATGAGATTGTATGGGTGCTCTTTAACAATTTCCCTTTGGACAGGAAAAGTTTCTCTCAAATCCAAGGACAGGGACACTTCAAATCTCTCCAAAAAAGTTCAAATCACACCTAAATCTATAGAAATTATTCAGGCAATTGTTCTGTTTAAGGAGTAGGGGGTGCAAATGAGCAGCTGCTCTTCACAGTCTTAATTTAAAAGGCTCAGATGCAGTTAACACACCTGGAGGGCCACTGAAAATGAGTGATATTGAACACTTAGTCACCACTAATCTTCCTTCATTACAGAGCTCCTATTTTTAATACATAACACAAACACTTAAATTAAGGAAAATAAAATTTATGTGAAAGAAAACTATAGTTACTTTCAATGGTTGTACTTTAAAATACAGCTTCAATTTAGGTGATAAAAGACCCAAAGGCATCATTTAAAAACTAAATAACGTTTATGCCTGAAAATCTTAGCATATGTGGACATGAGGTAAACACAGATCAATAGTTTTGGTTTCCATCAATGGCCCCTTTTAATGGGTATTCTGGGATAATGGCTTTTGTACTTTAATACAGTTTCCTTCATTCTCATTTTCTTTATAAACTGGTTTCTCTTACCTTCCTGTTGGCACTGAGATTTGCAGCAGGGATCTGAAGAGTCACTTGGTAATCAGTGAGCTTTTTCATTTCCTCAGCTAAGAAGTTTGCTTCCCTCACCAGGGTGTTGGCTTTTACTAGCTGCTCTCGTAATTTTGCTAGGCTTTGCCGGAAAAGCTCATCTCTGTGTTACAGGAAAGAGAAGATTAAGAATTTGTGAAAAATCGACAATTACTCTTAGAAACTGCTATAATTAAAAAATGGGAGAAAACCAATTTTCTACAACCTAAGAATAAATTCAGGGAGTGAATTAACTGAAGATGATGTGAATTTCTCTATGTCCCATAGTCCTTTGGCCTGATGTCAACAAGGATTTGACTTTCAGAAGATAAATGCTGTGTAGGATTAAACAGTACATGTTTGATGGGGAGATAAAAGGGAGAGAAGCAGAAATGGATCACAGAAAACTCTCATCTGAATGGTTAAGGAGTATTTGAAAATATGCATCTTTCATTTTTTGATTAAGGAAGTACCATCTTGAGGAGCAGCTAGGTGGTACAGTGAACAGAACACTGACTCTGGAGTCAGGAGGACCTGAGTTCAAATTTGGCCCCACACAATACTTACTAGCTGTGTGGGCATGTCACTTAGCCCCCCAAAAAAAGCAAAAACCAAATCAGACAAACAAAAAAACCCCAAACAAAAGAAAGTGCCGTCTTGAACAATGCCATCATATCTAATAAACTAGCTGTTCTCTTTGGTCAATGCTTTTTTTTTTTTTCTTCAAGGAAAACTTTGCTCAGAAGCATCTGTGTGACTCAAAAATTTCTGGCATGAAATCTAGAAATAGCTTACGACTGGATTTCACTATAGACACTGGCTGACACAGTCAGGTGGGCTTATGGGTTAATCTCTCTATTTTTTGAACAGCTCCTATTCTCTCCCCATATAAACTCCAGTCTGCCTCATTTCTCTTCTCAGAGAGTTCTGTGGGGAATAGAAAACTAGGTGCTTCCTTCTCTTTTCATTATTTTAGAAAGTTTACAAGAAAACATCCCCCTAAGCTAAGGCAGGTGACCTACCAGTATACTACATATCATTCACACTGGCTTCTCTATTTCTCTTAATATAACTAGTAGCTATCCTGTAGTACCGGCATTATCTTCAGCTACTTCCTCTGATCCATATTAAGCCAGTCTCAGATCCTGTCAATGTCTCTCACACCACAACTTTCCATTTCCACCGCTGCCACCCAAATAATACTAATACTAAAGTATTTTCAAATACTTTTACTCCCCTCACCCTGTCCACCCCAATAAGGTTCCTTTAGAATTATACTGTAGATATTCAGTACTGATAAATTTCCATGCTTTGGAGGTGATTTCCCTTTTAGAGTGTTCAGCCATTGTACCATGACTGTAACAGCTTTGAATGTGTAGTAAAAAATTTTCGTGTGTGTGTGTGATGATAGCCAAGAGGTAATGCTACTTATAGTCTCTCTCTCTCACACACACTCTAAGATATAACTGATCACTTTCTAGCCAGTCTCCTGCTACTTTGATTTCATGGATTCTTCGGTAAGCATTAAATCAAGCCATAGATTCCCTCTCATCTTCATGTTTTAGAAAATTAAATTGCTTTTAAAAAGAGGAAAGGATTCCACTAGTGTAACGCATATATTTATATGCTTATGCAAATGTATATAGGAGGGAGAAAAGAATAGGATCAGGGAACTAGCAAGAGTCATGTTTGGCTGGAACATGGTATCTGAAGGGAGCTAGAGTAACATAAGCCCAGAGAGGGGAGCAGAAGTGAGATTGTGGAGAGCCAAATTCTTGGCTAAAGGCTTCGTATTTGATTTTATAGGCCACAGAGAGCCACTGAAAGTTCTGAGGAAGGGAGTCACATTGTCACACTTGTGCATTGATTATTTTGGCAGCTACCTGAAGGACAAATGAAAAGAGGATGGAAGTAGGGAGAAGAGTACAGAGGTGATGAGCAGCTAAACTACAGTAGCATCAGTATAAATGGGAACGAGGAAAAAATGCAAGAAATTTAAGGTAGATGTGGTAGGACTTAGCTAATGGCTGGATGAGGGTGGTGAGGAAGAGTTAGTTAAAGATAATTTCAACTTTAAATCATTTGAAGGATGATGGTACTTTCAATAGAAATAAGAAAGCTGGGAAGAGAGGTCAGTCTTAGTGGGCATAATATGGAATATAGAGATGGTGAGTTCAATTTTCAACATGCTAAGTTTAAGGTGCCAGCAGTATAACTAATATGGAGCAATCATATACCATGAGCTGCACAATCTTTTCTCTGGCTATCTAAATTCTGCTTATCTTCAAGTTTACAGTGTTCTTTTCTTTCTCTTAATACCCAAAGTGCAATCATCTGATTGATTCAAGTGATGATTAGACCATGTATTGTTTTATAATGGTTTTTAATTTGTGATAAACTTTCTCAAATAATTATTTGATTTTTTTACATGCTTATTTTATGTGTGCTGCTCCTTCCATTTTTGTGTATCCCCTTTTAAAAACAGAGTCCATCAGATTAAACTCAGATCAATCTCTTTACACACTTTTCTTTATTTTTTCCCCATCAGGCTCCCTTAGAATTATATTGCCATAATTTCACTACTGAGAGATTTCCATACCTCTTGAGCTGTCTTCAGTTTTAGAGTCCTTGGCTATGGCACCATTTCTTTGAATTTTAGAAACTTTATCTTTTTTTCTTATATATTATTTTTATATGTTTTTTCTCTATTTAGATTATAGTCTTAGTCAGGGTAAGGAATATTTTTTAATACTTCTTTGTATCTTCCATAATGCTTTGCATATAGTACCACACACACAGGAGACAATAGACTGGGTTTCCTTAAAGTCTCAATATAGTTTAAAGCTTTGATAGCTTTAAACAGTATAAACTTTCTTGATTAAATAGTACAAATTTTCTTGAATCATTGAGAGCTTACTGCTGTAATCTCATAACAAATGAATCCCATTAGAGAGTTTTTGTCTTTAAAAGAACTACTTTTTGCTTTATCTTTACTCTGAAAATCTTTGCAAAATAAATATACAAGTGTTCTTATCTCTACAAGACAATTTATACAATAACTTCCTTCTTGTTCCTTTCATTTTTCAGAAATTAAGTCATAATAAAAATCAATCTAAAGTTGAGAGGTAAGAAAAAAAACATTGTGACAAAATCATTTGCATTATCTAATGAACACTTTGTTTTTTCTTTATCTTTAAATTAATTCAAAGTGAAATGAGAAGTAATGCAGGTAGTGCTAGCTAACTCCTTGTGACAATCTTTAAAGTTTTATTTAACAGGTTTTGTTGTTCAGAATTGAACCACCAAATATTTAAGAGTGTGTGTGTGTGTGTGTGTGTGTGTGTGTGTGTGTGTGTGTGTGTATTTATAATACTCTCCTGGGAAAGCTCTACAGAACAGCTATTATCTAAGGAACAAGGTCAATAGCTTAATTTCAAGTATTAGAAATTATCACATTTCAGTAAACAGACAGATCAATCCCTAAAGCAAGGGTTCTCAAAACTTTTTGGCATCATGGATATCTCTGGCAGCCTGGTGAAGTCTCTGGACCCTTTCTCAGAACAATGTTTTTTTAGCCAAATAAAATAAAATATTGTGAAGGAAACTAGTTCTATTGAAATACAATTATTACCATATTAAAAAAATTCATAGATCCTAGGTTAAGAACCTCTGCCCCAAGGGGATGTAGTTGACTCTTTCTAAATTTCAGGTTATACAACTGCACAATCAGGCAAATTATTATAGCAGGTCTTTACATGATATGCAAAAATGGTTACCCCTTTTATTATGATGTCTATTCCCAGTCAATGGATATCCCTTCTTGGGAATGAGTTGAGTCAAGCAAACCTGATGCTTCTACTTCCACTTGAAATGGCACTCACCAGAAGAGCAATTACATGAAAACTGAAATTACATTTAATCAGGGTTGAAAGCAGGATTAAAAAAAAGTAGACAAAGGAAAGCAGTTTTATTACTAAAGTGCATCCTACTCTCCATTCCAATACATTAAGGCTCTTAGCTGGTAGGCTCTGTTCTTTGTCCTGACCATTTAACAGTTATAATGCACTTAAGATAGTTACCAGGAATAGTAAATGTGAACTTCTGCCTTTTCTTTTCCAAAAAAAACCAATCACAACACCATGAAATTAGGCTTGTCTTCAGTAATGTCCCCTTCTGCCATTCCCACTCTACATGTGTTGATCATGGGAAGCACTGTTCCCAAACCTTGTTATTCTTTTACCTTTCTTCTGCCCACAAGGTCACCTTCTGCTGAGCTGTCTGCCCTGTGAATGTGAGCCGGTCAGTTCCACTGTTCTGGTGTTGCCTCTCAGGAGAGAGCTGTTGTCTCAGCTGCTCCAGTTCACGCTCATACATCATACGTTGTTCCTCCAGGGCACTCCGCTTCTCTTCTAAATATTGCTTCTCTAGAACCTGAACCACATTCTGAACTGGGTCTGCCAAGGCAAGATAAGAAAAATTAGAAGCCAAACAGGTCCTATACTTCACCAATCTGCCTTTCTGTTAGTACCTAAAATAAAAAAAGTCTCCACAATTTCCAATGTCCCTTGCAATGACATTTTAAGTGTCCTATGCCCCCGTCAGACAAAAATTCTCATTGTTTCCAATTCTTTGAATACTTCTATCTAAGTTTCCTACTTAACTTCCTCCACCTTGATGAGTACTTCCAATATTCAGATACAGAAATAATTAACAGAAAACAGATGGCAGTGTTTTACAAACAGTCTCTGGAGTGGGGTAGAAAATTGTGGAACAGAGGCAAAAGGAAACCATAAGTCTTGGCTGTGAATGCAAACTTACCAAGATCTAGAACCACTCTAAGGCTTTAAGTCATATGAGTTCACTTTCAAAATGAGTAGACATTTGAACAGAGATGAGCAGTCATGTGGTTTCCAGGCAGAAAAAACAGGAATTGTTTTGAATATGTTTTATGATACAGAGTTTGCACTGCCAATTTTAACCACAAATCTCAGTCTTTAAACTTACCTTATGTTAGCAGAAACACACAAATCATTAAAAAACATTTTAGGAATATTTGGTCGACTGCAAGCTGGCCATTTTCCAGCAGCTAATGGCTTCGCTAAACACTACTGTCTGTTGTCTGAAGAGCCAATTCACCTTTAGGTCTTTTCTTTACACAACAAAAGGCTACTTTTGACTTCCAGCTGATATAAATCTAGGTTGCAAGGCAGGGCCCAGGTTCACTGACACAAAGCTGAACAATTGTTGAAAAATCAAACTGGTCTCAAAAAAAGGCTAAAAAAAAAAAGAATTATTTTTCTCAAAGGTTTTAATAGCTAATGGGGTCTAAGGTGACTCTCTTATAACTCATTATTAACAATGGGCTATAACTGGTCACTAGCTAGTATATGGGATAGTTAGGCAGCACAGTAGAAAGAGTACTAGGTTTGGAGTCAGGAAGACTCATGTTCAAGAGTTCAAATCCAGCCTCAGACACTTTGTCACTATGTGATCCTGGACGAGTCACTTAAGTTTGCCTCTGTTTCTTATCTGTAAAATAAGTTGGAGAAGGAAATGGCAAAACACTCCAGTGTCTCTGCCAAGAATAACTTAAATGGGGTCAGGAAGAGTCAGACACAACTGAAATGACTGAACAAGAACAAAAACTGAGATTCTAATGTTGGTCTGAGAAGCTGTGTGGTACAGTGCAGGCAGATTGCATTTCTAATTAGAAGACCTGAGGCTAAACACAGACTGCATTTCTAATTAGAAGACCTGAGGCTAAATCTTATTCTGTTCACTACCTTTGTGACTTTGGGCAAATTACTTAAGCTCTATGGTCCTCAATTTTCTCACTTGTAAAAAAGTGAGATGGACTAGATCATTTGCAAAGTTCCTTCCAATTATAAATATTATGTTTCTATAGTTTACATAAACCAGAAAAATATGTATAGGATTAACAGTTCAAATATCATGAATGGCCAACCTTTTTTTGTCAGAGACTAAAAGCAGAAAACAGTGGGTGATGATGGCAAAGGGTGAGCAAAATTTCCTCTTCTGACATCAGAACTTGATAAATAGGTGATGAATAATAGTAATGACTAATGGTTGAAAAAAAATGGCCCCTTATAGAAGGAGAGTGGAGATAGTGTACTCACTGCCGGTTGACATTGAGAAAGGCTGAAGAACGGGTATGACAGCTTTGTTGTGGTCTATGGGTATGGTTCCAGGGGTGGGGAACCTGGGACCTTGAGGTCACATGTGGCCCTCTAGGTCCTCAGGGGTGGCACACTGACTGAATCCAAACTTCACAGAACAAATCCCCTTAATAAAAGGATTTGTTCTATAAAACTTGGATACAGTCAAAAGGCTGCACCCAAGGACCTAGAAGGCCATATGTGGCCTCAAGGACACAGATCACATATCTCTAAGTTAGACAATAACAAAGTATTGAATACCAAAATCATTATTGATAAATTTTTATTGAGTGCACACTGAAGAAATAGTATTGACCAGAAAAACAAAGGCACCGGACTGGGTAAAACCTTTGCATAGAGCAATTGTTCTCAAGGTTTAGTCTGTGAACCCCTGGCAGTCCCCAAGAGCCTTTTAGTGGGTCCAAGAGTTAAAACTACTTTGGTAGTCATACTAAAATGTTATTTGACTTTTTTTCGTTCTCATTCTCTCATGAGTATACTTTGGAGTTTTCCAAAGGTTACATTATTTGTGAATTAAAGATTTAGTAGAAAACATAAAGACTGAGTTACAATCTCATCTGCAGAATTGTATTTTTGCATTACAAATAGACAAATCTACAAATATGGCTGGACTTGTGGTTTTATTTGTGGTATTTGTCTGGTATCAGCACTAACTAATCATCAAAGACTTTCTTTTATGGGGGTACTTGGCAACAAACATAAGTGGTGCTAAAATATTAATTGTTGACCAACTTCTGAATTTCATGGTTTATCTTGGAACCACTGCACTGACATTTGTAGTCAGGATGTAAAAGTAAGGGTGTATAAAATTGCTGTATCCTTCACATGAATCACAGCAGTGGTATCAAAGTGTATTAATAAACACTCTAGGGGTGGCTAAGTGGTGCAGTGAATAGAGCACCCGCCCTGGAGTCAGGAGTACCTGAGTTCAAATCCAACCTCAGACACTTAACACAAAAAACTAGCCCTGTGACCTTGGGCAAGTCACTTAACCCCAACTGCCCTCCAAAAAGCAAAAAAAACCAAAAAACACAAAAAAAACAACACTCTATTCTTTATCACAATGCACTCACAGTCTTAAAAAAAAAGCCAATTTCACTTTAAAAAATTTTAGGAATGTCCTTGAAGAAGTGAAAAATTAATTTTATTTTTAAATTTATTAACTATATATTATTTATATTTATTTATTACACAAACAATCCTGAATGTATTTTTAATATTCTATGTGATGAAATGGGAAGTCTGGATAAAACTGCTGCTACATACCCAAGTAGAATGATTGTTTCAAGGAAAAGTATTTGGGAGACTGAGCTGAAAGCTGAACTAGCTGCTTTTTTCATGGAACCTCATTCTTAATTGAGAAAATGACCAGCAAACAAAATATGGTTATTCAGACCTGTGAATTTGGTGGACGTTTTCTTGAAAATGAAGTGAGCCTGACGCCTTAAGGAAAATGACTGTTATTGTTTGCTCTGATGATAAAATTTGAACTTTCTAGTGAAAATTAGAATTCTGGAAAACCTATACCTGCCACTTAGGCTTAAGAGCTTGCCAAAAGAGTTTGCTGATGGGATTGGTGATGAAATTGATGAACTTGATCTTTTTTGTTGTTACATAATAAATGTGTCAACAGTTGGAAGATCTGAGAGACCCAATATTTTCCAAATTATCAATACATGATGTTATAAATTCATAACTAGGAAAGTGGTCCATTGAAAGTGCATGACTTGCCAATAGAGTTTAATGTAACAAAGTAAGAAAAGTTCATTAATTTGGTTCCATACTCCACATTGCAACTAACCTTTAAGATATTGCCCCTTGTTGAATTCTGGTTTATTATCAAGAAAGACCATTCACAATTATCTGAAAAGGCTATTAAAATGCTCCTTCCTCTTTCAACTATATGTCTATGTAAGGCAGGATTTTTTTCATATAGTTCAACTAAAACAATATATTGCAAAAGAACGAATGAAAAAGCAGATGAGAATTCAGCTGTCTTCTATTAAGTCAAACATTAAGGGGATTTGCAAAAAAATGTAAAATAATATCACCCTTCTCCCTAACTTTTTGTTCTGGAAAAAGTTATTTTACATAAAATGTTATTTGTATTATATAATGGGTTTGTTTTTATTTTAAAGTGAATATTTAAAATGTATTAGTTTTAATCCATAATATGGTGAATACTAATAGCTATAACTCAGATAAGCAAAAGTTATTTTGGATCATCAATAATTTTTAAGAGTTGTAAACCACCCGCGCTGCAACCTGCACGAGGCCGGTGGAGAACTTGAGCCAACCGACATGCGGCTGGTGAGCTGGAACATTAATGGGATCCGGCGATTGCCTGAGGCCCTGAAGCACCTGCTCGACTCCCTAGGAGCAGATGTGACCTGCCTGCAGGAGACCCGAGTCACTCGGGACCTGCTGGAAGAGCCCCTGGCCATCGTAGAGGGATACAGCTCCTACTTTAGCTTCAGCCGAGTCCGCAGTGGCTACTCAGGTGTGGCCACCTTCTGTAAAAATAATGCCACTCCAGGGGCAGCGGAAGAAGGCCTGACCAACCTACTGAGCAATCACCAGGGCGCAGTGGGCTCCTACGGGAATACGGAGGAGTTCACTGAAGATGAGCTACTGGCCCTGGACAGTGAAGGCCGGGCAGTCCTCACTCAGCACCAGATACGCACTTCAGATGGGCACGAAAAGACCTTGACAATAATGAATGTCTACTGCCCCCATGCGGACCCGGAGAAGCCCGAACGGTTGACCTACAAGCTGCGTTTCTACCGGCTTCTGCAACTCCGAGCTGAAGCCCTCCTGCGGGCAGGCAGCCATGTGATCATTCTGGGCGACGTGAACACGTCTCACCGGCCTCTGGACCACTGTGACCCTGCTGAGCTGGCGTGCTTTGAAGAGAACCCCGGGCGTCAGTGGCTCACAGAGTTCCTGTGGCGGCCCGACAGGGAGAGTGGGCTGTTCGTGGACAGCTTCCGTCATTTTAACCCAGCCAAAAGCGGTGCCTTCAGCTGCTGGTCGACTGTTACGGGGGCACGCCTTACCAACTATGGCACTCGACTGGACTATATACTTGGTGACAGACCTCTGGTGCTGGAGGAGTTTGAGGACTCTTTTCTCATGCCTGAGGTGGAGGGCTCAGACCACTGCCCCGTTGGGGCCACCCTGAGGGCTGAGCTCATCCCTGCACCCCGTTGTCCCCTACTCTGTACCCGCTACCTGCCAGAGTTTGCTGGGCGGCAGCAGAAACTCTCCCGGTTCCTGGTCAAACTGGACCCAAACTCTCCAGGGCCCACCTTGCCCCAGCCCCAAGGAGTAAAGAAAGGTGTACCAGCCAAGAACGGGGCCAAAACAACCTGTGGGGACCCAGGCCAACGCCAGCTGAGTCTCCTGAGCTTTTTCCAGGCAGGCCGTCCCCAAGAAAAACTCATCACTGAAGCCCAGGAGCCTGAGACTGAGCCAGTCGACCAGGAGCCCAGGGCAGAGGCACCTACACCCCCCGAACCAGGCAAGGGCCAGGCAGCATTTTGGAAGGCCGTTCTGAAAGGTCCCCCTCGTCCTCCGCTGTGCAAAGGCCATGGGGAGCCCTGTGTGCTGCGAACAGTGAGGAAAACAGGGCCCAACTTTGGCCGGCAGTTCTATGTCTGTTCACGGCCTGTGGGCCACACCAACAACCCTGTTGCTCGTTGTGACTTCTTTCTCTGGGTCTCTAGGAAGGGCCCAGCCACTCACTGAGGACTCACATGCTGCTGGGGGTGGGGGTGGGGAAGAATGGGGGAGGGGTGGTCCTAGGTTATGGAGGTCAGGCATCTTTCTGTGGTTGCTTGCAAAGGCCCAAGAAGGGGCCCCAGAGCAGATGTTAATGGGACTAAAAGGCTCAGGAGAAAGAAGCAAGCTGCTGCTACCCTAGGGTTTGTTTAACTTTTTAAAAAAGATAACCTTAATAAAGTTTGGATCTTTGAGCTGTTAAAAAAAAGAGTTGGAAAGGGGTTCTGAGACCAAAAAGTTTGAGAGTCAGTGGCCTTCAGTGTTTGGTCATTATACAACGAAATATCAGTTCTGTTTTCAAGTATCAGATTTCAATGTTTCAGATGGAAGTGAGAAATTGAAATGATTCAATGAGAATTTTTGTACCACTTTTAACATCTGAAAGGCCTCACAGATTTCTTAAATAATTATAAATTTAAATAATTTCCTGTTACCATCATCAGAGTAAAGGGTACATAGCACAAATTAGTAATGATCAGTTATAAAAGCGAAAGGTTAAATAATCCCCCAAACAGAGCAGTAAGCAAAATTACTAAATAGCCACTACAAATCAGTTATGACAAGTGTCATTTACTAACAGATTCTACAGACTCCAGGTGCTTTTACATTCTTCTTTAGAGCTGCCAAACTGAATGCATGTGTTAAGTTAGGAATTATTGCTGCCAAAGAGAAAATACACTTTAGCAAAAAAAAAAAAAAAAAAAAAAAAGCTATCCTTTCTACAAACCTAAATTCAGCATTTATTTCAAGAACCAAATGAAGATTTCACTTCACATATTCCTATTATGCCTCTCATATAACTAGACATGAGATATCACCAGGCTAACTTATGGAAAATGAACTTGCCATAAAACACTACACAGAGATGGGATAGAAAATAAATGAAAAATAATCACCTACTGTGATCTAAAACACTAGAATGAGGTATGTATTCTCATAATTTCTGAATGTGATCTATTGGGAGAGCATGGTTAATTTTTTTTATAATTAGAAAAATATCAGTAGCTATGAATGTTTTGGAGCCAGAAAATGAGGACTGTATATGAAACTGTAAACCTATATGATTTTTTAAAAGAAGTATGAAGAATTCTCTTTACAAAAGCACCAGAAATTATTTCTTTCAGAGATTATTTACACATATGTATTCAACAACTACACTTCTCACCTTAAGTGAAATTTAATTATTTTAAAAACAAAGTACAAATCTGACCTTTCCAAAGCACAGCTTATTCATATTCACAAAAAGTCTTTCTCAAAGGTCCTAACTCAAGAACTAGCATTTGTAACTTTATGGTTCTTTCCTAAGAGAGATGAATTAAAAACAAGAGCAAAACACTTCACTATGTATAATTACACCACTGATTTTCTACAAAAAATAAAGCAAAGTAAACATTTAACTTCCTATTATAGACACTATTGCAAGTGAACAGATAACCTATAAAGTTTGGATCTTTGAGCTCTTAAAAAAAAGAGTTGTAAAGGGGTCCTGAGACCAAAAAGTTTGAGAGTCAGTGGCCTTGAGCATTTGGTCATTATACAATGAGATATCAGTTGTGTTTTAATAAGTGAGAGATTCAAATGATTCAATGAGATTTTTGTACCACTTTTAACATTATCTGACAGGCCTCATAGATTTCTTAAATAATTATGAACTTAAATAATTTCCTATTACTGTCATCAGAGTAAAGGGTACATAACACAAATGAGTAATGATCAGTTATAAAAGCGAAAGGTTAAATAATCCCCCAGAGCAGTAAGCAAAATTACTAAATAACCACTACAGATCAGTTATGACAAGTGTCATTTACTAACAGATTCTACAGACTCTGTACTATATTAATAAGCAATTTAGAAACATAATTTGGAATCTGAAATGAACATGGGAATGTTTGATATTTTGGAAATTCCTAGTAGCTCAAACCCCCCCTCCCCATTCCCAACAAAGTCCCCTACATACTTCTAACAATCCTATCTCCTCTATGCAATTGAAAGCTGGCTCTCTTCTGAGAATACCATCTCATTTGCAGTCCTTTCCTATTTATCTGAATCCTAAGAACAGAAGCTGAAGTAGTCAAATTCCTTGTGCCCTAGAGCAAAGTCCAGACCAGTCTTCTAACATCTCCCTCCATAGCCTCTCTTCCTTCAAAGTTCATGTAATTCATTTGTATCATTCTTTATCCTAAACTTTGCTGCTGTCATCCATCAATCTCTAGGTCACTCTCCCAAATCTCACAATGACTAGTACTTGACTCTTAGTCTCGTTCCTCACACCTTCCCCCCTACTTCCTGCCTCCCATCACCATTTTCTGGGATTTCAGTATTCATGTTAATGATCCATTTAGCATTTTGGCCACAGAAATCAACACCCACAATTCTATTGACATCCTCCACTCTACTTCAGACACGTATTCTAATGGTCACACTTTAGACATCATGACCTCATGGAACTGTATTCTCTCGAAGATAATGCTGTTTGAAAATGTACCTTCTTTTAACAGTCTCCTATCCTTTTACCTCTATGTAGTCACATTAAACTGACTTTGTTCTCATTGGGATAACTAGTTCTTTGAACTCATTTTCCTTGCCGCTGAT
Organism: Pseudocheirus occidentalis; assembly: GCA_028646575.1. Lineage (NCBI taxonomy): Eukaryota > Metazoa > Chordata > Mammalia > Diprotodontia > Pseudocheiridae > Pseudocheirus > Pseudocheirus occidentalis. The sequence continues at coordinate 143,624,026 of CM053594.1, read as the reverse complement.
TTTACCTGACTCCATACACAGTCTTGATTCCTTATATTCCCACTTTAATGATTTTCTAGCCACAACTGTACAATCCTTGACCCACCAGATGACCTAGCACCCCCAGACTTCAAATACTGAACCTTTAGTAAATTCTAGTACTTGTGGGTTGCTGAACATCACTGGAAAAAATCTCAAAACTGAATAAATTTCACAGGACTATAAATATATGGTATTTAACATATCTTATCATACACTACCTGAAGTGATAGTCTGTATAGCTTTAGCTAGACCCTGAGTCCTTCTTATTGATAGACTATCAGGGGTGCAGAATCTGTGGCCTTGAGGCCACACATGACCCTCTAGGTTGCAACCCCTTTGGGGGTCAAATGACCCTTTCACAGGGGTCGCCTAAGACCATCGGAAAACACCTATTTCTGATGGTCCTAGGAACCAAGACACCGCTCTTCTATCCATCTCCAGGAGGGTCCACTCACATGCAGATGTGGGTCCACCCACATATGAGTATTAAAGGGTTGTGGCATTTAGGAAGGTTGAGAACCACTGCTCTAGGTCCTCAAGTGTGGCTCTTTGACTAAATCCAAACTTCACAGAACAAAGAGGATTAGTTAGAGGGCTGCCCTTGAAGACTTAGAGAGCCACATGTGGCCTCAATGCCGCAGGTTCCCTACTCCAGGATCTCAATCCTCAAAGCAATTTTTCCATCTGCACCAAACATTTTCCTCCCCTCTTCTTCCACATTTATAGCAATCTTCTGTTTCTTTGAGATAAAGTTAATTGAATATGAACTCTTGAAAAATTTCAAATCATTACTTATTCTTTTTCCTTTCTTCCTCCCTGAAAGGAATAATTATCCTTATCCCTCTTGATAAGGTTAATCCCCCTACCTATGATCTTAATATCCTCTCCTAACCCCATCTTCTCCAGGTCCTTGATCCAGTAACGATCCCTACATTGTTATACATATTAATTTCTGTATCTCTTCTGGTTCCTTCTATATTCTTTTAAATAAAATTAGCTTCTTCAATTAAAAAAAAAGTAAAGCCTTTCTTTCTATTCATCCTGCTACCATTATCTCTCTGACCTTTTTAGAGCTAAACTTCTAAAAAAAAATCTATATTTCATAGCACCATTTCCTGCTAACCTAGTCTATTCTCAGCTCTTTGCAATCAGATATTTGGTCTTATCATTCTAATGAAACCACACTCTCAAAGATCGTTAACATCCTCCTAAATGCCAAATCTTTTTTTTTCTTTTTTTAAATTTATTTTTTATTTGCTTTCTTGTTTACATTATTCATTTTCATTACATTTTTGAATTATACATTTTCTCCCCGTCTTGCCCCTGCCCCCACCCTAAAACAGCAATCCCACTGTAAAGTTCCTCTCCTGCTCTGCTCTCTTATTTTCTGGTAGGACAGGGAGGGTCTCCCTATCCCAGCCCCTGTATATCTTAATTCCTAGTTGCAGGTATTACAGAACTTTAAATTCTAGATTCTTTCGATTCCTCCCTTGTCACCCACCCCTACTGGAAGGACACTCAATTCAATACAGGCTGTGGATGTGTGATTATACAGGACATCTTCATAGTGGACATATTGTGACAGTGATAGTCTGTCTCTCCTTCCTATCCCTCCCCCCCCTTGTTCTTTTCTCTACCCTGTCCC
>CM053594.1:143598669-143621860 GCA_028646575.1 Pseudocheirus occidentalis | reverse complement strand
CTGAGTTCTGGGCTCTCTTCCTCCCATTCCATGCTTTGACCCTTTTTGTCCCCAAAAAAGGATTCTAGAGTTTTATTGTTTTTATTTTGCTTCCTTTTTCTCATGTTGGCCAGTCAATTAATTGGTTGGTTTTTTTTAGCTCTGTTAAACTCTGCTTCCAAGGGGGGAAGCTCTGTTCCAAATTGCTGGGGTTTTTCCAACTGCCGGAGCTATTAGGGGGCTGTTGCAAGTCCCCCCAGCTTTGGCTTGCTGAAAGTGCACCCCAGGACCACGACCCAAGACCACGATCCGGATCCATGCTGCTCAACGCAAGAGCACTTGGCCCTAATCATACGATTCAGCCCCCCTGCTGAGTCTGCAGGCCAGGGGCTCTGAAGCAGCCTGGTGGGGGGCCACCGGGGAATCCAGCAGTTCCCTTCCCCCACTGCTTCTTTGCCCCGGGGGCAGAATGGCTGAACTGCTTTATCACCCCCAAATTAATTTTCAAAGTTTCACTTTCACTAACCATATCTGAAGATTTAAAGATCCCCTTAGGCAGGTGCTTTAGATTTTCTTTGAAGTAGAATCAAGCTGCTGTTTGGGAGGCTCTGCTGCTCCTTGTGGCTGCTGTGGCTGCTTTGGGCTCCACAGTCTCTGCTTAGCTGCAGTGTGAGCTGCCCCTCTCCTGTCCCGTTCCTCACACCTTGGCAGATGTGGAGGTGCTGGAGGCTGTAGAACCTCTGCACGCTGGCTGTGAGGCTCGGCTCAGCTCCTTCTCACTGCCCCAGGCCTGGCTGTGGTCTCGACTTCCGGCTGTTCCAGCCTTCGCTCCCGGTGGCCGAGATGAGCCCCTGCTGCCAAGCTGCATTCCGCGAGAGGTGTGTTCTCTACATTTTTGTGAGTCTGAGAGTCCCAGACTTTCATATACTTTGTCTAGGCTCATATTTTATGGGTGTTAAGGGTGGCGGTGTGGGAACTGCGGGACCTTGCTGCTTCTACGCTGCCATCTTGGCTCCGCCCTCCTAAATGCCAAATCTAATGCCTTTTTATTTTTTCAATCCTTTTCTTTCTTGATTTCTCTGTAACATGTGACATGGTTGACCATTCCCTCTTGTATACTTTCTGTTCCTTAGATTTTGGAGAAACAGCGCCTTAAGGGCAAGAACTGTCTTTTGCCTCTTTTTATATGACAACACAGCTCCTTGTACCAAGAGGTGCTTAATAAATGTTTATTGACTATGACTGACTTCTCCAATAACCCTTTCTATACTTTCTTTACTGGCTCATTGTCATCCTGGCCTTGGAAGTGTTTGTTTCCCAAGAGTCTTCCTTGACCCTTTTCTTTTCTTTTTGATGCTCTTTCTCTTAAGGATCTCTTTCATTTACAAGGTTTTAACTATCAGCTTAATGCTGATAGTTAAACAAGCATTTGATGCCCTCATTGCCAAAATATTCCTCCATAGAAATATTTGGATGATTGGCAAGGTTCTCTGATCTATTCTACAGTGTATCACTAAGGCAGCAGTTCTCAATCTGTGGGTCATGACCCCTTTGGGGTCGAATGATCCTTTCACAGGGTCACAGGGGTCACCTAAGACCATCAGAAAACACTTCCGATGGTCTTAGGAACCTCCTCTATCTATCTCCAGATGGGTTTGTCAACATGCAAACATACCCACATATGACTATTAAAGGGTAGAGGCATTAGAAAGGTTGAGAACCACTGCACTAAGGAGATGGTGAGAAAGCCAATCCAGGTCCATTAAGGTCAGTAACCTGGCATATCCATCTTTTAGAACACAAATGGCCTCAGTCATCAATTATTTTCTGCCTGCCATCCCCAAGGTAACTTCCAGCTTTATAACCAAGCAACCTTCTAAAGTCCCAGAATAGTGGCTCCCATCTGGCCTTTTTATTAGATCTCCATGTACACTCTGATGTCCCATCATCAGCATCAGTGCTTTCTGGCAGGCCTCTACTCAAGTGCCCTAAACAGTGCTCCATACAATGAATGTGGTCAGTACTGGAACCTAAAGCTTGAGAGCTGAGTGTCCAAATTCCTCAGCCCCTGGACACACTATTTGCAATACAAGCTGGCTGTGCTTATCCAAGAGCAAGAGCTGTTAACTGATTCCCGATTGGCATCAGCCCCAAACCAGAAATAGAAACAGGCACTTATCTTCTTACACTTTACTCCCCTCCATGTATTCTTCAGTCCAGTGACACTGGCCTCCTTACTGCTCCATGAAAAAAACATTCCATCTCCTAACTCCAGGCATGTTCTCTGGCTTGTTCCCTATGCCTGGAATGCTCTTCTTTATTTCCTTCTATTAGCTTCTAAAACCAACTAAAATCCCATCTGCTGCAAGAAGCCTTCCATTGACCTCTGAATTCTAGCACCTTCCTTCTACTTTCTATCTGTCCCATATATAATTTGTTTGTACATAGCTGCTCCCTTGTTTACTCCATCTGATTAGTCCTTGAAGGTAGGGGCTGTCTTTTGCTTCCTCTTTTTTTATTTTTTTTATATCTCTAGTGCTTAGCCTGGACTCTGGCACATAGAAGGTTCTTATTAAAAGCTTATTAACTGACTGGCCCTATGAACCACCCATCTCATATTCACCTCCGCAAGTAGCAGCAGCAAATTTACTTTGTACTAATCTCCGTTTTATAGGAGAGATAAAGGAATTCAGTGCTGGCTTTTTTGAGATGGGTATAGTCACCTCTTAGCTTTCTTTTTAGTTATTATATCCAATAAAATATTCTTTTAAAATATATAATTCAACATGTAACTTTCAAAACTGTCCTATTTGTCTGTGATTCTTTGGTCTTCCTTCTGTTCTCTTCTGCGCATTAAAAATGCTCCAATGACCCACTTTATTTCTTTTGTTTTCTATTTTCTCATTTTTTGGCTACCTTACTCATACCCTCCCTTCTGTATTTCTCTTTCCCCCATGAAAAAACAAAGAAAAACAAAATCCTTACAAATAAATATGCATGGCTGAGGAAAACAAAGTCTCCCATTGGCAATATTTTAAAATGCTAATATTTTACAGGTTTCCCAAGAATATTTTCTTTCCACTCAAATTTATTTTTTCTCATCAGTTCAGTTGAATACACATTTATTAAGCACCTACTATATACCAGGAACTGAGAATACAGAGACAAATATGAAACAGTTCTTGCTCATAAATTTAATATATATAGATGTCACTCCTTTTATTGTTTTTTTTTTTTTTGCCTTTTTGGAGGGCAATTGGGGCTAAGTGACTTGCCCAAGGTCACACAGCTAGTTTTTTGTGTTAAATGTCTGAGGCCACATTTGAACTCAGGTCCTCCTGACTCCAGGTCTGGTGCTTCTATTCACTGTGCCACCTAGCTGCCCCTTGTCACTCCTTTTCTAAAAACTCATCAATGACTCCTTATGGTCTATAAGCAAAACTGAGGCTTTATTATGCAGCTGTCTACAAGACAATGCTATTCTACCTGTCTAGTCTTTTCTTATGCTACTTACCATCACTGATAATCTATGTTCAAGCCAAACTGGACCTACTTGCTGTCCTTCATACATATTCCCATGCTTTCCCACCTATGAATCTTTGTTTCTGCTATTCTTTATGCCTGAAATGGCCCTTTCCTCTACATTTAAATAAATGAATTCCTATTTACCCTTCAAAGCAAAACTCTATTGCTGCTTCCTCAGGGAGTCTTCCCTGATCCAAGCAACAATAACTCTGCTTGGTGGTCATATATTCTTACATTCATTATTTTATATTATAGCTTTATATTAGTGTATTACAGTTATATTAGTATTATAATTACTTTGCATATACTATACTCTCTACCATACTCTCTCTCTCTGTATGTGTGTATAAATACTTTTGTATTTCACATCTCCCAAATAGGGTATAAGTCCCATTTAGACAGGAACTCTCTTGTATAATTTCATCTTGTATTTAGTACAATGTTATGCACAGAATAAAAATGCTCATTAGCAGTATCTGAATCATTTGGGGCAGAAGGTTTTTTCCGAATTAGCAGAGAGTCTAAGGTTCAAAATTTTTTTCAGCTTAAAAAAAGACATTTACTTATTTTCAAATAAACAAAATTCCTTGGACTAAATGCTAATCAAATGTTGCTATTAAGGGATCCTACATCAGGCCTGCTTTCAAAGTAAATGAGTTTAATTTGTAATTAGAAGCATCTGTTTGCATACCAATGTTATTTGTAATAAAACCTCTAAAAGCAGTTTTTTTTACTTAAGTAGGTTAAACATGTGCCCTACTATATTGCTTATACTAGAAATGGGTTTATCAAACCATCTGCTCATAAAAAACATAGTCAAGCTTAAATGCAACCTAAGTAGGAATATTAAATTCTAAGTTAATCGAGTTTTTATGACAGGCATTTTACTATAATGAGCCACATGGTAAAGATCTGAGCTAGAATCCTAAATTTCATTTCTATCCTGTCCTGTTCCTATGAAAGAGACAGCACCACCTCTTTTAGAACAATGTAGAATTCTAGCCAGAACTGAGCTCTCTGCTCTCTAGGGTAGGTTTGTTTCTGGTTTGCATTTTCCTGGCTTTGGAGGACATGATTAAATAATCTATTTGGTGTCATTTCAGCTGCAAATAGAGTTTTGTGGGCTAGGAACTTATTTCTATATAATAAGGTTTCAAATTTTAGAAAACCAATTTATAAGTATTTAGAACAAAATTTGCTTGTGAATTTGAGGAATACTTGTGTAGACAAATACTGCAACCTAAACATACCACATAGTTAATCACTGGATTCAAAATCAAAGCAACAATTTAAAAATCTTTAAAGTTTACTTTTTGGCAGCAAAGAAGCAACTGAATTGACTAGGCTCACACAAGGGGCGACCAGTACTTTTAGAAGAAATATAACTTACTGGCACTCCTACTTCTCCATACATTTACAGGTAGAATGGGTTCAAGTCTGAGTTTTGCCATTTACTCTGCAACAGTGGACCAGTCACTTAATCTCTCTGATTCTCAGGTTACTTATCTGTGAAATGGAGATAAAAGTGCCTGATTCCTACCACAAAAGGTTACTCAAAGAGTAAAACAATGTATGTAAACCACTTTGTAAATGATAAAGCACTAGATAGACATTACTATTAATAAAATGTTAATTATTATTATTTTAGAATGTGTTATTTATATTTTGTTATTATGGTTATTATATTACATAATAATATAAATATCAAAATGTTTACTTATTTTTATTTAATATGTATTATTTTTATAACGCTATTATAAATATTATTAAGGAGTCGATGACTTGTATGTTCTTCCTCACATCACAAAAGCACTTGAGGCAGTGTCCAAGTGAACAAAGATTGTGTGCATTCTCCATAAATGCACTCATGGTAACAGTTATAGGGGTAGGCCTTCTATTCCGGCTTTGATGATGACATATGGTTGGAAATACCTTCTTTTGAACATGCTTTGGGTTTTTCTTTTGCAAAGTAGCTTACTATTTTATAGTTTTACTATTAGTTTACTATGGTCTGTCCTTATAATTGTACTATTTTATATAAGAAATCTGTCCAGTGACTGTGGGTCCCTGTCACTATGAAATGTTATACTATGACAGGACTGAAAAATCTCTAGCCCATTCTTACACAACATAAAATCGGATCTTAGGGGATTATACACTGTCTTTACCCACTTCCTTTCATTGAACTCTTCTTGAATGCTGCTTTTAGGTTGGTAAGACTGCCTATATAGATTTTGGTTGCAATATCGAAGTGACAGGTATCACAGGAAGAGGGCCAATGAGCCCCATCCAGACATAGCACTGCTCTGTTTCCAAAGTTTTGGGTTTTTTCCTAGGATAGAACTGAAAAATGCCTTCCCTTGTGAGCGCTGTGGTACCTACCTGAGTTGGCCTATTTGTTCAACCAGTGGCAAAATTTACAGGGAAAGAAGTTGAAAGGAAACATTTACACTGGAAAATGGAGCAAACCAGAACTGCTAACAAAATGGCTTAAGAATCAGACTCAGGGCAAAAGTTAACAGAAATAGCAGTCTAGGAGAAGGGACAAAATCCTAGGAGAAGGTGTAGAGCCCTAGAAGGAGTTTTCTAATATTCACTGTGTTTCCTGAAATAGAATTATACCATGTACTCATTTAGTTACTTATTTACTTTCAGTATACCCATTTGTAAAATGGTAGTGGGAGAAATACCTCCCAATTACCATTTGTTTCTCTTACAAGGGATTTAAGGATAATAAATTTGTAACTGTTTACTGTTTTTGAGTTCTCTGTAAAGAAGTCATTATTCTACATTAAGTATAATCACTGTTACTGCAAAGAGCCCATCAAATATTTTATCTCCTTGGAGATATGACAAGTACTTAGATGTACTGTCTTTTGAACTGATGCATTGTTACTTTCTGCAGGAATAACAGCTGCAGAACTACCTCAAGAACTGGTGGATATCATTCTTGTGGGCACCTCTAATATCAATGAAAATCACAACTCTTAGTTGACAGATTAATATTTTGCTATGGCCTATGAAATTCAAAACCTCACCTCAAATCTCTCTGTCCAAGCCTCTTTCATTCAAACTGAACCTTGTTTGACAGGTCTGTATTCAAAAGTCTTCCCAGCCTAGTAGGTCTTATAGAGCTTGTGCTCTGGTGACATGACCTTCAAAAATCTAAGGTCACCCCATGGCATGAGGAAACATCACAAGACTTCTTCAGTATAGTACTAATCAAAATACCACCAATATTTTCCAGTTTTGAGAGAAACTAGTTTCACATAACAAAAACATTTAATGAATAATGATTAAAATGGGGATGGAATAAATGGGAAGAACATTTTTAAAGAATCCTCCAAACTAGAATGCAGAGCAGCTTTTCAGGCATATAGCTTCTTAGCTTTCTCCTAATCAAAGCTGTTAAATCTTGCCAAGACACACATTTCAAGCATCAGTTGACAACAGTGCCCAAAAATAGCCATGCTCTGCCATGCAAAGGCAGATCGACATGAAACCTTCATCCCAGCGTTTGTGTAGGAGCTCAGTCTGAAGCCACATGAGTGGGAAGAATATCTTCAAGTAGGACCACCACCGGGATGACCACCAGGAAGTCAGGTTTATCGGGAACCCACCTGGTGGTAGAGTTGAACCACAGTGAGTGTCTTCCAACCACTAACACAGGAATGGTTTCACCAGAGACAGCTTGAAGGATAAGCATGTTAGATTTTGGGGAAAAGAGATACTCATTTATTATTGGGACTTGAGTAAATGGAGAATGAGTATTACTTTGTAAAAGATATGGCCAATATTTGAAAATAAAAGGAATTTAAAGGACAATGTGATATACGGAGTACCAATATGGCTACCAGCCTAACAAATGAAAGAGCTGTATAAAGTAAATTGGGATGAGAGGGTCTTGGAATTATTTGGATAAGAGAACAAGGTAGAAGGAAAGGAGCCGGCCACCATCTCTTTATTCTTCATTTGATTTCCTGCCATTTCTAAAATGCAGGATGTAAACTGAGCATTTAGTAAATTAAATTTTAATTTACTATTGTTTCTCAGTTACATTTCTAAATATGCTTTATCTCAATTTTGTATCAGTCTTTAATTAGCTGGCATGGACTTCTAAACATTTTATAAAGTGAAGGAGAAAGTAGCATAGAATAATGAATGGAAAGAGAGCTTGACTTGGTTTTAAGATAAAGGAGTTCTAGCCTCTAGACCAATGGTTCTCAAACTGTGGGTCTGACCTCTTTGGGGGTCGAACAACCCTTTCATAGGGATCACAGGGGTTGCCCAAGACCATCAGAAAACACATATTTCTGATGGTCTTAGGAACCGAGACACCACTCCTCTATGGGTCTCCAGGCGGGTCTGCCCATATGCAGATACACCCACATAGGAGTATTAAAGGGTTGTGGCATTAGGAGGGTTGAGAACCACTGCTCTAGACAATCTAATCTAGATTGACTGATGTTGGGCAATCAATTAATCCTTCACTGAACACATATTAAGTTCAGTTTTAGAGATACAAAATCACGTAATGTTTCTGGGTCCCAGTTTCCTAACATGTAAAATGAAGGGGCCCATTCTGTAATCGTTATGTCACAATAGGGTTCTATCCATATCACAACTAAAAGGCACAACACAGAAATGTTCCATGACACACTATGTAAAAGAACAAATGAAGGGTACTGTTCAAAAGTTCTTTCAGCTCTAAAGCCGTTTTTTTAATACTATGAGTCACGGCAGCAACCATGTACTGTGATCTGATCTTTAGAATAGGAAAAGTTAGGGAAGAATGGGGGAAGGGGGTAAAAGGAGAACTGAATTCTCAGGGTTCAACATGTATCTTGTGATAAGGCATGAAAGTCAATCATTGACTTAGGCTAATTATAATTCTATATTCTGAGAACAAAATTCATATGATGTAGACAGATGGCAGGTACTCCATAAACTTTGCTAGGAACACTAATAATGAGTGCTCTCTCTCTCTGAGTGTTTCCCCACCTGGAAGAGGTCTTCCATCTCACAGCTCACACCCTGTAACCTGCCCTGTCCCAACACGCATAGCCTGAGGCTTCCAAGGAAGAACTTGTTGTTTTGAAATGTTGCTTGAATAACCCATTAATTAGATTTTGATGTCTCTAAACATCAATTTGAACTGCTTTCCCAAGTTCTGCCAGGTAGCTATCTTGAATACCTTTCAGGAAAGAAAATTATAGAGATTCCTTTGCATTGTTACTCTCTCCTTTCTTCTCTAACATTTTTCACTGCATTCTTTCAATGTAAACTATTAAAATTCTTGTTCACTTTTTGACTTTTCCTTTTATTTTTTATTCCCTCAAGTGAGGATCCACGAAGCTAATCCTAAAAAAGAATGAAGGGATAGATGTCAAATAAGAAGATACAAAGGTTTTTTGCATGCTTCTGAACCCCATTATGTTATATCTCAGATCAGAACAATCTTCCTTTAGCTAGTTCATATTCCACCAAGACCAACACAAGGAAAAATTTACCGGGAAGATCCAAATGAACAAACAAACTATACTTTTAAGTATTATCTCCAAAAGCAGAGCCTACACATTCACACTTGCTCCCGAGCTTCCCAAAGCAGATTCCAGGGATCCTTAGAGGTCTTTCATGGTATACACAAGAGTCCTCACATCAAAAATATATTACTGGGTTGGCAGGAAAGGCCTGGCTAACCTCAGAAGGCATTTTTCTGGTAGACTATAGCCCTGGCAACCTTCCTGTAGTTACTGGGCACTCTGAGAATTTTCCTGGTCTGCTTATAGGCTTTTTGACTTTCCTACACTCAGAGATCAAGAACTAGATTACAACAAAATAGGAAAGGAATATTTTGGCAGGGAGAGGGGGGATACAGGAGAAAAGAAACTGTTTAGAATACAGTGAAGATTTTAATTCAATTCAATTCATATTTATTAAGTGCCTAATGTGTAGTAGGCAGTGTGCTAGGGAATGGGGATACACAGACAAAAATAAAAACCATCTCTGGCTCTCAGAGAGCTTATTGTCTGAGGAGAAAAACAACACATATAAAGATAAATAAATACATGTTATTTAAAAAAAAATAATCTGAGGGGTGGCTAGGTGGCGCAGTGAATAGAGCACTGGCCCTGGAGTCAGGAGTACCTGAGTTCAAATCCGGCCTCAGACACTTAACACAAAAATTAGCCATGTGACCTCGGGCAAGTCACTTAACCCCAACTGCCCTCTAAAAAGCAAAAAAAATAAAAAAAATAAAAAAAAAATAATCTGGCTTTCAGACAAAGGGAAAGGGAGAACATCAATATGAAGATGAAAGAGTTTGCAAAATTTATCCAAAAGACAGTTTTTGAAGGAAAAATACTTGAGGTATCCTTGCCCAAAAAGATACCCCAAGTTCATTTATATTAGGAATTATCTCCATCTTAGTCTCACTGTGCTGTAATTTCCAAATTTCTAGAAAATGAATATTAAAATTTCTAGCCTCTTCAATAGACTATTTGAAATTATGGGATGAGAGCTTTCTGGGCTTGGTATAGTAATGACTTGGGTTCAATGAGACAAAATTGGGGGTTCTATTGCATTCTATTCAGTATTTAAAGGTATGGGTCAACTTAGCCACATTCACTATATGGGAATAGAAGGCATTACCCCCGTGTAAGCGATCACTGTCTTTGCTGGTATATAAGAACATCAGAATTACCATGGGATATCCTCAGTAAAACTACATTAAAATAAGAAAAAGAAACAAGGATTTTGAATTTCAAAACAGCATTAACTCAACATTACCTAGATCTGTTCTATCAGAATTAGAGAAAAAACTGCCTAGAGAAATGCACCCTGAGATCTAACATCTCCTGACTCATGGGGTTCTTACCATTACTATTCAGTGTCTTCATAATAACTTCCATTTGTGCAAACTCATAATTATAGTCTGGTTCTGAGGAAGCTTCACTGGCTGCATCCAGATCATGTTCTGGTGGACTAGTTTCTTTTTCAAAATCTTTCAACCAATCTCGTCGTTTCCTCTTGGGTAGATTTATTCTATTAAAAAAATCAGCTTGTTATTATCTAAAATCAGTGATGATGAAAATGCTTATGAAAATAAAACACTAACAAACACAGGGATGTTACCTAAAAAAGTGGTTGTTCCCCCACAGGATTCTATCTCCATGCCACAATTGAGTGGCACAACACACGAGTGTTCCATTCACACAGGACCTGAAAGAAAGAAAGAGGAAGCCCTTAGGAAGAATGGAGTGGGTAGTAATAGAACAATAAGCTCAATGTTCAAAGGGATCTTTGCTATATCTTAGACATGACTTGAAACTTGCTTGCAATTTAAATTCTATACTGTAGACACTGGAAGCAACGCATAACTAGAAGAGAGAAACCTGTCATATACATTCCAAGGAATTTGTCATGACTTCATATATATATATTTCTTATTTGCAATAGCTGTTTGCATGTTGGCTTTCCATTAGGCTGTGAGCTACCAGTATGACCTTGGGCAGGTCATTTAAACTCTCAGTTTTTTCATCTTTAGAGTCTGAGGGTTTGATTAAATGTTCTCAGCTCTCTTTGGTCCTAAATCTATGATCTTTTAATCCCATGCTAATTGATCCCTGATAACTGTGATCTTATAACAAATCTGTTTTCCTACCACTTGAAAAGAGTTTACTGTTGATTAAATAAACAAAGAAAATATTTTCCTGTTCACTCATCCTTTTGTTTAATGTGAAAAAGGCAAACAGTCTTGTGGCTCCTGTATCCACAGCGAAAGAGAAGGAAACTCTTATTTTCCATTAAGTTATTTTTCTCTACTAACCAGGACCCTTACAAACTCTAAAATTCACAACTAAATTACAAACACAGTACTGTATAATAATAGGGTCTTGCATGAAAACAAATCATTCAGTAGTAGTAGAATTTCAACATATTTCAGCTGAGGTGATTGTTTAGGCTGAGTAAAAAAAAAAAATCCCAGAAACCTTCTTTAATATTTTTGGTCTGTCACAAATACAACATAACATAGTTTGCTATGTGTTTTTTCCAGTGACATGCTCCCATATTCTTGCCAGTCAAAATGACTAATTTTGTAACTCTATCCCTATAAAGTCTGCGTCCCATCTGTTTGGAATTTTCTACTATTTTATTAGTCTGCAGAACTGTGGAAAAAAAAAGAAGCCAGGATGTATTTTGCTGAATGGATGGTGACAAGTATTACAAAAAATGTGCTTATCTTTTCCTTTATCATCAATTTCCCACATCTTTGCTTTTGTTCACCTTGTTCAAAAACGTTTGGTAGTCCTCTGTCACCTTGAGGCTAAAATATAGCCCAGCATTTAAAGGTCTTCACAATCTCTCACCTACATTTTCATACTTATTTTATATTATTCTCCTTCACTCATTCTGATCAAACTGGCCTATTAATCACATTCTGAATTCAATGCTCCAATGCCCATTTCCATACCTTTGTACATGATGGCCTCCACATCTGGCATGTGTTAAACTGCACCCTCCCTCCCCCTCCCCTGCCCTTGCCTCTTAGAATCCCTAATTTCTTTTAAGCTTCAGTTCAGATGCTGATGCCTACACATAAACTCTCCTGATTCTCCCCTACTTACTAGTGATCTCTCCTTCCTCAAATTTCTGGCTTCTGCTTATCTGTGTACATATTATATATCCTTTCACCAAAACGTAAGCTTAAAGATCAGAGACTTTCTCCCTCTTTTTCTTTCTTTCTTTCTTTCTTTCTTTCTTTCTTTCTTTCTTTCTTTCTTTCTTTCTTTCTTTCTTTCTTTCTTTCTTTCTTTCTTTCTTTCTTTCTCTTTGTACTTTATATGGTCAACACTGGACCTTACAGAAGGTAAATGTTAGCTGAATTGAACTGATACTTTTGCTTAGAATGTTCTCCTTTTCCTTCATCTGTTAAATTCCTACCCTTTCTTTCAAGTTCAACTCAAATACTACTTGGTGAAATCTCTTGTTCCGCCTCTCTCTCTCTCATTCCCATTTATTTCAGCCTGTCCCAAGATTTCATGTAGCTTTTTGCGTTGTGACTGTCTAATGTAATGTTTTGTATTACTATTGTTTTTATATTTTATCTTCCTCTTAGACCAGAAGCTCCAAGAGGGTCTTATCTAAATTTTCTATTTTTCCCAAATCCTAGCACTGGACACATTTAGATATTTGTGAATGAACAAATGAATGGCCAATACAGATTGATACCCATTTAGAGCTTTCAGTGACAGATGTAATTTATAAATAGATCACAACAGTCTCCTAATGGACTTCTTTGCCTCTAATCTCTCATTGCTGCGACTCATGCTATACACTGTTGCCAAAATTATTTTCCTCAAACACAAATCTGACCATATTCCTCTCCTATTCAAAACACTCCAGTGGCTCTCTATTGTTTTCAGGATAAAAATCAAATTTCTCTGTTTAGATTTAAAAGTCCTTCACAACCTTTCCCTGTAACTTTTCTTTCCTGCCTCCTTGGACATTACTCACCTTAGCATACCCTCCATTCCAGGCAAACTAGGCTTTTTTTTTCTGCTCCTCATCTATGACGCTCCATCAATTATTTCTATGACTTTGCACCTTCCATCTCTCATACCTGTAATGTACTCCTCGCTCCTTACATCCTCCTCACTGAATCTCTCTTCCTTCAAGATGCAACTCATCTGCTACATAATTTTCCTTCTCCTTCTCTCTTCCCCATAGCTGATGAGCTCACTCCCAAATTGTTGTTGCTGTTTAGTTTCTGTTTTGTTCAATTCTTTATGACCTCTTCTTGGGGTTTTTGTGGCAAAGATACTGGAGCGGTTTGCCATTTCCTGCTCCAGCTCATTTTACAGATAAGGAAACTGATGCAGACAGGGTTAAGTGACTTTCCCAGGGTCACACAGCTAGTAAGTGCCTGAGGATAGATTTGAACTCGGGTCTTCCTGACTCAAGGTCCAGTGTTCTATCCATTGTGCCATCTTGCTGTCCCCATCCCCAAATTATCTTTTAGATAATTACTTCATATTTGTTCTCTTTATACATGGACTTGTTTTCTCCCCATATGAATTATAGTAAGATCTTTTTGTTTAGGAAATGTTTTATTCATTTTTTTGAATCTCAAATAGCTAGCAGAGTGCTTGGAGTATTTCTGTTTTTCAGTCATTTCAGTTGTTCCTGACTCTCTGTGACCCCATCTGGGGATCTTTTTGGCAGAGATAACTGCAGTGGTTCACCATTTCCTTTGGCAGCTCATTTTACAGATAAGGAACTGAGGCAAACAGTAAGGTTAAGTAACTTGCCCAAGATGACACAGAGACTAAGGATCTGAACTCAGGACTTCCTGACTCCAGGCCAAGCAGTTTATCCACCTTACCACTTAGCTTGGCACATAGTACAGGGTGTCCCTAATGTCTGGACACATAGGAAATCTCAGTAACTGCATATTTTTCAAGAAATGAAATGAATGAAATTTTAAACAACAATTTATTTAATTACCATAAATGTTAGCCATGACAATTTCATGTGGAATAAAAGCTTCCATTAGCTATTGGGGACTATTTTCCATATTGATGAGATTAATTTAATTAAATAATGAGTTTTTTATGTCTTTCCTATGTCTTCCTATGAAATCTCATTTATGCTCATTAAATAAACATAAATAATTAAAATTATAGAATGAATGTGAATAGAAAATAGAAGTACAAAGCGCTACAGAAACTCAGAAAAAAGGATAGATTGATATCTATTAAAGGGACTGGGGAAGTCTTCAAAAATGTGATGGCATTTGAGCAAGGATTTGAAGAATGGGTAGGACTGGTGAGATGTGGAATGGGAAGGAAGGTAAGAGAGGCAGGAGGTAAAGATTCAATGACATAATTTCATGAGTGTGGGGACTCTAATAAAAAAACAGAAATGGTGTCTCTTTTTTTTTCTTTTTGGAGAGGGAAAGGCAGGGCAATTGGGGTTAAGTGACTTGCCCAAGGTCACACAGCTAGTAAATGTTAAGTGTCTGAGGGTGGATTTGAACTCAGGTCCTCCTGACTCCAGGGCCTGTGCTCTATTCATCATGCCACTTAGCAACCTGGTCTCTAACTTTTAATAATAAAGAATAATATGTATGTAAAGTCACACTATAATTTCCTTACCTTGCATTTTCTTTTGGAGTGAGAGAAACATCTCCATCTGGTGCAATGTCAATCTCACAGTGCTCAGGCTGAATTCCTATGCCAAAGAGTTGTATATCCTGAGAAGTATCTGCACCAACTCTGGTGTGATCCTGGTAAGAGATTATTAAAGATACTGCAAGTCAACCCTACCAATAGCTTACAAATCACAAGGCATTCCAACTTTTTTGAATGAATATAAGTATCACTAAATGAAGCAGATTCCAGATGTCAGGTTTTGTGTGTGCACTAAAATCAAACAAATACTTTATGTTGATAGCACACTAAAGTTGTAAACCGATGTAAGTTAAAGTCTTTTGTCAATGCTGACCAACCAATTTAAAATGAGTTATATGAAGTCATAATGTATTAAATTATAACATGATAAAAATCCCTAAGGTTCCTTTATCAGTATTATTTAAAAGGCATTGGAAGTATACAGTACACTACCACCACTAAGGTATACTTAATCATAAGGTAGCTGACCACTCTTGTTCCTCCTTCCTGGATACTGTCTTCTCCCTTGGTTTTTGTGACACTGTTCTCTCCTGGTTCTGCTCCTATGTGTCTGGCCAGTCCTCCTGTTTCATTTGCTAGATCACCATCCATGTCGTTCCAGCTGGAGGTGTATTCTAGGGTCCTTTTCTTTCCTGATACTCTCCTTATATGACCTCGTCAATTCCCATAGATTTGACTAGCATCACTGTGCAGGGGATTCCCCAGTCTATTAAACTGGTCTTTATCTCTTTGCTTATCTCCAGTCCTGCCTCTCCAGATATATTATCTATCCACTATATAGATAATATAATATCTATATCAGATATTTCTAAATGAATGTCTCATGGGTATCTCAAATTCCATTATCTTGAAAGCAGAACTCATTATCTTTTGTCCCAAATCACCACCTCTTCCTAAATTCCCCATTTATTTCCTCTTCAATTCCTCATTCTCCCTCATCCAAGATAACCAATCATTGCTGAGTCTTATATACAATACTTCTTGTATCTATCCCCTTCTCTTCACTCACAGAGCAAAGGTGCTAGTTCAGGTTCTCATCACTTCTCATTGGCACTACTGTAGTAGTTCCTGCTTGGTCTCCTTGCCACCTATGTCTCCCCTATCTAATCCTTCCTCCACAGAGATTCCAAAGTAATATTTTCCAGGCCCCTTGGTCAGTAAGCTCCAGTGGCTTTCTTTTGCTTCCAGAAGAAAACACATACTCTTAAATTTGACATTTAAAGCTCATCATAATCTGGCTCTAACCTACCTTTCCAGGCTTAGTTTACATTACTCTCCTTCACACTCCCTACATTCCAGCCAAACTGGATGTCCTTGCTGTCCTCTGTATGTAATGTTCCATCCTCAGTGCTTCTCCCATTGTATAGGCTTCCTCTTGTAGCTGAAATGGGCTCCCTTCTCACCTCTGCTTTGCAGAATAATTAGCTTCCTTTAAGACTCAGCTCAAGAAGCATCTCATACATGGAGCCTATCATGATACCCTTAGTTCCTAGTGGACTTTTCCCAGAAAATTATTTTGCATTTACTAATACATATTCTATATTGACTTCCTGTATATGTGTTGTTTACCACCAATAGAATGTAATCTCTTTGAGGACAGGGGCTGTTTAGTTTTTGTCCTGTGTTTCCATCACCTCACTCAGGACCAGGTACAGAGTAGATATTTGTCTGTTGAATTGATGCTGAAATTAAATTCATTACAATTCAATTCAAATAGCATTTATTGAGTACTTGATATATGCAATATACCAAACTAAGTAGAGAAGATACCAAAAAATGAAACGGTTCATACTCTCAAGAAATTCCAGTTTTTATTAGGGAGAATACTAATTCTAAATACTAATACTAATACTAAAGAATTCTCTTTCTTTGATCTCCTTGGGGTGGATATCTAGAAGCAATATTGGTGTGACAGGACCAGTATTTCTCTGACACAGCTTCTTTCTTTCTATTTACAATATGGAGAGGTTTTACCTAAAGGAAGAAAAAGCCACCCCCATCCCCCACCCCCACCCTCCACTGTGATATGATTGGTCCTGGCTTCCCTGATGCAGCTTCCCTTCCTGTGCATATCACTACATCCCAAACCACATGGGGGCAGGCCTAGGACTAAGCTATCTTTAAGACTTAATTGACCCTGTTTTTTGTTTTTTTTTTTTACTAAGTTTCCTGGTCATCTAAGCAAATAAAAAGTCCCACGCAAACCCCTTGGACTTGATGGTTTTTTTTTTAATCGTTTATTTATTTAGGATTTTTTGCCTTTATTTTTTGGAGGGGGGAAGGCAGGGCAATTGGGGTTAAGTGACTTGCCCAAGGTCACACGACTAGTAAGTGTTAAGTGTCTGAGGCCGAATTTGAACTCAGGTCCTCCCAACTCCAGGGATGGTGCTCTATTCAATGCACCATCTAGCGACCCCTGAATACAACATTTCTACAAGAAAAGCAAATACAATGATATGAAATAATTTCAAGATGGAGAGACTGCTAAGAACTAGAGAGACTGGGAAAGCTTTCATGTAGAAGGTGGCACATGAACTGTGATTTGAAGTAGGTTAAGGATTCCAAAAGGTAGAGGTAAGGAAGGGGTACATTCCAGCCTGGAAGGAGGCAGTGAGGAGAAATCACTTATGTAAAGTCAGGGAAGTAGGAGAGGGATAGTTTTATTTGGAAAACAGCAAATAGGGCTATATTCATTGGGGTGGAGAATGCACGATGGAGGGTAACAGGAAATAAGATTAGAAAGGTCGGTGGGGACCATATTACAAAGACTTTTCAGTATCAGGCTGAGAAGATTATATTTTATCCGACTGAAACTTTTTAGTGGATTGATATGGCCACAGTGTTTTAGCAAAATTAATTTGGTAACTATTACGGAAAGAGTTGAAAGGAAAGGATTTTGGAGGCAGGGTAATTTGGAGGCAGGAGGAGGTGATGGTTATGACTCTCAACTCAAAGAGGACTCATCTTCAGAGACCATCGCTGTTCCATTTCATTTATTTCTCAAGCTAGATGCCACCATGGATGAAGCACTGGGTCTTGGCTCAGAAAGAACTGTGTTCAAATCCAATCTTATACATTTATTAGCTGTGTGACCCTCAGCAAATCACTTAATCTCTATTAGAAACAGTTTCCTCAGTTGCAAACCGGAGATATCAGGGATGTCATAAGAATCAAATGAGATATTTATAAAGTGCTTCACAAGGTGTCTGGCAAATAGTAGGCACTCAGTAAATGTGTGTGTCCTCCTTTCCTTCAAATGGAGAACGAAAACTACACCCTTGCCTTTCTATAATGCTACAAGTAAGAACTATTGATTCAGAGCTGTAATAATAAGCCCTCCAAGGTGGTAGTAGGTTACGCTAAGATTAACTTTTGGTCTCAGTAAACAAAATTTTCAGAAATGGCTCACTTTTCTTTCATAGATTTCTGTGTAACACTGGAATAATGCAGAAAATATCTATGCCTAACATAAGAGAGAAAAAGGAACAAGCTATAGAGCAGTGGTTCTCAACCTGTGGACTGTGACTTCTTTGGGGGTCAAATGACCCTTTCACAGCGGTCACAGGGGTAGTCTAAGACCAAAGGAAAACATATATTTCCGATGGTCTTAGGAACCTGAGACATCGCTCCTCTATCTGTCTCTAGGCGGGTTCACCCATACAGATTCACCCACATACGAGTATTAAAGGGTCATGGCATTAGGAAGGTTGAGAACCACTGCTCTAGAAACTATCATAGGAAGTTAGGTCCAGAGTGCTGGACCTGGAGTCAGAAGACTCCTCTTCCTGAGTTCAAATCTGGCCTCAGACACTTACTAGCTGTGTGACCCTGGGCAAGTCATTTAACCCTGTTTACCTTAGTTTCCCCATCTGTAAAATGAGCCAGAGAAGGAAATAGCAAACCACTCTAGTATGTCTGCCAAGAAAACCCCAAATGAAGTCATGAAGAGTCAGACATGACAGAAAATGACCGAACAACAATAGAAATTATCTCTTTGATTTGCATCTATCATGCTTGCCACTACTCTTGTAGTTTCTAAACTTTTCTCATACATTTGAGAGACATTTGTATCATTAACACTCAGGTTGTCTAACCTCTCAAATGAGGAGGGGTGGAAGGAAGAATCACTCTGCCATCCTACCTGTGAAACCAGTCAAGGCAACATGCATTTATTAAGGGAGGAGAAAAGAGAATAAGCATTCATACAGCACCTACTACATACCAGGCACTGCGCTAAGCAAGCACTTTACAAATATTATCTCATTTATCATAATAATTACCAAATGCCAGCATTGTGATAAGTGAATAGTACCTGTTCTCAAGATCTTCAGTATAATGGGCAAGACAACTATGTAAAACACACACACACACACACACACACACACACAGAGAATTAAGTACAAACAAGATAATGTGGGGGTGATTTCAAGAGTGGAGGTATTAAGATTAAGGAGAAGAGGGAAAGCCTGTAGAATGTAGAACTTTAGCTGAGACCTGAAGGAAGCTAGGAAAACCAGGAGATGGTGCTGAGAAAGGGGAGGGTTCTTGGCGTGGGGGAGATATCCCAATGGTTTCTTTTTATAGCAGGTCCTAGAGCAGTCCAATAAACAAAAGGGGCTCCTCTTATACTGAACTACAGGGGAAACATTTAGTGGCTTACTCATTAGCCCCTGGGACAAGAGTAGTGACTGGATACAATTTGTAATTTCAATCCTGAGCTCGTGAGGCCATGAGCCCAAAGGTCATATCTAGAAGAAGAAAAATGACTCTCTTTTCTGAGTTTATGTTAAGATTGCCAGAAAGGAAGCCAAAAACTGTTAAGATTCTAGGATTTTTGTTTTGTTTATGGATAATTTATAGCTTAAAATTTCATTATTTTAAGCCACAGCCCACAGGGATTCTAAGGTATTTCATCAAAATGGAAATGACGTTTAAAAAAATCATTATTTTTTTTCTTATCAAGTTAAATCAATAAAATATAGTCAGGAAATAATTGTCTCAAAGACATGTTGCATAGTACTGTGTCTTGACCACTTAATAAGTAAACACTTGAAGAATAAATTAATGAATGAAGGCTTGTGACAATACAATGCAATTCCTACAGAAGGAATAACTTTAGAATTCATTTTATTATTAATGCTTTTAATTAAATGAAGGCTACACTAATGCCAAAATAGAGCAAGAGATACAGAGAGGACAGGGCCTTCCACATGGATGAGTCAGGATTTTAGATTTATATATATCTTCTTACCTTTAAATAATAGACAAGAAGTTCATTGAGAGCAGGGTCAGCATTCAGGTTCACTAAATAGCATTTGTCATCCCCCACCTTGATGCCGGAAGTCTCAAGGGAAATTCCCATACTTTCAAGCTGCCTTTGCCTTTCCTGTGGACAAAACCAGACAAAAGTAAGTAATTCATCCAGTTTGTTGCCTTAGTAACAAGATGTGCAAATGAAAAGTTTAAGTCATTCTTGCTGAGTACAAAGCCATCACATAGACACATCTATAAGAAACATAAGAAGCTAAAGATTGGACTAGATCCCAGATACTCCTTTATACTCTAATTGATTGGTGTGGTCAGATGCTTAAGCATCAATGTGACTGAAAAATATCTGTGAAAGTGTACATCTTTAAGTGCCTTTCTACAGATAAAACAGAAATTTAGCCCTTGGTGATACTTATCTTTCTTGAATTCTTCAAGGGAAACTTGTCAAATTCCATTTCTTTATAAGCTCACAAAATCAGAACAATAATAGCAGGTTCTAAATTTATAATAGTACTTTAAAATTTCCAAAGCACTTTGCACATATTATTGTTTCATCACTTGAAGTGGTAAAAACTATGTTCTTGCTACATGTTGGGATTATCCTGCTAATAGCATAATTCGAATTTAAACTACCCAGTTTTGCATTTTGCTATATTTTCTGAAGCTACAGAGTAGACCTTTGTTTAAATACACTGGCTTTTGAGATAGTTCTAAATATTCTCATACACCTTTTCCTAGCTCTTAACCACACCATAACTAAATATAAAAACATAAGCATACAGTTCAAATAAATAATAAAAGAACAAATTATCTGGCATAAGAAATTGGTATCTAAACTACTTTTTTATATATTCAACTGAGTCTTAAGCAGAAATGTGCCTTTTAATGCTTTTTAGTGATAACACATTCCAAGCAATAAAAACACAAGAATCACAATATTCCATATTAAGCTACCTGGGCAATTTCTTCAGTTTTTCTTAGTTTCTCCTCCCACGTTACAGTTAGTTCTTTTATTAGCTTTTCAGATTCTTCTAATTTTTCCTTCAGTTCTGGAGCCTTCATAGCCTTAAGAAGTAAAAAACAAAGCATCTCAACATTTTATTTGCTAAATCTTCTTCCCACCATTTTGTATTAAGTAAAAAGAAAGTCCTTTTCACGGTTATTACCAACAGTATGTGGGTGGTAATTTAACCACATGAGATATAAGAAAACATGGATGGTATAATCAATATTTTCTTGATTCTTTTAAGGGGGGAATCCTCAGGAACAGTAATGAGTTTAATTTAAATGCTATACTTATTCTTGTGCTTATTTTCAGTATCAGGAAAAACTCTTCTCTACAAATAACAAAGAAACCAGTAGCAAAAAGGTCACTTAATCAAAGTTACTTTTTTCTGCTGATGACAGACATCACCATATGTCACCAATGAAGGCATTTCAATTAAATTAACCTACTAGGAAAGATGAAATTTCTCCTAATTTATTTGCAGAATACAATCTGGGCCCTTTATTATTACTTTTCTTTACTGTTGGCAATCAATTTAGGCGATTTATTACTCACTTGGAAGCAGGACATCTGGTGAAAACGGCAGTAATTTGCCTCTGAATTTGTTCAAGGAGAATACCCAAGGGGACTGGAGCTAGACAGATGCAGGTTTTTCTTTTTAAAATGTTTCATTTCATTTGACAGCAATATGCTTTCTGACACCCTACAGTAACATGACTCTACAGAGTAAAAAGGGCAGCCAACAGCAAAGACCACAGGGCTAGGAAGAAAAACAACTAAACGAAGTGTCTCAGATTTAGAGGCTAATCTGAGTGTACCTCAGTTCTAGTTGCTTAATAAGGATGGGTAAATTCCTTCAGAGATGCTGGTAACATCAATGGCACTAGGAACACACTTGGGACATCTAATATTGAATGGAGAAAGACAAGCACATTTTAAGTGGGCTAACAATAGAGTCTCTTCCATTTTCTACCCTCAGATTTTACTCCAGGAATCTGGAAGGTCTGCCAGCTCTGGCAAAGCAAATTAGGCTTTTTCAGCTGACTCTGCCTGACCACAGCACAGATTCAAAGAAAAGGAGAAAACAACTAGAAATTTCATCCACAAACAAATTCCAGAATAATTTCACTTTTTTTCCTATAGCTGGGAAGATCTACAAAGTCTGTCCAGGACTGTGATTTTCCTGACACATATTCCACTCTTGCTAACTGCAATAATAAAATTATGTTTGGTGCATTTAAAAAAGTAAATAAATCCCAAACACACAGAAGAGGACTGCTTAATTGCTTTCCAAATGGATGATTTTACATTAAAAGCATTTGCAAGGACAGAAAATAAAAAGCACTTTTCTATAATTTACTTGTTTAACAGAAACAAAAGAGCCCTTCATTGAACTCCACTGGGAAGACTACTGTGCTACAAATACTCAAGAAATCAGGATCCAAGGAACTTTTATTGCTATTCTCTCATCACTCAATAGCATCCAGCCATACACGCTTCTAATCAGAAAATCCACACTCACATGCTCCAAAGATAAACACAAAGTAAATGGAACAAATCATAAGTTCAAAGATTTCCTTGGACATTTTTTCAACCTAGCAAAATGCGCTTGTCTGGCACAAAGAATGACTTCTCACCATGACATTAAAGGCGGTATTAGTAACATCTTGCATTTTAATAGCTTCTTTCTCCTAGAGTGCTCAAAGTATTTTCACAAATATACATAAATGGCTTGGAGAGTTAGTCTCATTGCTTCCTTGTTGTATCCATTACAACCAGTTTCTGATGATTCTGGAGCTGATTCCCTCAACCAGGAGCATATAAAGGCCACTTTCTTCTCCATCCTGCATCTTCCCCCACCTCCCTTTGTCTCCATTTGGACCTGCTTCATTGCTTAACATAGTCCTCGCTAAAAGATGGGCAGGATCAGGCAGAAAGGATGAAACATAAAACAGTTTTGTTCTCTGTCAACAATTAGCTATGGAAATGGTGAACATATCCATAGCCTAGCAAAATGCCTTGTACTTGATGAATGCTTACTGAACAACATTTTCATTTGAACCTGACAACACTTTTTTTTAAATTTTAATTTATTTTCTTGGTTACATCATTCATTTCCACACGGTTTTGAGTTACAGATTTTCTCCCCTTTTTGCCCCTAGCCCCCAGTCCAGAACATTGATCCCACTGTAAGGCCCCTCCCACAGTCTGTTCCCTTTTA
>CM053594.1:143573103-143598169 GCA_028646575.1 Pseudocheirus occidentalis | reverse complement strand
TGTAGTGCTTTCTGTCTTGTGGAGAGTTTTGGAGCTTGAAAATCTGTTTAGCGTCCCATTTTATGAGTTTTTTAGCGTATTTGTGTGGGAGCTGTGGTGCTTTGCTGTTTCTACGCCGCCATCTTGGCTCCGCCCCCCTGCCATAACTTTCTGGTGGGTCTCCTTCTTACTGTTCCTTGCACAATACACTCTCATCCTCTGTTTTGGTGCCTTTTCGTTGGTTGTCTCTCATGCCTGGAATGCTCTCCCTTCTCCACTTGGCCTACTAGACTCCCTGGCAAGACTCAATTTGAAGCTAATTACCTGCAAAGAAGCCTTTTATGGTCCCTGCACCTCCCAATGCCTCCCTTTTCACATTACCTTCCATTTTACTCCATTTATCTTTTTTTAAAATAATTTTTATTGATATTTTCTATTTCTTACATCAACATAGTTTTCCCCAGTATCCCTTCTCCTTGTCTCCTAGAGAGCCATTTAGTATTTAGCCACATATCTGGCATTTGGTATTGTAGCCATAAAAATATTTTTTAAAGAGGAAAAAAATCAGTACAACTAATTGCTATATTGAAAAAGTCCAAAAACAGGTGCAATGGGTAAACATGTGTGGACCTCCCACCTCCACAATGGGATGTGTTGGTGATGTCTTCTTATATCTCTCCAGTCAAGTCTTGTTTGGTCTTTATAAATCTGTCACATTCATTTTGGGTTTTTTGGCATGTAGTTGTTCTTTCCACTTGAATCATATAGTTGTTGCATATGTTGTTTTCTTGGTTCTACTTATTTAACACCTAATCAGTTCATATAGAGCTTTCCATGCTTCCCTGAATTCATCCCATTTGTCATTTCTGACAGCACATTCCATTATATCCATATAACATAATTTGTTTAGCCATTCCTCTATATATCTCTTGTATGTAACTAGTTATTTACATGTTATCTCTCCTATTAGAACAGGAGCTCTTTGAGAACAGATGCTGTTTAAAAAATTTTTTTTTTGAATCTCAAGCATATAGTGCAATGTCTAGAACATAGTAAATATATAGTAAGCTTAATAAATACCTGTTTACTGTTTATTGGGTGACCTACATCACCTCCTTTCAAATATACCTTTGATATTTTATTTTTAAATTAAATTTCTTTTTTTGGCAACGCAATTGGGGTTAAGTAACTTGCCCAGAGTTACATAGCTAGTAAGTGTCAAGTATATGAGGCAGGATTTGAACCCAGGTCCTTCTGACTCCAGGGCCTGTGCTCTATCCAGTGTTCCACCTAGCTGCCCCTCCTTGGATATTTTACTTTTTTTTTTGGAAGGGCAATTGGGATTAAGTGACTTGCCCAACACACACGGCTAGTAAGTGTCTGAGGGCAAATTTGAACTCAGGTCTTCCTGACCCCAGGGCCAGTGGTCTATTCACTGTCACCTAACAGCCCCCTACTTTGATATTTTAAAAGGAGAAATTCCTTATTCATTATTTTCCCAGGCATTGTGGTTTGGAGATAAAATGTGAAAATCCAATCTTCTCACCTCCCTAAATAAAGAAAAAGCTTTTTGACTTCCCAAAAAACGAGTCTAGGCTCACCAATCTTGCCTGCAATGATAAAGGCAGAGATACTTTCCCAGATTGAGATTCCAAACACTTGGATCTTTCTAATTGTACTTCTTGTGGGGTTTACAGGGACACTTGCACATAAACAATAGGAAGAAAGGCTCCTTGTTCACCCTTTGGAGACACCAATCAGTGTTTGGTTACTCAAGCAACACCCACTTAAGGGAGGCCTCTGAGAGGAAATAAACTAGAGTCCCAAAGAGGGAACAAGGGAAAAAAAGGAGGGCAAAGTTGGGCACACACACTGTATCCTCAGATACTAGGAGATAGGAAGACCCTACATGGTTTGGAAGCTACCTTGCTATGTTATCAGGCAGAGGCCAACTTTTATTCTTGGCCCTGATGCTTCTGGAGAGAATAACACAAACAGCCTCCAACTATACTCCTGGAGGCATTAGAATGCTACAGACTCTAAATGGATTGTTCAGAGAAGCCTGTAATGCGTTCAGTTCTCTGCCAGGTTCAGGTAAGCAGAATACAAGTTCCCTTTTCCAGCCCTCAGCAAAGGAGAGAAGCAGTAAACTGGTGTAAATTTATTACCCTTCTGAGGCAGAAAAAGGCTGCACAATTGGCCTAGTATGGCTCATCCATCACAGAAGCCATTCCACAACAGTGTACAATCATGTAAAGTATTTAGCTCTTTTTTTTTTTTTTTTGGCTTTTCTTGGAGGGTGGAGGTAGGGCAGTTGGGGTTAAGTGACTTGCCCAAGATCACATGGCTAGTTTCTGTGTTAAGTGTATGAGGCCAGAATTGAACTCAGATCCTCCAGATTCCAAAGCTGGTGCTCTATTTACTGCAACACCTTGCCACCCAAGTCTTTATCTCTTAAGAAGAAGAAAAAGAAAGGAGACTTTAAAGGCTCCTAAGGGCTTGAAGAGAGTTGAAGTTTCTAGGTCCATAATCCATTAAAGAAACATTAACATTTCTATCAGGTCACTGAAAGGTCTTGCTAAAAGGATTATTAATCCTATGATAAAAGAAGCTGAAACAGGAATTGGAAAATTTAGGAAGTCTACAGATTTCTTTCTCTATACACATAATTACAGGATTTGGAATACACAACTGGGTTTTCCAGGTGTAGGTTTTAAGATTCAAATTATCCACCTCTCCATTAAAAACTACTATGGAACTATGTGACAATTTTTATAATTAGAAAACTGAGATTCAGAAACATAAACCTTCCTGGTATCTCTTGGGCTTTCTAACACCAATGTTGCTGGTACTTATATAACTCCTATGGAGAGTCATTGTGTTATTGTGGAAATCACAATGGAATCAGAAATGTGGGTTCCAGTCCTGCTAACTACACAATTTGTTTAATGAAATTAAGCAAGAAACTTAATATCTATGAATGTAAGTTTCCTTTCCTCAGCTCCAAAGAGTACTTGTGAGGCCCAAATAAATGTAAAAGACTTTGTAAATGATAAAGTACTCTATAAATGTGAACTATTCCTCAGAGCACTGAACTAATCTCTCTTGACCTCCAGTCTCACGTTTCCAAATGCTGCTTGGACATCTCAAAAACAGATGTTCTGTAGACATATTAAACTCGACATGGCCAAAACTGAACCCAATCATTTCTTCCTCAAACCTTCCCCTTTACTACTGAGGTCCTACATCCTCCCAATCACTCAGGCCATGGGGTCTCCCATGCCAGGGGTCATTTTCTACTTTCTCTCTCACACCTCCCCTTTATTTATCCAATAAATCCCTTCTCTCCAGGACATTGCTACCACTTAGTATAGGCCTCGTTCTCCCACATTTGGACTATGAAAATAGCCTTCTGGTTGGTTTTTCTGCCACAATTCTCTGTCTGCTCCAGGCCATCCTCCACTTAGCTTTCAAAGTGATCTTTCTTTAAGCATAAGTCTAACCAAGTCATGTCCCACAATAAACTCCAGGGGCTCCCTGTTACGTGCAGAATCAAACATAAAATCCTCTGTTTGGCTTTTAAAGCCCCTCAAAGCCCGACCCCTTCCTACCTCTCTAGTCTTCATATACCTTACCCTCCCCTTTATGTACTATGAGATCTAATGATACTGGTCTCCCTGCTATTTTTCAAATAAGACACTTCCAATCTCCCAACTCCATAAATTTTCACTGGCTGTCCCCAATAGCTGGGATTCTCTCCCTCTTCATCTCTACCTCCTGGCTTTGCTGAATTCTTTCAGCTCCTAGCTAAAATTCCACCTTTCACAAGAAATCTTTCCCAATCTCACTGCTAATAGCCTTCATTCTAATATTATCTTTAATTTATCCTGCATACTTTTTTTTTTTTTACATAGCTGGTTGCATCTTTCCTTCCCCAGAGGCAGCTACATAAAGCAGGGAATAGAATACTGGGCCTGGAGTCAAGAGAGATTCAATCCAGCCTCAGACACTTCCTAGCTGTGTGACCCTAGGCAAGTAACTTAACCTTTATCTGACTCGATTTCTTTCAACTATAAAAAAACAAAACAAAACAGAAACAAGGATAACAGTATCTACCCCCCAAGGTTGTTAAGATGATTCAAATGAAATTATATTTATAAAATGCTTAGCATAAAGCCCAGCACATAGCAGGTACTCAACTTACCTCCCTTGTTTCCTCTCTCCCTCCTTCTTTTGCCATTAGATTATCAGCTCTTTGAGAGCAGACTGGATTTTTTTGCCTTTCTTTGTAATGTGATCACAATTGTACAACACAGAGCAGGCACTTAACAAATGTTCAACTTAATTGATTTTGTGGTAATCCTTGTTCTCAAAGATCAAAATATTAGGGAGGTAATACAAGAGAAAACCCACTGGACCGGGACTTAGAAGATCCAGGTTTGACTCCCCAGATCCACCACTTCCAAGTCATGTGACTTTGGATAAGTTATTTATTAGCCTATACTATGTATATAGTATCCATATGCATATCCATATGTTTCTTACTAGGATCAGTCTAGTGCAAAAATAATGTAAACCTGTTATACACAAAGCACTTTGCTAGGTGATGGGGTAGAAGCAAAATTTAGTATAGTTACAGTCCCTGTTTGGAAGGAAGAAAGAGGACAGAGGAAGGATGGTAGCAAGCACTTATTAAGCACCTACTATTTGCCAGGCATTTACAAACATTCTCTTATTTGATCCTCACAGTAACCCTGGGAGGCAGGTACTATTATTATCCATATTTTATACTTGAGGAATCTGAGGCAGATCAAGGTTAAGTGACTTGCCCAGGGTTACACAGCTGGTACATGGGATAGGACTTCAATGCAGTTCTTCCAGAATCCAGATACAGTGTTCTACCCACTGGGCTACCCAGCTACCTCATGGTACTTATAGCCAGATACGGGGATTTAGTACTATAACATGAAAGAATACAAGGTAAGTTCATAAAGGTGCAAGCAAAGTACTCTGTGAGGTACAAAGGAGAAAAGGTAGTTAACATTTGAGACTGGGAAACAGTAAAAGCTTCTAGGAGTATGTGGCATTTGAGTTAGGCTTTGGAAAATGGAGAGCAATTCAGGAGACTACAAAGGGGCAGAGTGAAAAACATTTAGGGCAGAGGAAGCAGCATGAATGGTAGAAGGAGGGAATGGGGAACGTCCAGGGGACCACAAGTGGATGAGTCTGGCTGGTGTATAAAGCACAGGGAATGGAGGGGAGGAGTAGGAGACCAGAAGGGTCATACGACATCAGTGTTTCACAGGAGTGCTGAACCTGAAGGCAAAATCCCTAGAAGAGCCCAGTAACAAATCAGTCAGGGTCAGAGAAAGGCAAAAATCCCGTCTCCTTTAATTCCCCCTCACCTTCTGCCTTTCTACTTCTCTGCTCATAACAGAACAGGGCTGGTCTGCCAACTGGAGTTTTTTAATGTCTTCTCATGAAACAGGGAGGGTGGAGGGTAAATCCTTTGTTATGAAAGAAGACAAACTGCCTGTTAGAGGAACTCCCCCAAAGAAGCTGTAACTTTCCCTCTGAGCAAGGCAGGACGGATCTGTCAGTGACAGAATATCTCACTTCTGTTTACAAATCACTGCTAATTAAAATCACAATGTGCCCAACATAAATCTTTAAATACAGACTTCACCTTTGAGCATTTGTACTGGTAATATAAGGAACAAAGGAAGTTAGAGCTTTTGAGATCTGAGAAACATCTACAAATATATCATTTACAAGCCAGTCCGTGACTTTCTCAGCTCTAAGAAGGTTAAAATGGCTTGCCCAAAGATCACACAGGTACCAAACAGCAGATAACTTTCTAGAAAATTAGACGTATGCATAAACAAACAAATCCCATAATGAGACAACTCAATGGGTAAAAACTCAAACAGCTTTAGTGTCTGTTTCACTTTTGTTTTTGCATCCCTAACGCACAACTCAATGTCTGGTATACAGTAGGTACTTAATACATGCTTGTAAACTGATGGATTTTTTTTTAAAAATTAAGAGTAAGTTCCTCTACTGTACTCCACTCTATAAAGTAATGCACATATAAATATATACTTGTGAATGAATATGGTCACCACTCATTTTCCTTCTTCTCTCCCTGTCTCGACCGCTGTCCCCAGCCCTAGGGAAGCTTTTATGTATCCCCAAGGTAGACTCAGTATTTTGTTTTTACCAGTCGAATTGTTAACCAAGGTTACATAGTCATTGGGACAAGCTGCATCAGAACCATCCAGCCCTTGACAAGAAGGGCCCCAAGGCGTCCTGGCAGCAGAACATCACACTCAGCTGGGAGTCTGGACTCATGAAAGGTGTTCTTGCAACAGTTCTCTTACTTGTTTATGTTACTGCCTTCTTTCAGACGCTCCCCAGCGGCTCCCGTTTTAGACACTCTTTCACTTCCAGCCAAGTCTACCAGGCTGACCTTACTGACTTTCTCTCCCGAATTCTAGTTGGTGGAAACAGGAAGCAATAAATGTTAATGCAAAAAAGCACACAGAAAACAACAACCTGGTGTACCTAATCTGTCAGATTAAAAAAGAAACATATGCCCATGTCCCTACTCAAAAGGAAAAAAAAAAGTTTTCCCTGAGAAGCCAGTCTTTAAATCTACACACTGGGTATTTGAGGATGGAATTAACCAAAACAATTAGATTTTAGATTGGCACAAAAATATTTCATTTCATCACACCCTGTCCCAAGCCTGTCAGGAAATGTTTCTTTTATGTACTAGCATGAAAAAAAAAAGCAAACCTTTACTTGGAAATGACCCTGTTGGATGTTTTTTGTCATATATTATGAAGCCTCTTGCAAAGTAAATATACTCTTTCTTTAGAAAAATGACATTTTGGACACATTTTGTAGTTTTCCCATAGATTTCCTTAATTCTTTTTAAGGCAAACATCTAGGTGGCACTGCAGAAGGGATTCCCATTTCATTCCATCTGCTATTTATATAACATTATTGCCACACCCTCAGTCCCTCCAAGGGACAGAGCCTCCCTGCTCTTTGTTGGTCTTGATTTTAAAACCTTGGGTTCAATAAAGGCAATATGAGGTCAACTGTCTTAATAAATTTATACATCAAAGTCAGAGGCAGACATGCAATATGAATCCCCAGGCCCTGACCATGCTATGAGTGATTTCACTCATACAGCATCCCATTGTCTCTGTAGACTGATGACTCCCACTTACACCAGATTGCAAGTCGTACAATGTCTGTGTGACTATAATGTTGAAGACAGCATGGGAGCGACTGCTTTCCTCATTCATATTAGTTGCCGCCACTGTTCGAGATTTGTTTCCCTCAGACATCAATGACTCAATATCCTAGGGCAGAAACACAAAGAAAGGGTCCTAAAGAGGATACTACAAGTCTGAATACCAATATTCCCTCTGCCATAGACCAACAACATACCTCCTTTCTAGAACTCCCTTCCCTTAGCTCTAGTCAAAACATGGTTCAAACTTTCATTCCCATCTTGTTTCTCTACATTGCACAAAATTTTTATGTTTAGAATATACCTTTCTCACCAGTTCTTTTCTTATCAGTTACATGCTTCTGCTTTTCTAGTTTCTCTGAATATGTTCCAGGATGCAATTAACAATGAATTTCTAAAGCCCATCTTCTAAGCCCTAGGGCTCCATTTCTGTTTAGAATTTCTGCTTCTGAATATGCTCAGTTTTAGTGCCTTTATATCAGCCCAAAACACATTCATTTAAGAAGATTAATTACCGAAAGTAATGAATGGACTGTGCTTCTGATCTGGACATTGCTAGCCTAGTGCTATAATCATTTAATTGGCTGAAGTGATTACCTCACTCAGAGACAATGTTTCACAACCAAAGGTGATTACATTCAATCTTTATCCCTATGTTGCTGATTCAGCTAATTCATTCTCTGAAACTGTGTTGAGTTGTATCAAAACAGGGATGAAAATGAAAGGAGAAAGAGCCATCTACTTTATCAAATGTGGTTTTTTTTCCTCCCTGGAGAGTTAGTAAAAAATAATGTCCTGAGAATCTGCAAAATTAATTCACTGATAAGAGATGAATTTAGGAAGCAACATAGTAAGACAGAGCAAGCAATGGACTTAAAGCAAGGAGCCCTGGGTTCAAGTCTATTCCCAGCCAGGTAGCATCTATGTGATTTTGGGTAAGTCTGGGGACATTGGATGAGATAATTTTCAAGTTTTCTTCCAGCTCTAACAATCTCTGAGTTTCATGAGGTAAATTTTAGTCTCTAAAGAAATGTCAAAGAAATTGACAAAAGTAGAATACAGGTGTGTACCACTTTAAGAACAGTTAAGCAAAAATCCAACTTTCAAAGCAGGTATGTTAGAATAGGATTATTTATTTTAAAACACATATTCATACTAGAGTTCTTTTAAATAGTAAGTACCATTTTAATTCATTCAAAATTAGATTAGAACTAGACATATTCAATTAACCCCTGATTTTTAATTTTATTTAATTGTTAGTATTAATATTTAATTATTTAATTTAATCTTTATTACATGAGGTACATCCATAATTTAAAAGTGAAAGTCAATTAACATATTAAATGAAACTGAAAATGTTAAAGTCTTCATTTTACAGAAGTAGTATGTAAGAGATCTAGCTATTAAATAGGACAAAACACTTTTCTTTCTTACAAAGTAAAATATGTAAAGGTATTTAAAAACATTTTGGGCTTCTGAGAATTCTCTAGAGTGAGAACATTACATACTTCAGCAAGGAGGTCAATATCTTACATATAGTGGCCACTTAAAGCTTCCTTTAATGTTTAAATGAATTTTATTTATTTATTTATTTATTTAAATTAAAGTTGCCATCTCTTGATTGACTTCTTTCTTTTTTAATTTTTTTTTTTGCTTGTTTGGAGGGCAGTTGGGGTTAAGTGACTTGCCCAAGGTCACATGGCTAGTTATTTTGTGTTAAGTGTCTGAGGCCGGATTTGAACTCAGGTACTCCTGACTCCAGGGCCAGCACTCTACTCACTGCGCCACCTAGCCGCCCCAAAACAGATGTTTTCTAATTCCCAACCTTTCCCACATATGTAAAACTAGGGTGAAAATAGATATGGGGAAGATTAGGATGCATGGTCTCTAGGAATATATATGTGGGTGGTTTATCTTCTTCTAGGAACTGTCTGTAGTCTAGTGGGAAAGTCTGAGCAGCAGCAGCATCAGGACAGAAAATGGCCATGGGCATTGTACCATTATTATCCCCACTTCAAAAAAACTCCAAGTTCAGCGAGGTTAAATGATTTGCCCAGGGTCACACAGCTAGTAAGTGCTGGAGGCAAGATTTGAACCCAGGTCTCTCCCAACTTTCAATCTAAGGTTCTTATTACCATATTGTGCTGCCACTGTGAGCTCTGAAAGAGGGTGATATGATTAAAGTAGAGCTTTAAGGAACTAATGTGATAGTAGTGCATGTCAAACTACAAGCAGAAAAAGATTGGAAACAGAACAATCAATCAGAAGGCTACTGTGACATTCTGGGCAGAAAAGAGACATGTTTTAAAAGAAGTGACATGATTTCACTGAAAGGAAGAAGGGAACGATTACTGGTGTCTGAAGGACCAGGAGAATGGTGATATCACTGACAAAAATGGTGGTGTTGGTTGTTGGTTTTATTTTTGGAGGGGGGCATTAGTTACACTGAATTCAAGGTAATAATGGGATATGCAAGTAGTTCTACTGACAACTGGAAACACAGGACTAGAACACAAGTCCTGAGCTAAAGACACAAATTTGGAAGTTATCATCCTACAGATGTCAGCTCAAGTTATGACAATGGATGGACACTAAGATGAATATAGAAGGATATGAACAAAGCATCAAAGATTAAACTTCCTGGGATGCTGAAAATGAAGAGTGAGACAAGGGGAAGAAAGCGGTGAAAGAGAATAGAAAAGAAGTAGGTGCAGACAAAGAAGAACCAGGATAGTATGCTGTTAGGGAAGCCAATGGAAGAGACAATTTTAAGAAGGAGAGAGTGGATTATTTATAGCTTCAAATACAGTACAGAAAACAAGGAGAATGAATTTGGAGAAAAGGCTACTAGATTTGCCTGGTAGGAAATCATTAATAAGCTTAGGGAAAGTGGTTTAATAGAATGATAGATGGTATCTTACATTCAACAAACACAAAACATTAAAACATATCTTATCACAAAATTTACATAAGTGAAGTGGTAACCAGACAATGTATTGTGTTTCTGCAAAATGTGTTTTGAACTGGGGTCAATATTTTGCACATTAGCCATAGTAGCGCTAGTGGCCAATATCCTTCTCTGATTATTTTTCCCTCCTTGCCAACACTGGTAGTTTCTTATAAATGCTTATACTTACCTCAAAGCTAGTAACAGCCAGTTGAGATAGGCCATCTACATAGGGCCCCAAGACCTTATGTTCTCGGACTTTAAGGGACTGCCTGCTCCTTCAGGATGAAAAAAAAAAAAAGAATAGATAGTATTTTGTACTTGCAAACTTCACTACTGCTTCTTTCTGAAAGTATCCCCAAATTAGAGTGGTAGTTAAAAAAGATTAGAAAGTTAATTATTAAAAAGTTAGTTACAAAAAAATGCATTACAAAAATTGATATGATATATTCTAAAAGTTGTTTTATTTTGGCTTACTAAAATAGCATACTAAATCAAGAATATTTTCAAATGTTTACCTCTATTTTTGCTTTAAAAATACATTTCCCTTACCAAAGCAAACAACAACAACAAACTAGTGTTGCTAAAACACTTGAAATACCAATTTCCTTCATTGAAAGAATACTAAAAAACTCAAAATACTACATACGGACAAGATAACAGGAAGAGAAATAAGAAAAATGACCAGGTAGAGCTCAATCTGCCTAGGGCTCAGTGGCAATGGATGCATAAAAAGATAATTTGACCAAGTAGAATCTCAGAATTCAAAAGCTGGAACTTGGAGGTCATCTAAGCTTAATATGACCTTCATTTTGCAGATGATAAAACAAATTGAGATTCAGAGAAGTGAAAGGACTACCAAAAGACAGAAATAGGACTCAAACCTAGGTTTTTCTGACTCCACATCCATTGATTTCTCCCCTACTTCATGGTATGTCCACATTAAAGCTGGTCTTCAAGTACATTCTCCCCATAGATCAGCAATGAAATAAGGACATAACTAGCTAAAATCCATCATCATGGGGCCTTTGATCCAGCGAAGGCTTCTTGCTGCAAGGTTTCTCTTTTGTGTTCTCAAAAAGAGTCAGGTAGTTACAGCATATTTGTGGAGACTTGGCCTCAGACTTCCTTATACCCTGGCACTGGCAAATGCCTCCTCCAATTCCTTTATTTCACTTACTGAGAAGACTGAACCCATAGATTTTTATCACTAGGTTCTTTATCACAAATCAAAATAACAAATATTTACTGAACTTGTGCAAGGCATTCTGCTAAATACTTATTACCAGTATCAGGCCTCTCAAGCTGGATATCTAGAATCCTTAATTTTTCTATCTTATACCTAATGGAGGTCATTAGTACAACAGAGGCTAGGGAGAGGCAGAATAGGTAAAGATGATAGCAAGATAGATTTATTTCTTATGAGCTTATATTGGCTTATTTATAAAATCTTTCTTTGATGCCTCATCATACTGAGGAGAGCCCTGGCAAATCCTATTAATCTGGGAAAGGTCTGTATGTAACTTTCACAATAAACAGACTGTACACTTGTCATCTGAGGGCCAACCTACCTAAATCCAAAAAGGCTTATCGCCAGAGATAGTGCTAGTCACCAGATAATAAATTATTTTGGTGAGTATAACTCATTAAACCAATGAACAGTGTCCCTAAATACCTTCAAATAAGCACTTAGATTGATGAAATCATAGATAACCTTATCCACCTAACTAACTGAGTGTGTGGTAAGAAATTAGCTAGAATGGAGTAGAACCTAATAAAGGAATGAGACTCTAGTCAGGATGAAAGGTGAAATTATTTACAATCAAAATTACCCTTGAAAATCCCTTCATTTTACTGGCTTTTAATTCCTTCTCATTAAAAGCCTAACCTTTGAGGTTAGTTTTAAGCAGCAAATAGAGGCAAAAAACCTTTTTCCTGAAATGTGCTGCCAGTGATGACACCTGTTCATGATTCTTATCTTCCAGATATAAGTTTAATGTCTTTTTAGTCTTTATTAGTGCCTTCACCATTTAAAAAAAAAGACTAGAAATGCTATTACTTTACCACCTGAAGAGAACCTAACTTAAAGGGGGAATTCCTCCCTTAGAATACAGTTGCTATACTGCGGAATATAAAATGCTGAGTAAGGGTTAAAGCCAATCTCAGTTCTCACAGGCCACTGGCCAAGGGACAGTCATCACTCTGGATCAGCACATTCAGCTGAATTCACATGGGTTGTTCAGGCATTGGGCATATGATGAAATAGCACTTTGGTGAGATACAGAAAGTTGGTATATATCCACATATAAAATTAGTTCAAATGAGGATTGATCGGGTAAAATTTGAGGTTGCAAGCCCTTTCAATAGCAAGTCAATAAAGAGTTAAGACTTAAAGGAAAGGGCAGAAACTTATCAGCTATATATATCTTTTTCACAGCATCTGCTCTTTATCACCTTTCAAATCTATCAAGCATTTCTGCGCATTTGAGAATAACTTAAAAACTAAACAATTTTAGGTTTCAATGAGATGCTAGGTCATTTATCATACTTTCACAAAGAAGAGTATTTATCATACTTTCACTCATCTTACAGAGAACTGTTTTATAACAACCATATCCAATTATCAGTCTAGACTTGTGTGACAGGGAATTCTTTTGGTGTTGATCCATAGAACCTATAAAAGTAAGTCTAAACTTTTCCAGTGGCCACTCAATTTCACTATTATCCATGACTGTGACTGTATATCACCAATATCATCCAAGAGCTTGGTAAAGAAATACTGTTTATTTCTAATACACACACAAAAAATCTGTTCTTCACAATCTATTAAGAGAACTGCCTAGATTATTCAAGTTCAATTTTTCCACTGATCACCTCAGCAGGAGAACTATTTTCTATTTTAATGCAAAGTCCACAGTTCCTTTCAGATGACTCTCCAAGAAAAGAATTCTTTGATTATAATCAGTTTTTAAAAAGTCATGGTCATTGTAATACTTAGGACATTAAAATTCTCAACAAGTGGCATGAAGGCAATCTAATTTAAACCTACTGGATATGGATGAGTTTTGAGCAGCCTGCGATATCTCAATAAATTAGCTGAATAAACACTCATTCAACACTTTATGAGTGAAAGGCACTTTACTACATGCAGAGATGCAATGATGAAACATGATACAGTTCTTATCTTCAGTTCATACCATAGCAGGGGAATTAAGGCATGTACACAAATAACTTTATTACAAGTTGAAATATGTTAAACACTTTAGAGAATGGAATATTATAATAAATCACATAAAGTGGGATAAGAGATGAAAGGAGGAATCATTGTGTAGTTTGTGGAAGTCAAGAAAGGCTTCATGAAGGAGGTAGTCATCTAACGTAGACCATTAAAGAAAGATTTCAAAAAGTGAAGATGGGAAGGGAGTTTAGGTTTTGGGTTTTTTTTCCCCCCAGGCATGAGAGATGCATAGAGGAAAGAAGAGGCAGAAAAAGGTCAGGAAACAATGAATATTTATGTTTGGCTGGGAGGTATTAAAGAAGTGACCACTCTACTAAGTGTTAGAGTACATGTAGAAATCAAAGGAGTTATAGAACTACCAGACCAGTATCTCAGAAGAGCTGTAAAAATGAATATTGGAATAGACAAGTAGGACAGCAAGGATTAGGGAGGAAGAAGACTGTAAACTATGGGCTCAAGTCATTGACAACGATAAGAGAGTGTCTTGGAGGTTCATATATGGTAAAGATAAGAAACAGTTATAATCAAATAGTATCAAATTCAAATGAAGAGGACTCATTGTTGTGACATGTAGCTCAAACTATCTTGAAGCCTTTTTTTTTTACACCAAGATTATTTTAATATATTACCTTTATCATAGGATTTTAAAATGTTTTATTTCAACCACCAACTCACCCTTTGGGGTCTAAAAGATCCCGAACTTTCTCATTATAGATTTCCATGTATGACACTTCAACTTTAAAGATCTGCGATTCATTTTGCTCCAAAGAGATCCTTTGAAATAAAGCACAACAAAGCCGTGGAATTAAGCCCAGCTGCTCAGCATTACCCATCATTGAGAAGGATTTTCCTGAACCTAGAGAAAAGCAATCAGAGAAAGAGGTAAAGATGGAGAGGGGGGAAAATGAATAATATGAATATTCAAAATGTACTCATATGTTCTATATGTGTGTGGGCATTAACATGATTTTCATTCTTAAGGAATAACATGGCACACTCCTCAGAAATCTAATGTATAAGATAAGTATATTTCATCACTCTTCTCCATGCCAAACTGACAATTTATTGCTCATCTCCACCCTTTTGCATAAGCTAGTTTCCTTCAAAGCTCACCTCAAATACCATGTCCTATGCCAGACCTTTCCTATTTCCCTTATCTGCTACTGCCTCCTGCTTACCCCTCCCCCAAATTGCCTTATGTTACTTTGTATATACTCTGAATATATTTATATGATGACATGTTGTTTCCCTTAATAGAATGTAATCTTTTTGAGGCAAAGGCCACTTCATTTTTGCCTTTGTATATCCCCAGTGCTGAGTACAGAGACGAGCACAGAGTAGGCGTTTGACAAATGCTTGCATATTGGTGGACTAGTATTCACTTCATTCTAGGGAAACAGGTTTCTACTTTGCTTTTTGGGGGAAAAATGAGGAGCCAAGCACATTTAACAGGGTATCAAATGGCTATAATATTTTTATAAATCACAAACTGGATGAAATGAAATTTTAAGGAAAAATACATTGTTTCCTGATTATTTTATAAAAAAGATTTATAGGAAGACCAAAAAAAGTATAACATGCTTAGTTTCAGAAGGGCAAACAATGAACTAGAAAGCAATTCCCTGCCAGACTAGTGCTTGAGTACTTTACAATTTTCTACGTATTTGGATAATGAAGGAAGACTACATTCTACTCCTGTACTATGAGCTCCTGGAGGGCAGGGATGTAGTACTCCTTTCTTTATATAGCTGGTGCTTAGCACAGTTTCTGTTACTTAACAAATATTTACTGACTATCATGAAATGAATGTTTATTAACTATCATGAATTTTATATCTTATAGTTCTAAATTGGGGTGGCTAGGTGGTGCAGTGGATAGAGTACCAGGCCTAGAGTCAGGAAAACTTATCTTCCTGAATTCTAATCTGGTCTCCAACACTTACTAACTGTGTTACCCTGGGCAAGTCACTTAACCCTGGTTGCTGCAGTTTCCTCATCGGCAAAATGAGCTGCAGAAGTAAATGGCTAACCACCTCAGTATCTTTGCCAAGAAAACCTCAAATGGGGTCATGAAGAGTCTGAAATGACCAAGTAAGAAAAAGCTTTAAATTAGAGATGGAAGATTTTGTATACAGCCTTAAAGATAGATTCAGAAACTTCTTAGTACCCTCAAAACATTTTACTGGCTCTCTCATCAATTGTTTTCACACTCAATATTAGATGATGAATCAAATGTTTAAAAGATAACAGAAAGTCACATTCTCAATTTTATTAAAAACTATCATCTACTCACAGACTATTATTACCTTTTGGGTCTGACCAGTTTCTTTTAGGGCTTAGAATTGGAACCTAATTAGCACAGATTTGTATTCCCAAACATTAATCAGACATTGACCAAACATCTTTTTTGGAAAGAGAAGTGCTATGTTCATTTACAGTGTCTTCCATTCCTTTTCATTTTCACTGGCGATCTTTGTTTCTGAAATCACCTTCCTCGTCTCCATTTCTTGGCTTCCCACAAGTCCTAGCTAAAACCCCAACTTCCAAAAGAAGCTTTCCCCAATTCCCTCAAGACTAGCACTTT
This sequence comes from Pseudocheirus occidentalis, assembly GCA_028646575.1. Lineage (NCBI taxonomy): Eukaryota > Metazoa > Chordata > Mammalia > Diprotodontia > Pseudocheiridae > Pseudocheirus > Pseudocheirus occidentalis. The sequence goes on along the minus strand of CM053594.1, from coordinate 143,582,158 downwards.
CTTTTTGTGATTATGTGCAGTTTATCTCATGTGTAGCTTATTTACATATTTGCTTGTTTGTTGCGTCCTCCATTTCTTGAGGGCAGAGGCTGTTTTTTGTCTCTTTTTGCGCTCCTGAAACTTAGCATACAGCCTGGCACTGAGCTGGTGCTTAATAATGACTGTTGTCTTGACACCTCTTATTTCAGTGGATCTTTAAAATAAGTGAGATGAAAAGGGAATGTAAAATTACTCCCATTTTATAGATGTAGATATGTTATTTAGATAAAGCATTTAATTGGTTATTAAATACTTATGGCCAAACATATAGTTAATGATGGAGACAAAACTAGAATCCAGGTGTTCTGACTATTTCTATGCAGTCTCCTTTCCATTACAAGTCAATGGGAGCATCATGGTACAATGGAAAGAGTTGGAGTAACGGGACCTAAGTTCAAATCCTGATTCTGTTACTTGCTACTACTGTGACCTTAGGAAAATCTCTCAATTTCTCTGGGTCTCAGTTTCCTCATCTGTAAAATGAGAGGGGTGGACTAGATGACCTCAGTTCTTTCCTGCTGTACATCTATAATCCCAAAATGATTCTAGAAAATGACTGTTTAAAATGTTTTTCTTTGCAATAAGATCTTGGTTATCTGTATGATACATATTGGGACAATAATTCTAAACATCCAGAAGAGATGCTGTTGGGAAAGAGAGATGTTTGAAAAAAAAATACAAAGCAGAAAAAAGTGAACTACAACATCCACAAGGTCTTCACCATCAACCATCATTTCAAGCAGAGATAGCTCCCAACCTGTAGTCAGATAATTCCCAACATTGTTCATCTGTGTACAAATAATCAGGATTTGGTTATATTTAACTACCTTGTCACTGAACCAAAAGGATAAGTGGCAAAATGTGCAGAGAAAAATAAACTTTTTTTGTTCAGTAATAATAACAGGGAATTTTGCAGAAGAATAGCATAAAAACTAGCACTAGAGTTGGATGGTTTGGAGAAGAGGTAGAACAGCCATGTTGTCAGAGCAAGGTATAACCATGGACACCACACAAGCTCCACTGGTGTTCACACAATGTCAAGAGCTTGAGGAAGGTCTCCAGTACATTATATGAACTCCCTGTGGGAGGACCTATGGAAGGGCATGGACAAGGGTAGCACAGAATGATACATGGATTGGTTGCAATCTGTCCCATTGGAAGGAAGACCTACATCAATGAGATCACAGACCCAATAGTTCACCTTTCTAGAATACTTTGTGGACCTTAGTTTATTCATCTATAAAGTGAAGGTATTGGGCAAGGTGACATCTGAGGTCCCTCCCAGTCAGGAGTATGCTGGTAAATGTTTAACAATCAGCTCTCCAAGAAAAAAATGTATTTACGACACACTTTTAAGTTCAATCTGCATTACTGAAAATTTCTCCATCATTTACTTAAGTCCAGAAACACTCTGGAGTTTAATCTTCATTATTAATATTTTCTCCATTATTTTTTTTAGCTAATCAACAAAATAATAAATCAAGCTCTGCTTTGTAGCATTTGCTGATGATGAAGTCATAATTTTTACATATTCATTGCTGAAACTTAATATTTACTATACCTGATCACAAAATAAAAATTCTTACCTGTCTGCCCATAGGCAAAAATACAAGCATTGTATCCCTGAAAGGCTTTTTCAAGAATTCCCTCTCCAAGGCATTTGAAAACTACTTCTTGACCTGTCAAAAAGAAGATTAAGCAATTAGTTAACAACCAACTCCCTGAAAATATGATCAATATTCTACATACAGTAGAGTGAAAACATTTCTGACTACAAATAAAAAGCACTACCTTTGAACACTGTGGAAATATATGTACAAGAGAAGTTATAGGAATATCAACACAGAAATGCTGACAGAAAGAATAGCAGCAGAGATGCTAAGTAACCCCCTAGGGATAATTATTGGCAAAAGGAGAAAAACTTAATGTTTCTGATGTCTGTAAACCAAAGAATGGACCATAACTAATAAGTGAACTAGAAACATTTAAACTGGGGGCCACAAATATGACTTCATGGTTTGTTAAGATAACACTAATATCTAGAATATAGTAATGGAAGGGTATTCCTTGTTCAAGAGGAAGAGATGAAGAAGTAAGGAAAGTAGGACTGTCATTCAGTAAGTTATTTAACTTGTGTAAATTCACAATCAGGAGGAAGAAGGTGCTGGGTCTTGTGGTGAGGATTAAAGGAGAGAGAAACAGAGACAATAAAGTAGTTAACACTATACTACAGGCTATATAAGAGTGGTTTGAGCAAGTAGATGACAAGCTCCTGATACATACATACACACACACATATGAAAGGTATATAGCATTTATGAAAGGTATCACAAAAATCTTGGGATACCCAATGAAGGGCTTTGTATATGTAAGCTCATTTGAGCCTCACAACAACCTTCTGAGGTAGGTGCTATTATTATCCCCATTTTACAAATGATGTAACTGAGGTAGACAGAAGTTAAGTTACTTGCCAAGAGTCATATAGTTAGTATCTGGGACAGAATCTGAACCCAGGCTTTCCTGACTCCAAGATCAGTGCTCTATCTACTGTACCACCTAGCTACATAATAGAAGTAGGATGGAGTTATGATGGAGGGGTTTTGGAGGGCAGGGAGATATCAACAATATGTATATCTGCTAAGAGTGCAGCTTTGAGAAAAACGGTTGCTTCAATATGGGATTTCGTTAGTGTCTGTCAGTCAGTGAGAAAGTTAATAAACATTTATTAAGTGCCTACTATGTGTTAGGTTCTGTGCTAAGTGCTGGGGATACAAAAAGAGGCAAAAGACAATCTCTGCCCTCAAGGAAGAAACAATAAGCAAACAACTATGCACAAATGAACAATATATATTATAAATAGGAAATAATTAAGGGAGGGAAGAGTTGGGAACAGTTTCCAGTAGACAATATGGATAGGAAAAAAGTTCATGACCTAATAAAGGATAGAGAGGATCATAGGAGATAAAATGGAAGATTTTGATTATATAAAATTAAGAGACTTTTGTACAACCAAGTCACATAAAGCAATAATTAAAAGGTAAACAACTGAGGAATATATTGTTGCAGTAAGTTTCTATAATAAAGGTCTCGTTTCCAAGAAATGTAGGGAATTAACTTATTTTACTTATAAGAATAAAATATATTCCTCAACTGACAAATGGTCTAAGGATGTGAACAGTCAGCTCTCAAGGGAAGAAACTCAGGCTTTCTATAGCTGTATTGAAAACAAGTGCTCTAAATAACTACTAATTAAAGAAATGCAAATTAAAGCAATTCTGAAGTTATACTTTATACCTATCAATGTGGCAAAGATGACAAAGAAAGAAAACGATAAAGGCCTGGCACATAAGAAGCACTTAATAACTGTTTATTCACTGACTGAATGTTAAAAGGGCTGTGGGAAACTAGACACAATGATGCACTGTTAATAGACCTGTTAAAGGGTACAAGCATTCTGAAAAGCAATATAGAATGATATTCCAAAGAGATCAAAGAAAGAAGAAAAGATTCTTTATGTACAAAAATATTTATAGCAACTCTTTTTATAGTGGCAAAAAAGTAGAAATTGAGGGTGTGCCCATCAATTGATGAATGACTGAATAAGCTATGGTATTTATGAATGTGGAGTAAGAAATGAGGAAATAAATGATTACAAAGAGACATGTAAAGACATATGAAATGATGGAAAGGACAGTGAGTAGAAACAAAAAATAATTTATACTGCAACATCAATATTGCAAAAATGAATAACTAATGATTTTTATAAACTGATGAAGAATAAAAGCAGAATCAGGAGAACAATTTATATAACAACACTGTAAAAACAAATAACTTTGAAAGGTGTAAGAATTATGATCTATTCAAAGACCACAAATAATTCCTGAGAATTGATGATAAAATGAGTTGCTTAAATTAGTAAAAGAGGCACACAGATGAAGGGTGCTACAGAAATGAACTAAATTAATAATGCCAATCAAGCATCAATACATATTTCTGTATCAAATCATGACCAGGTCCATTCTTGACACTTAAGTAGGTTAGAATGAGAGTACTTTTTTTTTTTCCTTCTGGGATGTTTGCAGTTCTGTCAAGAGCAAATAACTTGTGATGCTTCCTGAATGATGGGGACTGAGAGTGACAGTCTCTCAGGCTAAGATGAAAATAACGGAAAGATATTTAAATAAAAATCCTAAATGATTATTATAATTTTTATTTTTGAAGAGAGAAATTTGTATGCCAAACCAGTAGTTCTGTGCCCTCTCTGTTTTGATATAAATTAATTAGCTAAGGATGAGTATTAAAACAATTAAACCACATAAATTTAGATTTATTTATAAAGACATGACTGAACCAGTGGGAAGTCTAAATCTTAAATATGTGCAATTTTATTAATTTAAAATACATATAGAAACATGAACTAGTGGACATCAAAAAGGTGCTAAAATTTTTTTTAAGTATGTCTTAATAAATATATTTTTTAGTGAACATTTTATTTTGCTTTTTTTTTTTGGATGGGGGAGGGCAGAGCAACTGGGGTTAAGTGACTTGCCCAAAGTCACACAGCTACTAAGTATTAAGTGTCTGAGGTCGGATTTGAACTCAGGTCCTCCTGACTCCAGGGCTGGTGCCTGTGCCATCTAACTGCTCCATAAATAATAATTTATCATTTATATACTGTAGTCTAATTAATGGATCAATTGATACAGTACCTTCTCAATGAAATCCATGGTTAATGCAAAAGAAATCATCCTAACCAGAAAAACAAAGTGGAAATGTTTATTGTACAAATGACGACATGCACTTGGATTGGCAATCCCTTGAGTTCATTTGTCAGTATGTATGTAACCATAGGAAAGGGGTAACAGTAGATGGACATTGAGTTGAGTCCCAAATGGAAAAGGAGATCACATTTAGGAAATGTTGCCTCGATCTCAATAATTCCAAACTGTCCACTGATACAAAACACTATCCTTTATCATTAATATTCTCCTGGTAATATTATATCAGTGCAAAACATGGAATCCCAAAGTAGTCCATTATGCTTTTAAATAGCTCTAATTGTCAGGAAGTTTTTCCTTACATTAATTATAAATTTGCTACTTTTCAGCTTCTGCCCATTGTTCATTATGTTTCTGTCCTCAGTCCAAATGCCACCTCCAACACGAGGTTTTTTCTGATCTCCCCAGCTGCTAGTGCCTCCCCTTCAAAATGATTTTGCATTTATTTTGTACATACTTATGTGCATACATGTCTCCTTAGACAGAATAGAAGTTGCTTGAGGGTCAATTCTCATTTTTGTGTTTGTATCCACATTACCTTTTATGGTACCTGTCACATAGTAAGTTCTTAATAAATGGTCATTGATTGATTTATTCTCAACCCAATGAGTGTACCGTTTATTTGAAAACTCCTACCCTTATCAGGATCTACTACAATATGTATTTTAAAAATTGCTGTGATGGACAAAGAAATTAACTTTCCTTGAGTTTACACTTTTTTCCAAGAATGGTTATAGATTTTTAACACCTTTGTGAAATACTAGTATACTACAGAAGAGTACAATAGATTTAGCTAAATAAATAATTCATGAAATCACAATCAGATATGTCAACAGAGGAATAATCTACCATTTGTTAATGCATATCTACAGTAACATCCTGGCATGGTGAAACAGGGAGATATGACTAAATAGCATGGATGAGTCTATAGAATTTATATTCATGATTGAAATAACTGTTATGCAAATAGAAAATAGTTCTTTCCTTTGCAGAAGACATTCTTCTGTATCAAAGGTAATATTTGCTAGAAGGTTTGCCCATGACAGTGTACAGGAAAATAATTTTAGGAAAAGGTAGTGGAGTAGTTCAACCAGGCTATGTGAGTATGAATTCATTTGATGAGCTCATTTAAGAAAATATATATCTTTGTTTCATGTTCTATTAAACAATTTAGAATACTGACTTTCAAGGAAACAACAAAAATCCTTCTATCTTCTTGAGAAGATTAGGGTCATCCAACATCAACTCTTTCAAATCTACTCTAACCCAAGGACTGGCAAACTATTTTTGGTTGCTGCAGTATTTGGTCTGTGAGGTGGGCTGTAGTTTGCCCACCTTAGATCAGATCTAATCATTTAATCATTTTCATGTCCTCATTCATTGCCCACATTTTCTCTTTTGACAGTCTCATTCACTTCCACCCCATCACTTCTGGGCAGCCAAATCCCATTTCTATATCTCTGCCTTGAACCAAACTATACAATGTCTATGCTCCATGTCCACATCTTAAGTTGCCCATAGGACATATATGCCTGTTTTTTCCACCAGTCTTTAAACCCAACATGTCAAAGGTGGAACTTACTGTTTTCCTCTCTTTTCCTTTCTCAGTTCCACACCTGAACCTCTAAAATTCTCTTCCATGTTCTGGTAGTCTTCTCAACCTGAACAATCTCTCTATGGCCCTGCAGTTTTCTGATTGATAAGTTCTTCCTAGATCCTCCATTTTGAGATCAGGACCCCATTAGTACCCACCTAGACTATTGTAATAGTTTTATTTCACTGCCCACCTCTACTTTCTTTCATTCAAACTATCTACTGATCCCAGAATAATCTGTTTTAAGTATAGATCATGCTGTTTTTTTTCCCCAGGGAAAAAAAATTGCACATGTGGTTCCCTTTTCCCTACCAAATGAAGTCCAAATTCTTTTGCCTGGCATTCAAGGCTCTCTATTACTCACTCTAAGTTTCCAGCCTTGCCCCATACCTTACTGTATATACTCTCTGCTTTAATTAAACTACACTACTTTCTGTTACATTAACAATTACTACATTTTCCCACTGGCATACCTGTGTTCATAGTTTTCTATGCCTGAAAATATCTTTCCTTATACTTTTCAACTGCTGAATTCATAGCCATGTCATCAAGCTTATCTCAAATGCAACCTATTCAAGGAAGCCTTCTCTAAACCCTCACCAACACATCTCTTGTTAATATGGACCTTTCTCCGTAGACATTACTCAGCGCTTCAGAACTTTCTGATGCATGTACTTAATATGTATATTCTATTTGTCTTTGTTAATGTCATGTTCTTCCACTAGACTGCAAATTCAATGTGGCCAGGGACTAGTTTATATGTTATACAATTATCCCTTCCACATCACGGTGGTTAAGGATATGTTGCACATAAAATTTTTTGGTATTCTCTTTGTACCAGAGAAGTCTTTTTTTCTTTTTCTTTTATGGGGTGTTTACAGCACCTTATTGAAAAATTTGAGTTAAGTATTTGGTCACAGGCTCTGTGTCATCTGCTGGCCTTTACGGTTTTTCTGTGGTTTCCACAAAATTCCCCCCAAATTCCCATTTCTTTTTTTAGTTTAACTTATTTATTTTCTTGTTTACATCATTCATTTCCACAAGATTTTGAGTTACAAATTTTCTCCCCATCTTTCCCCCATCCACCACTCCAAAACAGCCATCCCACTGTATAACCCCTCCGCCAATCTGCTCTCTCCTACATCCTCCCCCTCAACCCCGTGACTTTCCAGTATAGCAAGATGGATCTCCCTACCCCAGTGCCTGTATATCTTAATTCCCAGTTGCATGTAGTTAATAATAATAACATATATATATATATATATTTAACATTTGATTATAGAATTTAAATTCTAGATTCTTTCCCTTATTCCCTCATCACCCACCCCCACTGGAAAGACAAGCAATTCAATACAGGCTGTACATGTGTAGTTACACAGAACATCTCCACAAGGGACATATTGCGAGAGACTGATTATATGTCCCTCCTTCCTCCCCTTGTTCTATTCTCTACCCTGTCCCTGTCCCTTTACAGAAGTGTGTGCTTCTAGCAACCCTCCTCCTCACCCTGCCCTCCCCTCCATGATTCCCCCTCTCATCCCCATTCCCCCTACTCTCCTGTGTAGAAAGATACCCAGTTTAGAGTTTATGTCATTCCTTCTCTAAGCCAAATTCAATGAGAGTAAGGTTCACCCATTCCCTTTTGCCTTCCTGTTCCTCCCCTCCACTGTAACAGTTATCCCTTGCCTCTTCTATATGAGATGATTAACCCCATTCTGTCTCTCCCCGTCTCCTCTCATTCTATTCCTCTCCCACCACACAATTTCACCTTTTAAAGTATCATCCCTTCCTATTCAATTGATCCTGTGCCCTCTATGTACACACACACACATATACATACTTAGAGATGTATTCCTATGCATATATATATACCTTCCTATATAGACGTGTATGTATACGTATATATACATTTGTATTTCCTTCACCTATCCTTATACTGAGAAAAGTTTCATAAGTTATAATTATCATTTTTTCAGGTTGACATGTAAATAGTTCAACTTTGATAAGTTTCTAATGATTTCTTTTCCCTGTTTACCTTCTCATGCTTCTTGCATTTGAGTGTCAAATTTTCTTTTCAGTAAGAATGTTTGAAAGTCTTCCACTTCATTGAATGACCATATTTATCCCTGGAACATTATACACAATTTTACTGGGTAGATGATACTTGGTTTTAATCCTAGCTCCCTTGATCTCTGAAATATCATATTGCAGGCCCTTCGATCCTGTAATGTAGAAGCTGCTAGATCCTGGGTTATCCTGATTGTGTTTCCACACAATCAAATTGTTCAAACTGTTTCTTCTTGCTCTGGGGACTCTGGAACCTGGCTATAACATTCCTAGGAATTTTCTTTTTGGGATCTTTTTCAAGAGGTGATCAGTGAATTCTTTCAAGTTCTATTTTGCCCTCTGGTTCTAAAATATCAGGGCAATTTTCCTCAAGAATTTCTTAAAGGATGCTTTCTAGGTTCTTTTTTTGATGATGGCTTTCATGTAGCCCAACAATTGTCTCTCCTGGATCTATTTTCCAGGTCAGTGGTTTTTTCAAGGAGATATTTCACACTGCCTTCTATTTTTTCATTTTTTTGGATCTGTTTAATAGTATCTTGATTTCTCATAAAGTCATTTGCTTCCATTTGCTCCACTC
>CM053594.1:143556121-143572603 GCA_028646575.1 Pseudocheirus occidentalis | reverse complement strand
TTGATGTATACCTTCTAGGCATTCTTCAATTGTCTTGGAAGCATTTGGTGTGGGAGTTTTCAGTTCTGGGCTCTCTTCCTCCCTTTCCATGCTTTGACCCTTTTTATCCATAAAAAAGGATTCTAGAGTTTTATTGGTGTTTTTATTTTGCTTCCTCTTTCTCATGTTGGCCAATCAATTAATTGGTTGGTTTTTTAGGTCTGTGAAACTCTGCTTCCAAGGGGGGAAGCTCTGTTCCAAATCGCGGGGGTTTTCCCAACTGCCGGAGCTATTAAGGGGGGGGTGTTTCAAGTCCCCCCAGCTTTGGCTTGCTGAAAGTGCACCCCAGGACCACCACCCAAGACCACGATCTGGATCCAGGCCACTCAACACAAAAGCACTTAGTCCTGATCAATCGATTCAGCCCCTCTGCTATCTGCAGGCCAGGGGCTCTGAAGTAGCCTGGTGGGGGCCACTGCTAGTTCCCCTCCCCCACTGCTTCCTTGCCCTGGGGGCAGATTGGCCTAACTGCTTTATCCCCCAAATTAAGTTTCAAAGTTTCAACTTTCACTAACTGTCTCTGACCGAAGCTCCCCTTAGGCCGGTGCTTTAGATTTTCTTTGAAGTAGATTCAAGCTGCTGTTTGGGAGGCTCCGCTGCTCCTCCTGGCTGCCCTGAGGTCTTACCTGGCCGTGAGTCTGAGAGTCCTAGACTTTCCTAGACTTTGTCTGGGCTTGTATTTTCTGGGTGTTTAGGGTGGCGGTGTGGGAGCTTCGGGACCTTGCTGCTTCTATGCCCGATGGCTTCATTTCTTGACACCTATATTTGTTTTCTTAAAGTTCTCCTCTCCTGTCTTTGATCTCTTTTATCTCCTGCTGGCTCCTCATGGTCATCCCATCCCTTAAATGTTGCGGCTCCCCATACAACCATCCCTTTTCTTTTCTCTTTCTATATCCTCTCTCTCTCAGTGATCTCATCAACTCCTATGACTTCATTTATGGCCTCTGTATAGATGACTTCTAAATCTCTATCACTACTGTTATGAACCTCCCCTTAGAACTCTAGTTTATACTATATTAGATTCCATAAATTGTTCTTTCCCCAGAAAATATTAATGCAGTTAATGGTACCAACATGCTCTCAGGTTCCTATATTTATAAGTTTGAAGTTATCTTTGATTTAACAGTCTTCTTCACCAAACATATCCAATCTACTTCCAAGAATTAGTACCTTTTTCCCTTATTGTTTTCATAGAAATTATAATATTCTCTGCCTACCTTCTATAATCTCATCAGATTGACAGTCTTCTTTCCCCCTCTTGCTAGTGCTTTCCCTCCCCAAACCACCTCATTTTGTATAAATTTGATACATTATTATATATGTACATGTTGTCCTCAGTAGAACGTAAACTCTTTGAGAGCAGCAATTCATTTGTCGTTGTAGCCTCAGTGATGAACATAATGTGCCTGGCACATAATCAGAACTCATTAAATGCTTGCTTGATTGAATGTCCAAGTGAAAATCAGTGCTGACAAATATATCTATGTCATTATTATATGAGGCTGGGTAGAAATACTGGGAAGAAGTACAGGAACTAGAACCCTAGACAATGCTACTAAAACAGAAACACAAAGTAAGAAAAATTAAATATTTGAAATAAATAGTCAAGTAGCAACTGGACAGCTAGGTGGCATAGTGGATATAGAGTGCCAGGCCTGGAGTAAGGAAGACTCATTTTCCTGAGTTCAAATTCAGTCTTTGGCAATTACTAGCTGTGTGACCCTGGGTAAGTCATGTAAACCTGTTTCCCTCAATTTCCTCATCTGTAAAATGATCTGGAGAAGGAAAATGCAAATCACTCTTTTATCTCTGCCAAGAAAACCCCAAATGGGGTCATGAAAAGTCATGAAAAACAACTCCCCAACAATTGAACATCTTAAAAATAATCTTAATAAAGAATCTATTCAATAAGATATACTGACACAGTGGTTTTATAGTCAGAGAACTTGGGTTCAAATCCTTCCTCTCTCACCTCCTATCCAGGTGTAGGGAAGTCATTTAAACTCTCCAGACTTATTTTTCACATTTGTAAAATAGGATGGTGAAGTAGATAGTTTCTAAACTTCTGAACACTTAATATATTATCTTATAACATATAACTCAGCTTCCAAAGATAATGGAGGTATTTGTTAATTGTGTGATATTTAACTTTTTTTTTCTTTTACAAAGCTTATAAGTATAAAAGGAATTTTGACATAAGCTTTTAACAAAAAAATTTCAGTCTCTGGACAAACTGTAATCCATAAAAGGCAAGCAACTACACTTCTGTAGCCTGTTTCCTCATCTGTAAATGAGGACAATAGATTGACTCTTTCTTCCATTTCTCTGTATGTGCTATATATTTTCCATTTTCAGGTAAGTGCTACATATTTCAGTATGCACTATAATATTTAGGGCACCAATCTTACAAATCATGTGGTTAACACACCTTGGAATGCATCCCTTTCTGCCTTGTTTCTGTGATCTTAGCCCAAGTGCCTAAATGCCATGGATAGAAGTTCCAGTACAGTTTATAAATAAATGAATAGAAACTGAAATATCTATATATATATAGTATTATGCATGGAAAATTTAGAATAAATGAATATTTTAAAATAATAAAAATCAAGTCTTATTTAAAAGGAAAAAGGGAAAGAAACAGAAATACTCCTTAGAGGAGTTAAAAAAGTTTCAAATAGAATCAAGGTCATTATTCTCTTACCTTAGAGGTACTACTTCCAAATTCAAACAGGCTGAGACAAACACTGTGAATCATTCTCTGTAACAAGGTGTGCCAAACACATACCTTTTTGCTGAGAAAACTATTTCTACACTCTTTCTCAAAACTCCAATGAGATTAGATTTGGAAGTGGGGAGAGGGAAGAGAAGAGATGACAATGTCAGATTTTCTTCATCTCATGGAAATCAAATTAATATTCTTTTTTTTTTTGGCCTCACAATGATTGATGAAAAAATCCCAAAACTGAAGATGCCAGAAAGATATACAAGTTGCAATAATATGTAAAATCATGGCTTAATATGAATTTTCTATGAATTTTCTCTTTTTCTTCAGGCTGATGTATAGGCTCACTGTTTGTCAGGCTACCTTTCCAAGCTGAATAATTCTTAGTGGATTGCTGTGGTCTATAAGTAACAAAGAAAAACATAACACTGTTACCCAGCTTCCTGACCCTTCCTCGAGCTGTATATCTCCTTAAGCTTAACTTGTGACTCATAAATCTTGCCTACTGTGCTTTATACCCTGTGATAATAAAAAGGTGTTAAATATCAAAACTGTGCTTTCATGATGGGATCCCAGTTGGCCCAGAAGTCTGATGGTTTCTTATATAACTTCCAGCTTTTTCAACATAGGGAATAGTGACTTCTGCCAACTCCTTGTGGAAGGAGACCCACAAAAGAGGCCATTTATATTGGAGGAGAGAGCTAGGAACACACTTGACATTTTAAGACTTTAAACAATTCATGGGTAGGCATAATAAAAGATGCAATATCTCCAACCTAAATGTTTCCAGCTGTATGGATGAATGCAGATAGAATGAAGTTCTGTGGGGAATGGAGTGGGGGTGGGGGAGAAGCACACTAGCTTGTGAGACACAATTCGGAAGTCCTGCAGGGACTAATTTTGTTAATAACAGAAGGATCTATGAGTATTTGTTTCTACTCCCAGACAAACTGAGCAAAGCCAGCTCACTGGCAGTGCCAACAGTCCTAAGGCTTTTTCAGCACAGCAGATGCCAAAAAATTAGAAGAGATGCCTTTCTTTGGCCTGGGTTCTGTGGCCCATGGCCATTTTGCAGATGTGAGCTCCCACAGTGCCCAGCTACACTGAAGCCACAAAGTGACTCTGGCCTTACTTGTTAATAACCGTGACCATAATGCTAATTTCCTTCATGGGGTTTATTATTAACCTTTCTGTAGCTATAAGGACAGAGTTTAACCAAGTCCCCGAAACAGTTACTCATAAGACACTGTCAAAACAGCATGGACAGAACTTCATGGTTTGACATTTTTGTAAGCACAGTCTTGGGTCTGAGTCACTCCACCTTGAGTCATGTTTGATAGAGCTCTTTTAAAAACTAATACCCTTGGGCTGCCTCTCTGGTGTATAAGCCCTCCCTACTGAGACAGCTAATGGACTCTGAGCTGCTTACTATCTGCCTATTGGGACACAGGTAACCAAGATAGTCTTCCCTCTATGCCAAGGCTCCTATCCCTGGGAGCAGCAAAGTGGGAGAAATAAAGATGCAAAGGAAGCTAGGATGGAATTATTCAGTTTTCTTACTGTTTGTTTTAGGCATTTGTTTTGGTTTGTTGTAGGTTTTTTTTGTTTCTTCGGTTGTACTCATGTTTTCACTGGTGTTGGGATCCTCCACTGAAGAAACTCTGTTTCCTAACCATTCTGCAACTTTAGTGTCTTCAGAGCACTGGGATATTAAGAGCCATGCCCAATGTTACACAGTGACAAAGGCAGTCAGTCAGTCAATAAACACTTATTAAGTGCCAGACACTGTACTAAGCGAGATACAATGAAAAGCAAAAGACAGGACCTGAAAAAGTTTACAATCTAATTAGGGGGATGGGTGAACAATAAGCAAGCAAATATGTACACGCAAGTTATGTATAGGATAAAGAGGAAATAATTAGTAGGGGAAAAGCACTAGAATTAAGGAGGCTAAAAAAATAAGCTTTCTGTAGAAGTTGGGATTTTACTTGGAACTTGAAGGAAGCCAGTAGACAGTGAGAAAGAGGACATTCCAGGCATGGGAAAGAGACAGAGAAAATGACCTGAGCTGAGAGATGGAGGGAGTGCAGGAAGTCCACTGTTGCTGGACTAAAGAGGTGACTGTACATTATGGAGACCGGAGAGGTAAGGGGTGGGCTGAGTTATGAAGGTCTTTGAATACCAAATAGATTATTTTATATTTGACCTTGGAGATTATAGTCACTAGAGTTTACTGAGTGGGTGTCGGGGTAGGTATGTGAACCTTTACAACTTAAAAATTGGAAAATGCTATAAATCAGTTTGACATAATCTAGAATTAAAAAAATGATGGGGAAAGTGTTAATGACACGTTAAATTTAAAAATGTGTTGCATTCATCCCCAGAGAAAGAACTGATGCAGTCTGAATGCAGATCAAAGCAAATTATTTTCCACTTTCTGTATTTTTTTTCCTTTTGGTCTGTGTCTTCTTTCACAACATGACTAACATGGGAATGTTTTTGCATGATTGACCATGTGTAGTCTATATCAAATTACTGTCTCAGGGAGGGAATTTTTTTGGGGAAGTATGCTGTATATATGTTATTTCTATTTTCCTCTAGAGAGCTGGTTGTTAAATATTTGCCAACCCACCCATGCCCATGTGCACACACACACACAGCAGGGGCATACAGGAGAAATTATAAAGAGCTTAGCAGAGTGTCTGGCACATAGTATGAACTTAACAGATGTTTATTCCTTCCTGCCTACCGTACTCACATTCTGTCTTAAGCACAGAAAAGAAAAAGAAATCAAATGCAAAAATTTGGAATGCCATAAAATCTTAGGTAATAGAAAAATATGATATTGATATGTGGTAAATTTGCTTGTTTCTATTGTAGATGAAATGAAGGTTAACATTATGTTGGACGTGTTACATATATATTATGTCAATTTCCATGGGAACTTATGTTTCCTGGTTTGTTTTTTGTTTTTAATTTTTTAAGTAATTATACATGAATAAATTATTTCTGAACCTTATTTAAGAATATACAGTGACCATATGAAGTATAATGCTCCTTGGTAAAATTCCTAAGACTGTTAATTATTCTATGATAGCATCTAAAAATTACATGTTGCCTTGTTTTCAAGTGGGTATTTTCTTCTAGGTTGCATCATTGGTTTTGATACTAAATTGCTTTGAGTTCTGTGATTACTCTTTAAAAAAACAAATAAACCTCAAACAAATAACAATCATCAGTTTTAATTGTGAATAGAAAAACTCTAAGATGAAAGCATTAATTCATTGATATGAAATACCAGGAAGCAGAAGAGGGAAAGTAGCTATTTCCTGAAACTGACCTATTTATCAGCCTTAAAGAATAATGGCATCATTGATAATGAGTTAGTAGAGACTCCCAGGGCTGCTCCCAGTACTCTTTTGAGAGAGAGAAAAAATGAGAGAAGAAAATAGATTGCATACATAATTAAGAGAAGAAAAAGTAACAGGGACACCAAATTTGATATCTGGTAGTGAAAAAATATATGATTCTTTATAACATGTTGTTGTTTAAGATTAGGGCCAGGGTCTGAGCACTTCCGGAGGGAAAATCTGGGCTGGTCCTGTTGCTGCTTTCTGGTGGATATGAATATTGTGTTATTCCAGGGACAGCATATGCTACCCTCTATGACTTTCAGCCACCTGGAAAGCTGACTGGGTAGTTGGTAACAGAGCTGCCAGTTCATACCTGTTACATCCTGAACAAAATTACCCATCAGATGATGAGACATCTTACCTTCAGGCACAGTCCTCAGACACTGGAATGCTTCCCCATAGTACTCCTGGCCAGACTCTGTCCCTAGTGTCCACAGATCTGTTTCCCTATGCCAACCTGGGCTGCGCAGATGACTTTCTGTGATTTTTTTCTTGGATTTCCTAATCATGATTTGATCTGGTGCATTTTCTAGGTCTGCCTGGAGGAATTTGAGGAAGGAGCTCACTGTACTTCCTATTACTCTGCCATTCTGACTATTCCTATATTGTTGTTTAACAGAATAAGAAAAAAGTTGCAAGAGTTTTTGCTAGTGAGATTTTTCATTAAAGACAAAGTATGCCAGGCACATAGTTCTACTTTAGGAGAGACAGTATTGTGGT
Organism: Pseudocheirus occidentalis; assembly: GCA_028646575.1. Lineage (NCBI taxonomy): Eukaryota > Metazoa > Chordata > Mammalia > Diprotodontia > Pseudocheiridae > Pseudocheirus > Pseudocheirus occidentalis. The sequence continues at coordinate 143,565,709 of CM053594.1, read as the reverse complement.
AGAGAAAAACACTGGACTTGGGGTCAGGAGTTGTGGGTTAGAGATTTGGTTTTCCTACCACCTAGTTGTGTGAATTTGAATACATAACTTGGTCTCTCTGAGATTGTTTCCTAATGTGTAAATTTGAAGAAGTTATTTCCAGAGGCTTTAATATTTTCAAGTACTCTCTAGAATTGAATATACCATTTTAACCAGTCACAGTAGCCCTAGTAGATTTTTCAAAGGTTTTAATTATCATCTAGTTCAAGGACAGGCAGCCTATGGAATTAGAACCTTAAGGCATCTGTTAGTGGTAGCAACCTTTTGCCATATGCTACATTTAAACAGGTTGCTAGGTGCCTACATATAAAGAGAAAATTACACATGTGTATATATGGGCACGTATCCATACTTTAGGCATGCCAGTGATGCCCACAGACATTAGTTAAAATCACACTGTATCCATCATCAATAAAACTGGAAACAGGGGCGGCTAGGTGGCGCAGTGAATAGAGCACCGGCCCTGGAGTCAGGAGTACCTGAGTTCAAATCCGGCCTCAGACACTTAACACAAAAAACTAGCTGTGTGACCTTGGGCAAATCACTTAACCCCAACTGCCCTCCAAAAAGCAAAAATAAAATAAAAATAAAAATAAAACAGGAAACAGAAAAGCAGTCCTTTAGCATGATAGTCTTTTATTGCAAGTACTAGGTATCACACAATTATATAAATAAAAAGACCAATCTTATATCACAGCATTCCCTGACATATATAACAAATTCATTAGTAGCTTTTATGGTTCATTGTACTAGATACACAGGGAGAAGGGAAAGGAATAAATATCATGTAGTGAGGTGGGTGCTATTAGTCCCACTTTATAGCTGAAGGTACTGAAGCAAAGAGAGGTTAAGTGACTTGCCCAGGGTCACACAGCTGGTATATAAAGCTGGATTTAACTTCCTGATACTAAACTCAGGGCTCAATCCACTGTACCACCTAGCTACCCTACATGAAGCAGAAGGGGTGTCACTTGTGGGGGGGGGTTGGACGAAATCATGTGGATTATATGATAATAAAAAATGTGTGTGCTTCCCCCTCCCCCACTTCCAGGCTCCTCATAATTTAGCTTTTACAGCAAGACTGTGAAAATTTCTCATACTGAAATAACAGAACCTGCACTTAAAAAACAAAACAACATGATGAAGTGATCTGACTTTTAATAAGGCCACAAAGAGTACTACTAACATTCTTTTTCTTGCCAAAAGCACCATATAATGTTAAATGACCACATGAGGTTTCACGTTTGCTTTAATTCTGCTCTAAAAGATGTAAATGATATGTACTACAGTGTAGAGAAGTTAAACCTTCTACTTTATCAAAGAAAAATGGGTGTGTAGTTCAGCAACTGAACTCACTATAAGCAGATATTCTAAAAGGGAAAAACATTAAGAATATTTACACTTTCAAACAACTGCTTTGTTGTGTGGCTAATCAGTGTAAAAACACTCTTCTCAGCAACCCCAAGAATGTTTTAGTCAGCCAAGAAGAATTTAACCCAGGTGTGATCTTATTCTCTTCTTTTAATAGTTGATCCCAAAACCTGGGGCAAGGGAGTTGGGAGAGAAAGGGATCTTGAAGTCTCCTAGCCTTAGCAAATCAGCCAGCCAGGTCACAGAAGGGCAAGTACCACAGACTCATGGCCAGCACGTGACTCCAACCAACTTCGGGTCTGCTAATAGGCTGAACAAGTTTTCTGAGTGAATCACATACAGTTTGGAAAATGTAATACAGAAGTACAGAAACATGGATAGAATTTGAAAGCAAGTTTGGAAAACGGTCCTGCAGGTCTACCTTCACTCATCGCACACAAGTTCTGTTAGACTCATCAAGGGGAGGCATCATTTTCTCAGGTTCCATTGACCTGGCTTCTCATTAGCAAAATTCTATAGTGGGTTACAATAGGAACCCTGATGTCACTGAGTCAGTCTTTTTTTTTTTTTTTTTTGGTCTTGAGTCAGTCTTTAAAAAAAAAATCTGTCTTGGGTTTTGGAATGACAGTTTTTTTTAGTCATTTTACCTAGACCTCCCTCTCCATAAATTACTTCTCAAATTCTGTTACCATACGTGAGTTTATTCATACTTTTCAAGATCTATGACTCCACTGGATCATTACAAAGGTTAGTGAGCTGTGGGGCTTGTCTAAACTTAGTCTGCACCAGGCACTCCTCCTTCTTTTCTTGTTTGTGTTGAGTCATGCCCCAAATCTGGTTTTCTACACTATTTCCCTTCTCGGACCTGGTAAGCCTGCCAAGTCCAGAACAAACCCATACTTTCTCATCACCAGCATTGCTTAGAAGTGATAAAGAGATACCCCAAGGAGGGTCCATTGTTAAATATTATTACTTGTAAATTACTTAGATTAATATGCAAAACTGAAATTAGCATTTATTATGAGTACTTCAGAAGTTTACAAGAACTCTTCCTACTCCTATCTTACAAAGAAAAAAAAGTTAGGGCAAGAATATACACACACACACACACACACATATGTATATGTATATATTTGGAAGCTATCAGGGTTAAGTGACTCACCCAGGGTCACACAGCTAGTACATGTCTCAGGTCATATTGGAACTTAGGTCCTCCTGATACCATGGCTGGTGTTCTATCTGCTGAGCCACTCAGATGCCCCTACATGTTCTTTTAATGTGTGATATGAGAGAACTCTTTGAGCAGTCACTCTGCATGCTGTCTTTTTGCATGCTGTCCCTTTTTATTCTTCACTGGAATAATTTATTACTGAGTTGGAATTTTTTTTAATAGTCTCATTCTCTTCACCTGTCTTTCATTTTAGAATATCAAGAAGAGTCTAACTCTCACCTGAACTTTTTGAACTATGCTCTCCTAAAGATTAGAGTCTATGTTTGAATATGGCAAATCTTCCCTGTCTTGACTATCATGAACTCCAAGATGGCATGGGCACTTTCTCTGAAGGTTACTGTTATTTTTGATTCAACAATCACTTCCTCTTTGTTGATCTGGATTAGATCCAGAAGAAGTTATCCTTACTAATGCTGTTCCCTTCTTATACATGGAAACTTTAACAAAGCAAGTCAAAGATTCATTAAAAGCTCTGCTTTTGATGGGGAAAAAAATCTCCAGCAGATATAGATAGCTGAAATTGATGGCACAAACAAATTTCATTTGTATATCAGTTTAAGAAAATCTTTATTGAGAAAGTGTCCATTTCATTCAGCTGGCTGGCTGGTGGGTAGAATGCCCTCACAATGATATCACTTCTACTTCTCTCTTGTTATACTCACTCTTAGGCTCTTCAGTGTGCTTTGCCTTCATGTTTGTAGGCTTCACAATTATAAAGCTGGTGAATCCTTTGAAAGACAAAAACTTTTTTACACTTCTTTTAATTTCAAGTACTTTGCAGAGTGCCTAGTACATGTAAAAACTTGATAAATGCTTGTTGACTGATATACAATGTTCCCATTATAGTTTTTCTAAGATCCATTTCTTAGGGAGAAAGAAAGCTGTTACCCTCCCATCCCAATGACTTTCAGTGTTATTTAAGAAGCCATATTTAACTCCTAGCATTAAAAGTGTATTTATTCATTGCACATACACTCCATCTACCAATACACACACACACACACACACACACACACACACACACACACCTGAGGCAATAAGAGTTATTGCCATTCCTCCTTCTTAGTTATTTAAGTACCTCTAAACCACTGTTAGTTCAGACTGTCAAAATCTTTTTGGATCTACATGCTCCTACCTTTGGGTCATATTCTTTTCATGATATACCTGTTGACTTTAATAGTGTCTGATATAACAATTATAGCTGATGATTTTCCTTCCTCCCATTTGCTTTTCTTTTTCAAAGCAAAGCCCTCAAACTTGGGGAAAAGACATTTTCTGCAGAATTCATGTTATGTACTCAGTCTCTAGTAAAGAAACTATTTTTTCAGTGGTATTAGCTATAGACTCCCATCCCCCAAATAAAAATCCTACTTTCAACATCAAGGAGTACACTTACAAATAATTCCTTTTAAAAATCATATTAGACTTTCATAAGTCTTAAAACACCTGGTTTTTTTTATATCTCAACAGTCATTACTGTAGGAAATGACTAACAAATAGTCATTGAGTGAAAATATTAAAATGAAATCAAATAGTTAAATGACAAAAAGACAAAAAAATCCTCCAAATCTTAACTTGTTTCACAAAAAGAAATGCTTACTTCTTGAATTAAAGGAAGTATGGCTAATTCCAAACAAAAATGGAGGCCTAATATTTTACTATTGTGATATGTAAAAATGTTAATGATAACCTGTTCATATTAATGAAGATATGGAATTAAATACTTCCAAAATAAGGATTGAAAAGAGAAAGAGGGTTTTTTGGTTATCTTTGGGAAAAAATGCTTATGTTAACATTAGCTAACTACTCAAGGATTTCAAATCTAATTTAATTTTAAAAGAAAAGAGACCGATATGATTATTTCCTACCCAACGGATTATTATTGTTTGACTTAGTGAATCAATGAATTTAAAACTGGAAGGGACTCTAAATGCAATTTACCTTCTGATTTAATAGATGAGGAAACCAAGGCTCAGACAATTAAGTGATTTGCTCAGGGTCACAGGAGATTGACAGGTTATAAATTCCTTTAAGACACAGAAAAAAACTAAAACTGATAAGGAAATGAAATCTTATTTTGGCGGTTACCTAAAAGGCTAGACATTAAAAGCCTACTGTGAAGAGAAACTCTACATTACTAATGGAAAACAGCTTAACCAGGAAAACGTGGCAGGTGCTCACTCCTTCATTCCCTGGGCTCTGCTCCTGTCTCTCTGCATTCCTTTTTCTACCATGACTGACAGTCTTTTCATCCAGGAGACTCACTCTGCCTAAGCAGTCTCCTTACTCAGACAGGTTGTTTTCTGTCTCTGCAGCATCTTCCTCAAACTGGTCAGTTACTCCTGGAACCTCTATTTCATCTTTTTTAAAAAATTATTTTTATTTATTTTGGGCATCCTTTTTTTTTTTTTTTGCATTTTGAGTTCCAAATTCTCTGCCTCCCTCCTTCCCCCACTCACTGAGAAGACACGCAATATGAAACCAATTATACATGTGAAATCATGTAAAACATTTCCACGTTAGCTATATATATTTTTTAAAAGCAAGAAAAGTAAAGAAAGTGAGAAAATTATACTTCAATTTGTCCTTAAGAGTTCATCAGTTCTCTCTCTGTGGAGTTGGGCAGTATTTTTTTTTCCTTGTGAGTTCTTTGGGAATGTCTTAGATCATCACATTGAACAAAGTAGCCAAGACTTTCTTAGTGGATCATCATAGCAACATTGACATGCTGTGCAGATTTATCTCCCAGTTCTTCTCACTTCTCTTTGCATCAGTTTATAAAGGTCTTGCCATGTTTTTCTAAAACCACCTCCCTTGTCATTTCCCACAGCACAGTAGTACTCAGTCACAATCATATGCCATAGCTTATTTTCCATTCCCAAACTGAAAAGCATCCCTTCAATTTCCAGTTCTTTGCCACCACAAAAAGAGCTGCTAGAAATGTTTTTGTACTTCTAGGTCCCTTTCCTTTTTCTTTGATCTCTTTGGAATATAGACCTAATAAAGGTATTACTGGGTCAAATGGTTTATGCAATTTCATAGCTCTTTGGGCCTGGTTCCAAATTGTTCTCCAGAATGCCTGGGCCAATTCACTGCTCTGACAACAGTTCATTAGCGTACCTATTTTTCCCTCATCACCTCTAGCATGTTATTGCTGACAGGTGTGAAGTGGTATCTCAGAATTACTTTAATCTGCATTTCTCTAATCAATAGTGATGCAGAGCATTTTTTCATAACTATAGTTTTTATTTTTTCTGAAAACTGCCTATTCATATCCTTTGACCATTTATTAGTTGGAGAATGGCTCTTATTTTTATACATTTGACTCATTCCTATACTCTGCATATATTTGAGAAATGAGAAAAACTTGCTATAAAATTTTTGATATTATTTCATTGTCTATGGTACCTTTTAGCAAAATGTAGTTTCCATGATTGTCATTTTAATTAGGTTTCTTTTTGCTTTTGCTTTGTCTGAGATCATGATTAGTATCCTTGACTTTTTTACCCAGCTAAAGCATGTTAGAATCTGCTCCAGTCATTTATTTTAACTCTGTGTTTGTCTCTTGTAAACAACATATTGTTGGATTCTGGTTTCTAATTCATTCTAATCCAGTTTATGCATGAATTCATTCCATTCACATTCACAGTTATGATTAGTGTATATTTCCCCAAATCCTATTTTCTTTTGTTTCTTCTTCTCTCTTTTTATTCTGCCCCTCCTCAAGTTCATTTTGCTTCTAACTACAGTTTTCCTTAACTTGTTCCCCAATTTATTATTCCCTTCCCTTCCTCTCATCCCTCTCCCCTCCTATGTCCCTACTGGCTAAATTACATAAATTACATTTCTAGATACAACAGAGTATGTATGTGTGTGTATGTATATACATATATATGTGTGTGCATATGTATATATACATATATGAATATATATATATATATTCTTCCCTCTGGACCAATTCTGATTAGAGTGATGCTCAAGCACTGCCTGCTTCCCACATTTTCCCCTCCAATGTAAAAGTTCTTCCTTGTGTGTCTCCTTTGTATAAGAAAAATTTCCCTCTCCCTTCCCCCATTGCATCTCTCTTTCTCATCCCTTCATTTTTATTTTTTTGGGATAGCATTCCAACACAAATTTCACTCATGCCTTCTGTCTACGTAAACTTCTTTTAACTACCCTAATAAAGATAAAGTTCTTGGGAGTTACATGTATCATCTTCCCAAAGAGGAATGTAAACACTTGAACTTTATTGAGACCCTTATGATTACTCTTTCATGTTTACTTTTATATGCTTCTCTTGAGTCATGTTTCTGCATCTCACTTTTCTATCCATCTCTGAAAGTCCTCTATTTCATTAAATATCCATTTTTCCCCCTGATGATTATACTCAGTTTTTCTGGGGAGATTATCCTTGGTTGTAATCTTTTGCCTTCAACAGTATTACATTCTAAGTTCTCTGCTCCTTTAATGTGGAACCTGCTACATCTTGTGTGATCCTGACTATGGTTCTACAATATTTAAACTGTTCTTTCTAGATGCTTGAAGTATTTTCTTTTTTTTTTAGTTGTTCATTCTTCATTTTGATTTTTTTTTAGTTTTCAACATTCACTTTTATAAGATTTTTATTTCCAAATTTTTTTCTCCCTCTCTCCCCAAGATGGCATACAATCTGGTATAGGCTATACATGTACAATCATATTAAACATATTTTCATATTAGTCATGTTATGAAAGAAGAATCATAAGAAAAGGGAAAAACCATGAGAAAGAAAAAACAAAATTAAAAAAGTGAAAATAGTATGCTTTTATTTGCATTCAGACTCCATAGTTCTTTCTCTGGATGTGGATAGTATTTTGCTTTAAGTATTTTCCCTTTGACCTGGGAGCTCTAGAATTTATAGATATAACTTACATATAATATTATATAATATTCCTAACTTACATATAATATTATATAATACTCCTGGGAGTTTTCATTTTTGGATCTCTTTCAAGAAGACATTTAATGAATTCTTTTAATTTGTGCTTTACCCTCTGGATCTAAGACAATACAAACAGTTTTCCCTAATAATTTCTTGAAGCATGATGTCTAGGTTCTTTCTTTATCATGGCTTTCAGGCAGTCCAATAATTCTTAAATTACTTCTTCTTGACCTGTTTTCTTTAGTCATAACATTATGAGATGGTTACTCTTATCCCCACTTTACAGATGAGGAAATTGTGACTGAAAGAGATTAAGTGATTTATTCAAGGTCACACAGTTATTATGATAGGCAAGATTTGAATTTGGGTTCTAGGTCAGTTGTTTTTTCAATGAGATATTTCACATTTTCGTCTATTATTTTCATCCTTTTGACTTTGTTGTATCATTTCCTTTTTTATTTTTTATTTTTTTTATTTTTTTTGCTTTTTGGAGGGGAGAAGACAGGGCAGTTGGGTTAACTGACTTGCCCACAGTCACATGGCTACTAAGTTCTAAGTGTCTGAGGCTGGATCTGAACATCTGACTCTGAGGCCGGTGCTCTATTCACTGTGCCACCTGGGTGCCCCTATTTTATCATTTCTTGATGTCTCATAGAGTCACTAGCTTCCACTTGCCCAATTCTCATTTTTAAGGAATTATTTTCTTCAGTAAGATTTTGGGCCTTTTTTTCCATTTGGCCTATGTGATTTTAAAGGAATTCTTTTCTTCAGTAAATTTTTTTTGCCTCTTTTATGATTAGGCCAATTCTGTTTTCAAGATGTTATTTTCTTCATCATTTTCTATGCCTCTTTTACCAAGCTGTTAATTCTCTTTTCATAATTTTCTAGCATCATTTTAATTTCTTATTCCAACTTTTGCTTTACTATTCATCTCTTTCATTAATTCTTCCAGGAATTCTTGCTGGGCTTGGGTCCAATTAGCATTTTCCTCTGAGGATGTATTTGTCAGTGTTTTCACACTGTTGTCTTCTTCTGAATTTATGTCTTAGCCTTCTCTGCCACCACAGTAGCTTTTTATGATTAAATTCTTTTAAAAAAAATCTTTACTCATTTTCCCAACTTAGGGATGGGGAGGCACTATACCATACTTTAGCCTTTTCCATGCTGCTGTTCTTAGAGCTAGTTCTGGGGGTCTGAAAGCTTTTGGTGCCTCCAAGTGGTATGATCTCAGGAGAAGTATGGTCACTGCTCTCCTGGTCTTTGCTCTGCTCTCTACTCAGGTAAGATCCCTGTTTCTGTGGAGGCACAAACACTAATATTCCTCTTTTCCTTAGAATTGTGACCAGGGCCTCTGTTCCTTTTGTGACCAACCCTCAGATCTTCTCTATGCCCTGGAACTGCAACCTAGAACTGCGTATGGGCAGCAGAGTTGCCAGTCAGTGCCAGGTGGATCTAGTACCAAGAAAAGGTTCCATATAATCTCTTTCTGACCAGCTGTCTGAAATCCTGCCTCCCCCTTACCATCTTTGGGCTGAGAGTTCCTGAAGTTGCTATTCCTGCAGGCAGTGTTGCTGTAGCCACATGTGTGGGCTCTGAACATACTTCCATCCTGGTGTCCCACACTTTTCTTGCCAAACTCGTACATTTTCTTAGGCTAGAATTGGGTTGCCTTTGATCTGTCATCTTGGCCTGGCACCTCTATTTTAAAGAATCTGACCAGGTCAGTTAAGTTCACTATTTCATTGCTCTCCAAATTATACTCTTGACTCTCCAGATTTCCTTCTCCAACATGCCCCAACTCAGGTACCTCCCTCCCACTTTCACTTTTCAGCTTCTTTTTATATTCTGTCTTCTTCTACTAAAATATAAGCTCCTTGAGGGGTAAAGACTTTGTTTTCTTTTTCTTTTTTTTTTAATTTTAATTTATTTTCTTGGTTACATCATTCATTTCCACAAGGTTTTGAGTAACAAATTTTCTCCCCTTTTTGCCCCTACCCCCCAACCCAGAACATTGATCCCACTGTAA
>CM053594.1:143491139-143555621 GCA_028646575.1 Pseudocheirus occidentalis | reverse complement strand
CAGCCCAGTGGAGGCTGCTGTTGCTCCGTTCCTGCTGCTACAGCCGCTTCCCACTGCTTCCTTGCCCTGGGAGCAGTTTGGCTGGACCAGCTCTTCTCCTCCCAAGTTAGCAAAATCCACTGACCTTTCTCTTAGCCTTTTTTTTGTTCTGGCCTGATAAATGTGGTAACTGTGCCTCCAGTGCAGCCAATCTGCTCCCCTATAGACGCAGCTCCCCGCCCAATGCCCCAGGGCCTGACCCGGCCGGGGTTTTGGCCGCGGCTCCCAGACTGCTGTGAAGAGCCCCACCTGCTGAGCTGCCTGTAGCAACAGATGTGCTTTCTGTCTTTTGGAGAGTTTTGGAGCTTGAAAAATCTGTTTACAGTCCCATTTTATGAGTTTTTTAGCGTGTTTTTGTGGGAGCTGCGGTGCTTTGCTGCTTCTACGCCACCATTTTGGCTCTGCCCCCCTGTTTTCTTTTTCCTTGTTTTTTGTATTCCCAGGGCTTATCACAGTGCCTGGCACATAACAAGTGCTTTAAAAACTTGTTAATTCACTGCATTATGATATGTATTGATATTCTATGCAAAAATTTGGAAAGATGTATATTAAAATATTTTGAATAAAAAAAGAACTTCACAAAGTACTCACAAGCAAGCACTTATGAGAATGATAGGACTCAGAGTTCTAGTTTGTATTCACAACTATATAAAAATGGATAAGTAAAGATTGGAAGAAAATTTAAGTAATAGACATAAGTTCTTTTTTATTATGCATGTTCTATATGATTTTTATTATAAATAAGCAACCCTTTAAAAAGTAGTCAGGAGCCAAAATGAAGTAAGAAAAAAACTGGCAAACCCAAAAGAGGAAAAAAAAACTTACCAGCATATTTTGTAGTGTTTGATTCATCCATAGACCAAAAGCAGTAATCAAAGGCAAAAACCTGCATCAAGAGAACAAAGAAGATATAAAACTCTCTGGCAATCTCTCATTGATGTGGTAGGCTCAAAGATGACTCAGTGATATAGACTAGATGGATAAGAAATTCTATTTACCTAAACTGTTTCATTTGGAAGAACTGAAATACAAGCCAGAATGAATTGCCTTGATGAATATGAAGACTTCCTTCAGATTTGAACTCAGGAACATGAGTCTTCCTGACTCCACATCCAATGCTTTATGCACTATGATGCCACCAAGCTGACCGAAGTGCTATTACTCTGATTTTACAATTTAGGAAGCTGTAGTAGTCAGAGGTTAAGAGATTTGCCCAGAGACACACAGCTATTAAGGTCTGAGGCTTGCAATCAACTTGGGCCTTCCTGACTCCAGCCTAACACTCCACCTACTGCACTACCCAGCTGCGTCAAAGAAAAACAACTTATAACAATTTAAGAATTCTGATGAATGCAATGACTAATCAATGACATGATTCCAGAAGACTAATGAAGCATGTTATACCTTTTGACAGAGGGAGGATAAAGTCAAAGTGCAGAATAAAACATACGTTTTTCAGACACGTCCAAAATTGTATTTGGTTGGCTTGACTATGCTTGCTTAGAATAAGATTTTCTTTTATTTGGGTGGCAGAGGAGAATTGAGAGGGAAATGGAGACTAGTGATAGTGATACATAAAAACAGTGGATCATTAAACCATTTTTAAATGCAGAGAAGACAACAGAAGGCCAAAGGGACATAGAAAAGTAGGATGACTTAGAAACTAAAGTGTTAAACTGATTTATATACTTTCAAAAAAGTGAATTGTACATAACAGAGTTATGATTTGGTATACAAGTCTCTTTTTACCATTCTTCTACATAACAATACTCACTCTACTCTGTACCTGCTTCTCTACCTGGTTTTAACTCCATGGAACAAGATGCAACTTCCAGTTTATCACCTCTAATCTCATCACCATGCTACTAACTCAGGTCTCTATGGACATGACCTCCTATAGAGTACCAATCTCCTCCCAATATTTTCCTTTATAGATGGCAAAATATGGACTTTTTTTGCTCATTTTACTTTGCAATATTGCTCTGGTTGATTTCAATTCTTTGGAACAATATGTTCCAATAGGAGATTGGTCTCGCAAGGTGTCCCTTCCAACCTCCCCTTACCCTCCATTACCTTCTTGTCTCTTTTGTGAGGCAGGGAATGCCTTTCTTTCTTTTTTCTTTCTTGCTTTTTGGAGAGGGGAAGGCAGGGCAGTTGGAGGTAAGTGACTTGCCTAAGGTCACACAGCTAGTAAGTGTTAAGTGTCTGAAGTCAGATTTGAACTCAAGTCCTCCTGACTCCAAGGCAGGTGCTCTATTCACTGTGCCACCCGGCCACCCCTGCCTTTCTTTTTATTAATTGTATCCCCAGAGCTTAGCACAGTGCCTGGTACACAGTAGGTATTTAAATGTTTTATATGATTTGAATGAATTGCTTTCTTGGTATTTATCAAGCTCATCATATCAAATAAGAAAAAGTATTAAAAAAAGAAAAAATACTCTATAATGACCAGTTGATCTCACAATTCTTAAGCCCACTCAACTCCAATGACCAGTCACTGTACTTTATTTCATCAGATTACTAAATATTTCTTCCATGCTTGTGATGTGACTTAAATTTTTCTTTGTATCTGACCCTTACTTTCCTTGGAGGAAGAAGTGTCTACTCTTTTCAAAAGCTAATCCCTCTAACCTAAGTTTTCATCCCATTACCTAATACCTGCAAATGAATTAAACTTTTGATCCTGCTCTGGATATTTTCACAGAATCTTTTTTAAAATATAAAAGTACACTTGCGCAAGAATGGCATCAATTCCATTACCTCTCACAATGCAAAATAAGTGCCTTGGGCAGCAATTTACTATTTTAATATGCTTAAAATTAGAAAGAGAAAAAGACATTTCAAAGAATCAGACTTAAATCTAGAAGGGAACTTGGATGCCATCAAGGCAAACCCTCTCATCTTACAGATGAGAAATTGAAGCACAGAGAGGCCAGGGGTCACATAGCTATAAACTGTTTGAGGCAGAACACTCACCTGGGTCTTCTTGACTCCTTCTCCAGAGTTCTATCTACTTACTATAAGATGAATTTTGATTTGAATGACTCCTCCAAGGACATAAAACAAATGAGTGGGAAAAAGTCATATTATAGTTCATTTTCCCCTGTTAAGTCAGCTGAAAATGACCTTTTCCTGCTTGGAATTCCCACAGCATTTCATTTATAACTCTCATAGGGTACTGATCCCACAGTGCTTAGGTAGACTGTAAGAGTCTTGAACATAAGGGCCATATCTTAATCATCTTTGTATCCCACACAGTGTGTTGCACAGGATTTTCTTTTGTTAATGGATTTTTATTTACACATATATTTTTAAATCACCTATATTTCCCTCTACTCTTTCTCTGTCTCTTACCTAAAAGCCATCCCTTATAACTATTAAAGTTTTTTTTAAGAGGAGTAAGAAACAAAAATAGCAAAACCAATCAACTCATTGAAAAAAATGTAATGTTATATGCAAAGTCACATACCTGTAAACCCCCCCCCCCCACACACAGACACTTGGGCAAATGAGGGGGTCCATGTCTTTTTCTATTTCTTCTTTGGGACCAAACATGTTTCATATTTTTACAACATTCAGTTTCAATTCTTTAGTTATTAGTCTAATCCATGGACCTTGTTCCAGTCTCTACTTCACTTTGCATCAGTTTATGATTTAAATATTTTCCATCTTTTCTGTATTTTTCATGCCTGCCATTTTTTATGTCACAGTAACATTTCGTAACATTTATGTCATACATCTAGCCATTTCAAAATTGATGGGCATCTATTTTGTTTCCAGTTTTTTTTTGCTACTATGAAAAGTGTTACTATAAGTATTTTGGTATATATATGGGGTATATACACATATATATGGGGCTTCTCCCCTCCCCCATTGACGTCATGGAGGGTATACTAGCGGTGTAATATCTGGGTAAACAAGTATGGACATTTTAGCTACTACAATAATGGCCAGGGTTGGGAGATGGAGTGTTCTGTGCAAGAAACAGCAAGGCTAATTAATATCACTGCATCAGAGTACATGTTTGTGTAGGGAAGAAGTGTAAGGTGAAAGAGAAGTGGAAAGTAGAAAGGTGTAAGGTTATGAATGGCTTTAAAAGACAAACAGAAGATTTCATAGTTGATCTTTGAGGCAAGATGGAGTCAATAGAAATAACTGAATGGGGGAGAGGAACTGGTTAGACTTTCCCTTCAGGAAGAACAATTTGACAGCTGAGTGGAAAATGGACTGAAATGAAAAAAAGATTCATGACAGGAAGCTGTTACAACAGTCCAGGTGTGGAGGCATGAGGGCCTGTCCAGACAGTGGCAATGTCAGAGGAGAGAAGGGGGTCTCTATATGAGAAATGTTATGAAAACAGAAATGGCAGGACTCAACAAATGGCAGGATTAGATATGGGAAGTAAGAGTAAGGCATCAAGGAAGAAACCTAGATTGAAAGCCTGAGCAACTTGGAGGATGATGGTACCCTCCACAGTAATAGGGAAGTTAGGAGTGAGGAGGGGAAAGATAGTGAGCTCAGTTTTTGACATGTTAAGCTTAAGACGTATGATAGCCATTTTAATAAGTTCAAGCTATGAGACTGGAGATAAGGAGAAGGGTTAGGGCTGGACAAATACATCTGACAATCATCTGCATACAAATGAATCCACGGGACCTGATGAGATCACCAAGTGACACAGCACAGAGGTAGAAGAGAAGAGGACCCAGGATTGTCTTAAGGGACACCCACAATTAATGGGCATAAAGATTGAGGGGTGGTTATATAGGTAAGAGGAAAACCAAGAGAGAGTAGTATCCCAAAAACTTTAGAGAGGAGGCCATCTAGGAGAAGATGCTGACTGATGATCATTTAAAAAACTGGAGAGGAAAAAAGGATGAGGATTGAGAAAAGGTCATCAGATTTGGCAATTTTTAGGACTGTATTAAGTAATAAAGAAAAGAAGGCAATCTTTAAAGACCCCTCCTGTTTTATAGAAATTTACTGATGTTTCTTAATCACAAATAAGGCTAGCTTTAGGTTTTACTATAGCTATGTCTTATCATACTGAAAAAATAGCCTTCTTTGGCTATGCCTTCTAGAGTTTTTGGATTAAGTGAGCCTTATATTTTTTTCCCAAAGGCTTTTTATTCATCTATTGATATAAATATGATTTTTGTTGGTTCGGAGGTTAGTTTTTCTAAAAACGGAACATTTTCTAATGTTAAGCCATCCTCACATTGCTAAGAAGAATCAAACTTGCTCACAGCACAGATAACTTTTTTTAATTGTTGCAATCTTTTTGTTATTATTTCGTTTAAAATTTTGGATCCATACTCAATGATTTTAATCTATAGTTTTATTTATGTTTGTCTTACAAAAGTAGCTTAGGAGAAAATTTCATTTCTCAATTCTTGAGAATAAGTTATATAGCATATGAATAAATTGCTCTTTACATACTTGATAAAATTTAACTGTGAACTTATCTGGACTAAGGGCTTTTTTTCTGCTAGTTCTTCTATGACTTCTTTAAATTCATTTCTAAGACTGGATTAAGATTCCTAATTCATATTCTGTTCAGTTTGACATTCTATATTTTTTGTAGGTAATCAACTGTTTCTTTTAAATTCTTAATTTGCTAGTATATACTGTATATAGTTTTACTGATTCTTTTTAAATTTCTTCTCTTTTTTAAACCCTGTTTATTTTTTTTAATTTTGGTAACTTGATTTTACTCTCCTTTTATTTTCTGGTCTTCTTGACAGAATGCTGATTTCACTGAGCCTCTCTTCTTCATTTTATTAACATATTTTCAAATATATGAATCTGCCCTGAGGACTGCTTTGCTACCTTTCTCAAACTTCTACTGTCTGATTTGTTTGTTTTTTTTCCCTCCTAATACTGAACTAAATAGTAGTAAACAACTCTGTAAGCGAACTCTCTCTCCTTCAGAATCTTCTCCCTGGGCTTCCCACCCCTCCACATCCAACTCCTTTCTGTTTCCTTGAATCTTGGGGCTACTGTTATTGACGGGGCTCAATCTGTTCAGCACTATATATTCAAAGATCCCCTTCAAACAATACTAAGGGGTTAACTCCTAAACTTAGCATCCAAAACTGCAGCTACCATTTGGAACATGAAGTCACCTCTCCTGGGGCAGCACAGCTACAAGTAAGAGGGTGTGTGCGCACACGCATGTGTAGTGAAAAATGAGGACGAAACCAGAAGCCTGTGAATTTGTCTTTAGCTTTTGTTTTTTTGGTAAGAATTACCCTGTATTCAATTAAAATTTTTTTTCTTCTTGTTGGTATTATCATTACATTTATTCTATTTGATGATGCTTTACTAGTTTACTTGAGGTGACAGAAGAGGAGTACAATCTCTAAGTCATTTCTCACTCCATATTTTTTGCTACGTCTAATTTTAAGGAATCGTTTGTTCCTTCGTTAGTTCGTTCATTCATTCATTCATTTGTTCGTTCGTTCGTTCGTTCGTTCGTTCGTTCATTCATTCATTCATTCATTTGGAGGCAATGCAGTTTAAGTGACTTGCCTGGGGTCACAAAGCCAGTAAAAGTGTCTGAGGTCAGATTTGAACTTAGGTTTTCCTGACTCCAAGGCTGGTGGGAAAATATTTTTTGAGAAAAACTAAAATACAGAAAACTTGGGAACATGCATAATTCTTATTTAATAAATGCTAATTCAAATTTGCAAAAGACTTTTTCTCTAATGACGTTCATGACCATCAACTGCTCCCTAGTATGATAATAAGAGTGGTGCAATGAATAGAGTACCAGTCCTGGAGTCAGAAGGACCTGAATTCAAATCCAACCTCAGACACTTGACACTTACTAGCTATATGACCTTGCGCAAGTCACTTAATCTTAAATGCTTTGCCTTCCCCCTTCCAAAACAACAATAACAACAACAAAAAGGAGTTGTGCACAGGTACTCTAGGGGTTTGGAAACAAGTACAATTTCAACTATCTAGAATCCAGATATGACCTCTTCATCTGAAATATGGAATACATACCAGCATTTCATATCTGCATTTTGCTCAGCATATCAACTCTATATTTATTAGTCTCTCAATATATTCTCAAACATAAATATTATTGGCCCCTAAACATAAAACTATAGTGACTTTCTTGATTTTTACACACACACACACACACACACACACACACACACACACACACGCACACGCATGCAGGCACACACAAACTTGGTCAACTTAATGTACTTGTCTCTCTTTTCTCCTTCTTACTGCCTTCCTCGTCTCTCTTTGGACACTCATTCAACTGTTCACATCTATAGCTCCAGTTGCCTTTAAGAATCTCTTATTTCAAATATCCACTTTTAAATTTCATCTGCCCTTTTTGAGGTTTTGATCACACTTTTCATTCTTCCTGCTTGTCAATGTCATTTTTTGAGTTTTTAAAAATTCCTCCATTAAAGACAGGGTAGGTATTAAAGACACCTGACAAAAGGGCACATCACATTACACCCAAATTAGGCCAAAACAAAGAACCAAAGTCTCACACTTATTTCTAGTGTCTATATTTTACATTTCTTGGAAAGTTTTAGTCCTCTCTATCTTTCATCTATTCTACAAGTATTAGAGGAGTGAAAACTTGGGATTCAACTTTGTTCCAGGTCCCTACTGAGGACCATGACTCCAACCTTTTAGCAAGGTTATAATAATCAATAATCAATGGGAACCTTTTTTTTATAACTATCATTTTTTAAACTTTTTTCTTAGTTTCAAGGGTTTTTTTTTACATATCATATTCATTTCCAAATATAGGACCCCTCTTCAATTCCCTGAAACAATGGTCTAAAAATAAGGGGGAAAAAGGCCAGTTTAGCAAAACTAGCCAACATAATAGAGGAAGCAGATACAGCACTGGGCCTGGAGTCAAAGGGACCTAAGTTCGAATAGGGCTTCAAATACATACTAGCTGTGTGACCCTGGGTAAATCACTTCGCTGCCCCTTGCCTCAGTTTCCCCACGGGTTCAATGAGGATACTAACAGTACCTAGCTCATAAAGTTATAAAATGCACTTAGAATAGTGACTGGCACATAGTAAGGAAGCCCTATGTAAATGCTTATTCCCTCCCTCCCCACATCAACTATCAGTATCATCCATAATACTTCCATAGCCATAACCCTCCATCTCTGAAATGAAGGGAGGGACATTCCTAGACTCTTGCAAGGTCAAGCTTAGTCTTTATAGTTATAATTTGTTATCACTGTCATTCTTTCCATTTTTACATTGTTGTCATAGTGCATATTATTTCTTGGTTCTGCTTCTTTCACTTCATTACTTCATGTATGCACTTCTATGTACATCTCTGAATTCTTCATATTCAGTATTTCATGGCACATTGATATTATATAATACGCCTTTATCATTTTTCAAAACTATCTCCCGCTAAATTGTTTCTAGCCTTGATTTGAGAATTTTAGTTAGTTGGTACCAAGACAGAACTATAAAATGTAGGTTTTGTTTTCACTAAATTTTAATGGCAGTCCCTAGATTCCCACAAGACAAAGAAGTTACATAAATTTGCTATGACTTGTTGGCAGAAGGTGATAGGTAGAATATTTCCTATAATATAAAAGATCAACTTGGATTATAACAAATTACATTGCATGTATGTGAAGATCTCAAAGTATTTAAAATGCATTATGAAGATCTACCTAATTCTTCTACCCTTTCTATGAAGTAGGAAAGAGGAAAGAATTTTAGTCCCATTTTCAAGAGTAGGAAATTGAGGCACCAAGAATAAAAAATATATCTGGTTCAATATCTGTTTAGAAGCACAAACGTTTTACCAGATTTCCTGAATCTAATAGAGTTGAGGAAATTTATTTAATTTTTTAAAAATAAAAACACTGGCAATAGGTAAGCATCCAAGTATAGCCTCAAAGCTAAAACTATTTTAAACATTCCAGTGTCTTAAAGTGCCATTCAAAATGAATTTATACTTCATAAGAAATATTTCTATGTCACTTGTTGCCTAAGGCAGACAGAAACAGATAAATGGAAGAATTTCAGGTTCTTCTTTAATAAAGACTATATAACAGTTTCTTTAACAGCACAAGCAAAATGTAATCTGGGTGAATTCCAAGCACAGAATACTTCTTCTTACAGAAAAAATACTGAAAAGTCAACTTGAAACTGGATACACGTTACATTATTTATTAGCTGACTCTGGGAAATCATCATTCCTGTACATTAAAAGGTAGTGGAAGGGGAAAGGAATAGATTATTATTTAGTGCTTGAATAATTTTGACTTTAATGGACCTCATACATTTGGCATGGGACCTGTAGTTTAATCCTTTGTCTGTCATTTACTATTCCCTGGCCATTGCTTGGCCAACCAAATCTTGGCACAGTACTAAGGATGAATATTATTTAGACTAGACAAAGACCAAGACCTTTAGTCTAGAACAAGCTCATACCATTCTAAAGAATCAATAAAGTCGTTATTATGTATGGCCAATGAGAAGTTTTACATCCAAAGAACAGGTTGGAGGAAGTAAGCTCATTCTCAACTCAAATCTCTTAACGATATGGCTCAAAGACATCTAGTCTCCAAGATACCACTTTGTCCAGAATGACTCAGAACCAGGCTTTTTCCTACCAGGTCCTCCTTAGACCCTTCACTCAATCAACCTCAAGGGATAAAGAAACAAAGTCTCTTTTATGATATATTTGCTCTATGCCACTCAATATCCTTACACACAAGATAGAGAAACTTGGTTAGTACTGAGGGAAAGGACTGAAAAAAGAAGTTATCTGTAGAAGTCAGAGAGATCTTAGAATTGCTTTTTCTGGTCCTCCTAATAGTGCCTGTTCATTGCTTATCTAGGTTCTGCCTGAAGACCTCCCATAATGGGGAGCCTACTTATCTTAAAAGAAAAAGGATATATATATATATATTTATAGTAAGCTAAAATCTACCTCCCTGTGACTTTCATCCATTAGCCCTAGCTCCTCCCTCTGGAATTATGCAAAGCAAATCCAAGTTGTCTTCCTTCAAATGTTTGAAAATAGCAATTCTCCATTCTAATTATCCCTAGTTCTTTCTACTGATCTTATGACAGTTTTGAGTTCTCTCTCCATTTTGATTGCCCATCTTTAATAAGTCTACTTTATATAGTATCATCTGACAATATGTAATGCCATGCACAAGCAGATTCCCAAAAGAATGCTACTGTGAACAGCTTTTAAGGTTCAGATTACACAGTATAGTGAACACTCCATTTATTCCATTACAAATCAAGGCAAACATTCACAACAAATCACAATATAATATTCACAACAAATCAAGGTATAGTACAATATTCACAACATTACATCTTATCACAGAAAATCACAATATAGTGTTCATAACAGCTTAACATTAGAATGGCCACACAGTTTTCACTACAACGGTCACAATATTTAGAACAAAGAAAAAAAGAATAATCATCTGGTTTCCCTAAGGGGGAACCCTCCTTACTTAATCATTCAATCAATTTACAATACAATAATCAATACTCATTCATTCAATCAATTCACAATACAATAATCGGTCTTCCACTCAGAGGCAAATCATTAACTTAATCAATCACTAATCTATATTCACAATTACTAAATATCATTAATCACTAAGTACAGTCATTAGAAAATTACACAAACCCTCCACCCCTCAATGTCTAGTAAATATCCAAGGAGAGGCCTTTTCTTCATCCTGACTCAGGGTGGTCTCTCAGATTCCCTGGATCCCCCTCCATGGTCCTAGCTCCTACCTGAATCCACCAAACAGTCACCTAGGTTCAGGGGCAGACAGCTCCCAGGTCCTCGTCCAGTCCTCCAAGCAGTCCCTGGCACACATCAAAGTTTACAGGGTCCAGCACATCTCAAACCCTTCACCACTTCTTTTGCTTGGCACTCAAGGATCAGCCAAACCCACACACAACAAAGGCTTATCCCGGTCATGCTTCTTCAGGCCTCCAGCAGTTCATCTGGCCCTAGTACCCAGGAAAAATCTTGGCCATCCAGGCACCGCTTCCAAGGCAGCCTTCTCAGCCTTCCAGGTGGCCTTCACCAGATTCTGGTCTCAAGAAACCTCCAATTCAGTTCTCAGTAAGCTTCTACATGCTGGGAGAGAATCTGTCTCTCTTTCTCTCTCAAGAAAACTCCAACTCCATTCTTCATTCCAGCATCCCAGCTCCCAGATGCTGGAACAATTCTGCTTCCTCCACCAGGAGCCACCAGGAGGCAGATTCCTGATTCTGTCTCTCTGTCTCTAGAACTCTTCTTATATACACACACTGTTCTCCTGTCTCAGTCAACCCCCTTCTGCCAGGTCAGCAACAGGGGAGTTCACACCCTCTCAAAAGGAGGCAGAGCTCACACCTTCCATACTTTCCCCTAAATTACTAAGGGCTAAGTATCTGCTAAATTGATTACTATTACACAATATCCTTCCTTAAAATACATTCAGCAAATTAGTGAAGATGGTAAGGCTTGGGGGGGGGGGGAATTAAAAAAATACTGGATTTTTAAAATTGTATTTTGAGATTTTTAAGAATTAAAACAAAACTAAAAGTACTTACATTTTCCTACTCTGAATATAATGTTCTAAGATAATAGAAATTAAGACATAGAAAGAAGCCAAACAATTCTTGTTGCAAGAAACTTTATGGGTCCAAGATGAGGCAGAAAAATCAGCATTAACATTGCCTTTGATGGGATTACAAGACAAACAACGTGCTTAATAGCAAATATAGGGAATACCTACATACCTGTTGAATGAAAGTGGAGAAAATCAGTATCATTTTGACTAGACCTGCTTCAAATTTATGTTATATAACCTCAACTGGGTCCTCACTGCTGCTATGTGATTTTATTATATCTACCTTATCAGTTCACTATCCTACTCTCCATAGCAGGTCTTCCAAACCTTTTTTTTTATCATTTTTCAAGTCTCCTAAGGTTCCTCCTCCTCCACTTGTTCAGTGGAGATTATTGCTTCATATTTTATAGAAAAAAATTGAATCCATTTGCTGTGAGCTTCCTATTCTCCCCTCTTCCCCTTCTCCTATCACTCATGTGCTTTTTGGCACTCTCTCCTCCTTTACCCTGTGCCACATGATGAAATAGCCTTAGTTCTTACCCAGGCTATCTTTAGCCATCTTTAGATCTATAAAGGATGTATAAAATGTTTCATTTAACTCTAGACATTCTCTATATCTCTATCAAGCTTTCCTTACCAAGGAGAAAAGGAAAATATTCATTTGGTTCACTCTCTCCACTAAGAAATTTCAGCATGTTCTATAGTGCAGTAAGATCATGGAACTGTACCTAACAAAGAGGGAGGGAGGGAGGGAAGGAGGAAGGAAGGAAGGAGGGAGGGAGGAAGGAAGGAAGGCAGGAAGGAAGGAAGGAAGGAAGAAAGGAAGGAAGGAAGGAAGGAAGGAAGGAAGGAAGGAAGGAAGGAAGGAAGGAAGGAAGGAAGGAAGGAAAGGAGGGAGGGAGGGAGATGGAACCTGCAAATTTCAGACCACTGAGCTTGACTGGATTTCTGGCAAAACTCTAGATCGCTATTAAAGATGAAAATCTAGAAAGGGAACCCATGGTCATAAAGAATCAGCATGGCTTCATCAAAAACAGGCCATACAAGACTCCACTTATTTCCTTTTTCAACAAGATTGCTAAACTGGAAGATCAGGGCAATACTCTATTTTCCTTAGATTTTTTTTTCTTTTAGAGGGCAGTTGGGGTTAAGTGACTTGCCCAAGGTCACATGCCTCGTTTTTATGTTAAGCATCTGAGGTCAGATTTGAACTCAGGTCCCCCTGACTCCAGGGCCAGTGCTCTATTCACTGCACCACCTAGCCACCCCCTTTTCCTTAGATTTTTTCAAACCATTTGATAAAATTTATCTTATGGGAAGAATGGAAAGATAGAGGGTAGATGAAAATACAGATGGTTTAGGAACTGCTTAATGTGAGTATTCAAAGAATAATCGTTAATAATCCCATGTTAACTTGCTACAAGGTCTCAAAAAGAATGCCCCCAGAGACCTGTACTTCGCCCTTTTAATCTCAGAGAGATGGCTGGAGCACTGAAAGTTAAAGCAACTTGCCCAGGGTCACATAGCATAGTTTGTCAGAGTTAGGACTTGAGCTGAGCTCTTCCTGACTTTGAGGCCAGCTCTCTCTCCATTACACTGTGTTGCTTCTCAGTGTTATAAGAGGTATCAATATTGTTGGTCAGTTAACAAGCATTTGTTAAGCTCCTACTGTGTGCTAGGCACAATGCTACGCAATGAGGATACAAAGAAAAACAAAAATAGTCCCTTGTCCTCATGGAGTTTACACTCTAATCAAAGAGAAAACATGTAAATAACTATCTACAAGACACACAGAGAGTAGAGGGAGGGTAATATGAGGAAAATTTTCTAGGACAGGGGTGGGGAACCTGCAGCCTTGAGGCCACATGTGGCCTTCTAGGTCCCTGGGTGTGGCGTTCTGAATGAGTCCAAGTTTTACAGAACAAATCCTTTTAGTAAGGGGATTTGTTCTGTGAGGTTTGGATTCAGTCAAAGGGCCGCACTTGAGGACCTAGAAGGCCACATGTGGCCTTGAGGTTGCAGATTCCCCACCCCGGTCTAGGGGATGAGATCACTGTATCAAGCTGGATAATTCCTAAGGATCCATAGAAGACAGCAATTAGGGAAATTAGAAGAGATCTTTTCATATGTCTAAGACTGCTCAAGTGGTTGGTACTATCTCTGGTTTAAAAAGAAAAAAAAAAGAAACACTAGGAAAATGAGAAGTCTGGGCACTTTGCCCTACAACCTCAGGGGATTAACTGCAAGAGAAGGAAAGCAGAAACAAAAAAGGAAATCCATACTTTCCTGACTGGCACAGAAATTATTCAGACTGCCTACTTTATGGGCTATATCCTCAACACTTCCCCTCCAACCTCCACCATTTCTCTCTCCCCTAGCAATGGTTTCAAGTATTCCAAGAATTGAATTAGCCAACGTAGCTCCACAAAGAAACTCGACTGCCCCAGTTCTCAGCTGGAGCATGCAGATGAGGAATCTGAAGCTAGAAGAGGTGTAGTGACACCTTCATCTTGCAGGTGACTGGCTACTTCTCAGTGAGTCATAGCTGTGGCCAGCTCCATGGGCCAGGAACAGGCTGAATTTCTAACTCGTTTAATACCAAGTGCACAGGCCCCTTTGGCACACAAGAAGATACTCATAGATAATAGTTCTCAATTACTGAAAGTACGGTTATCCAGATTATTGGTACCTGTCCTTACCCCCTCTCTACTCTCTATCTTTGGCTATTTCACTATTTTAACACCTCTACTAAAGGTTGTACAGAATGAAAGGAATAAAACTTGAATCAGTAGATGTTGCTAATTATTGGTAGCTCTGGGGAAAAGTTTACTTGGGAGGTTAAATTTATGTCTAAATGGAGATTTGGATGTTTTCTGTGGATCTGAGTTATCTATTCTTGGAGTGTGTTTCCTTCCTCTTTAGCTTAGCATAGTGTCTGGCAAATAGCAAATGCTTTTTATCCATCTGCCTATTTGAAATCCTCTTTTTCCTTCAGAGATTAATTCAACTGCCACCTCCTCCACAAAGCCTTCCCAGACCCAACCAATGTGAAAGTGTTCTTTCTCTTTTCAAAGTTTTCCCTAGAGTACTCTCTCTGAAGGGCAGCTAAGTTGCTCAGGCAATGGAAGGCCTGGCCTGGAGTCAGGAGGACCTGAGTTCAAATCTGACCTCAGACACATATTAGTTGTGTGACCCTGGGCAAGTCCCTTAATCCAGTTTGCTCAACTTCTTTATCTGTAAGATGAGCTGGAGAAGAAACTGGCAAACCATTCCAGTGTCTTTGCCAAGAAAACCGCAAATGGGGTCATGAAGAGTCAGACATGACTGAGATGACTCAACTCAACCACAACAACCTTTCTTCATACTTTTTGTTTGCCTCTATTACACTATACCTTGTATCATACTTATTGATGATAGGTCACAGATTTCTCCAACCTCAATACGCTTATATAATTTTCTTGAAGGTATATATATATATGCATGTGTATATACAATGCATATATGTATATATACACGCATATACACATACACACATATCTATATATACACACATGTATATTTATATAAGTATGTCTACACATGTATATACAGTGGCATTTAGTATACATGCATATCAAATGTGCATATATGTATAGCTCGTATATGTGTGTGTATACACACACACATACATATATAAAATACACACATACATACAGTGCCAATACTTTGCACAATGTAGGTCCTCGAAAAAATGTACACTGAAATGAGTTACTAAATCTACCCAATTTTCATCTCTATTTAGCCTATATATCCTCCTACCTACATATAGGAAAGTCTTCTCTCCCTCCTTAAATCTTTTTCTTATACTTATATACTTCCTAGGAAATAATTTAGCACATTTTTAAATTGAGATGTAGATATTTGTGATCCTGTTTTCTTTCCCCCTATTAGACTACACATCCCATGATGCTTGTTCATTGTTGTATCCACAAGGCCTAGTTCTAATAAATGCTTGTTCATCTGAGTAGCTAAAAGCAACTGTATCCTATCAGTAATAGGAGGAAACGTGCTACTCTTTTACTCCCCCCTTTCTTTAAGTATCTGATTTAGCTTGTGTTTGACTTGAAAGGGTCATTTTTCTTTAAAATCTTCACACACTACCAGTGGCGAAGAGAAGTGTTATATGAAGGTCGTGTGACAGACCCGACAGTCAGTGTCAGAACATTCCAAACACCGTTCCAATTCCCTTGGTTACAGAGCTAATATACACAAACCAGGCAACATATCAACCCTTACCTTGGGTGGTTTTCTTGATGATGGAAACACAAAATCAGTAGTAGTTGTGAAGAGCGTTGCCAGCACAGCCACCATATCAGGGAGAATGAAGAGGGAGACAGAAAAAAAAAAACACAAGGTGAACCTGGGCTTTAATATGTTCTACACATTTAATATGTTCTGCACATTTTTCACTTCATAGATGGTGGTCAGAAGACAATGTAAGAAATGTTAAACCATTAAGTTTGGTGTTAACATGAACTGGTTACCCAAAAAATTCATAAGAAATACAAAAATGTGCCTTTTCCTTTAACAGAGGAAGAATGCCCACTGAGTCATTCAGAGAGATTTTTTAGTTTCCAGGGATGCATAATACAGTAGATACTGGGCCAAGAAAAATGTCACCATCTTTGTAACATGTGATTAAATTTTCTAGAGCATATGCTTTTAAAATGCAGCAGTTTCTCAGACTTCATGCAGTTTTAATATAACCAATACTGTACTCTACAGTTACCTAAGGATAAATATGTACTTTTATTTATACAGGAGCTTTCCTCAAAACTATTAAGTTATCTATGTACTCATGTCACTTTTTATGCAAATAACTACAGTAAATTGATATTTAAAAGTAAGAAAGCTGATGTACAGCCACCTAAAGCAGTTTGCCTTTAAACACTGCAAGACTGAACCCCACTTCCTCCCAGTGAATTTTTATCTTTTAAGTTATCACCTGATTACATAGATGGAATGATGAACATAGCCCCTCAGTGTTGTGATGGGAAGGAGGGGAGTGAGGACATTGGAAATTATGAAGCCTCACCCCACTGGGAGACAAGAGAAACAAATGGTGGCTGCAGCCTGCCTTCACAGAGTGTTTTATTATTTACCAAGTAATTTTTTTCAAAATAATCCTGCAAAGAAGGCAGAACAAGTACCGGAATCTACTGCTTACAAATGAAATTGGGGTGGCTAGGTGGTGCAGTGAATAGAGCACTGGCCCAGGAGTCAGGAGGACCTGACTTCAAATCTGGCCTCAGATACTTAACACAACTAGCCATGTGACTTTGGGTAAGTCACTTAACCCCAATTGCCCTACCTTCCCCCCTCCAAAAAGAAAGCAAAAATAAAAAACAAATGAAGTTCAGAAAGGTTTCCTAACATGTCCACATCTATGCAGCTACTAAGCATCAGAATAAAGATTTAAACCTACATCTTCCAACTCCTAAATCCAATGTTTTTTCTACTGTGTTATGTGGCCTCTATTATACATGGCTGTAACTAGTGTCTTTTGGTAAAATGATGCCTATATTAGATGTGAATCTAATACATGGATATATGAATACCTCTTCTGTTTTATAAAATGTCATTAGAGTGATAGTATGCTGCTGGTGGGAAAAAACCTGATTCTTTCAATTCAAATTCAAATGATGCCTTCTTTTTATTAAGCAGATATAGTTCCCCAATTTTAGATGACAAGAACTCCTCAACCCACCCAATGTTTTGTTGTTTTAAAGATTTGTTTTATCTCACCCATGTTAGAAATGCAAGGGCTACTTAAGGCCTAGCCCTATTCTGATCAGCACAGGAGCTTTGACTAGCTTTCTAACCTGGTCTGGTTCATTCTTCCTTAGGCAACCTGGTAACCCCTCATTCCCAAGAGCTCAACAAAGTAATGCTAAAATTAGGGGAACACCCAATCAGCTTAATTTAGTTCAGATCAGAACTCCCTACACTCAAGAAACCCACCAACCCACCAGACTCAGTTTCCTAGGCAGCAGAGGGGGCATGTGGGTACCGCCATGCCCAATTCAATAGGTTTTCTTGTATATTATTAGCTCTACTACTGTTCCAGAAATCTTATCTTTCTTTTATCCTCATACTAACAACTCAAAAACACCTTGCAATCTTACTAAAATCCCACTAGAGAAAATTCCTCTGATATCACTTAGCTAAAAATGCTCACAGCCTTCTCATATACATATATGGGTTCTATGCCCTGAGCTAATGATATATTATCTAGGTGGTATTCTTTTTTAACAACTTATTAATACAGTATTTATTTGTCTTCCTTTTGTCAAACCCTGAGCCCATGGCTTTCTCCAGGGCTGCCTGGTAAGATGGAGGTGGAGGTATACACAGGCTAGAATAGACATGGGAGGACCAGGAGGACAAGGAGGAACATTCAGAAACGTAGGGGGATAGAAATGGCTCTATCACATGGTGAAGAGGATGAGGAAGGCCACCATCAGGCAAAAGAGCCCAATGGCCTCAGACAGGGCAAAGCCCAGGATGGCACAGAAAAAAAGCTGCTGCTTCAGGGAGGGGTTCCTGGAATAACCGATGATGAGACTTCCAAACACAATCCCAATCCCAGCTCCAGACCCGGCCACCCCCACAGTGGCAACCCTAGATGCAATAAACTTTGCTGCTGTGTCAATGTCCCTTGAGACAGCACTAGCTTGGAATTCACTTCTGGGGACAAGAGAGGTCAAGGGACCTGATGCTGCCAAAATGTTGAGGTTCTTTCTTATCTGTCCAAACCTCTGGCCATTTTAGCACCACTACAGTTAGTGGTTTATTCAGTAGCTAAGAGCTGCTCCTCACAAGAGCAAGGGTAGAGATGAACTTGGTGCAGGCACACCTTTTCAGGGGGTGAGAGGCAAATCTGAAGAGCTGCCAGCAGAACTGAGGAGACAGAGCTAGGTGGTATTCTTTATACAATTAAATATGGGGGGCGGGGATGGGGAAGCTAAATGACAATTATCTTCATGGTTCTCTTTACACAATTAATACTGACAAAGTAAAAGTTTTTATTTTTATTTTTTGTTTCCCTATAATTACCTGTTCACTGTGAGAAATAACTATAAATGCATCTTGGATGAAATTCTTAAAAGAGGTTGTGCTCAGAAATCAACCTGAGAAATCAACAAACAGATTTGCAATTCAGAAGAACGAAAGGGCTCAGAATCAATGATCTCTAAGGCTCCCTTCTTGCTCTAACATTCCAAGATGCTTGGTTCTGTGGACTGAACTGTTCCCAACTTCCATTTGACCATACCAATTTGTTAGCTTCAAAACCAGCAATTCAGTCCTATTCTCATGAGAAAGGGGAAGGAATCCCATAGCTTTAGGCCTTGTTTAAAAAGAAAAAGGAATTCAGGATGAGAAAACTGGCTTTCCACTGAAAGGGCATGGGAATAAGAAAGGTAGAAGCAAAAATAGCACAGAGCTCTTTCAGTTACCACAGCCCTCACTTAGCTCCCAGAGCACAAATTAAGAACCACGGCCAAAGTATGAGGGAGGAATGAACACACATGTGGTCCACAGTCAGGTAGAGGAGTTTACCCTTTCATGTCTATAGGGAAAGAAGGTTCATTATATTTTTATGTGCTATTTATTCTATTATAACTGGAACTGTTAAGCTAATGCATTTTATTTTCCCTTGAAACTTCAAAAAGAAAGAAAAGCACCTCTTTCTGTTCCTCACTCCAGTTCACATGTGAAATCTGGGTAAGAAACATGACCAATGTAGAAATATGTTTAATATGTTTGCAAGTGTATAACCTATATCAGATTGCTTGCTGTCTTGGGGAGAGGGAAATGAGGAGGGAGAGAGAAAAAAATTGGAACTCAAAATCTTATAAAAGTGGATGTTGAAAATTATCTTCACATGTAATTGGAAAAAACAAAATACTACTATGTGGGGAAAAAAGAAGTCTGGGTGAGATCTAGAAGATTTGGAACAAATATCTTGCCCAGGACCTGTAAGGCGGGCACAAGAGCCACACTTTTCCTTTGATCTGAGATAGAAGCCATAGCCTAGGTACAAGAATAACTAATTTCACCAGCTGTTAACAAATCATTCTCAACAGCCTTCTGTTTTTAGAGAAGGTACATATTTGCTACTATCTTAATGTGCTCAACTTTAATTCTAAGAAAGCTTTTGGCTTTTATTTCATAAGCTAGAAATGTGTACCAAGGAATAGTACTTATTCTGTGCATGGTTATGGAAAGAATATGCTCAGAGCGGGTGGAACAATACTGAAAACCTCATGCACAGTATCTCTAACTCCAAAATCCAATACTTTTTTCTCTTCCTTTAAAAAAATATCTGGAAAAGTCTTTTAAAAGTTTTGTTGGCAAAAACTGTTAACTTCTGTACACCACAGAAATCACATTAACTGGCATTAATCAAATTAATAAATTTTATGTTTCACATTTCAGTTAACCAAATGGTAATAGTATGGCTAGAAACAGAGGCCAAGATTGGCCACACAGAATGTAAGAGAACTCTCTGAGGTTCTAATGTGTTTCCTCTACACCACAGCTGCATGCCAATCACCACTAGTGGCAAAGACCAAGTGCTGGTTTTTAGCCAGAAGTGCTTTTACCTCCTCAGCTGGCCAATAAAGAAATGACCCTTTCTTCATCACCATTCCAATAATGTTTTCTTTTCCCTGTCTCAGGAAACAAACCTTATTTCACAGTTTTTGAGCACTTAAAACAATCTGGCCCTTTACTCAGAATGCTGAAAGATCATGTAAGAATATCAACATAACTCTTCTTCCTTTCCCTCTCATTTCCTGAATATAGTGTGACATGCTTAGAATGGATATAGGCTGGACAGAAGAAAGAAGGATAGCCACTGTCTTAATTCATCCTTTCAGAATTTTGGCCTCTTCCTAGTAAGGGCCAGATGTGAGCAAGCTAGTTAGTACATCACAGAATCCCTCTCTTTCTTCATGATACAGACCACTTTCTACTCCCCATTATATTTGTTTTGATTTACTCATATATTTATTCAGTATATACTTATATATATTAGAATCCAATCCATTAGAATCCAAGCTGCTTGTAAACAGGGACTGTTGCATTCTTGGGATGACTAGTGCCTAGCACAGTGCCTGGCACAGAGTTTGCACTTAATAAATGCTTTCTGGTTTATTGATACCACAAGTATAATTTACTAAATGGCACAGCATTTCTTTAGGTGTAAGTTATATATATTGGCAGGGCATTCACACTCTATGTGAGAAGTGGCCAAGTCAAGGGTGAAGGCAGGGATTGGGCGTGGGGGAGTGGGAGTGGGGTATGCCTCTGGAGATTGATGGACTACCTTTGAAACAAACATAAAGAAGAAAAATGTTGCTAATACTAATACAATAATGAAAAATAATACATATCATCAGAAAGACATCAAAATATTATGAAATAAATACAAAACAGATCTCATATACAAATAATTGGATGAACAGACATTTGTCAGTTCTGTTGAGAATAATAAACAAAACAATTAGGATTTTAGAAAATATTGTGTTCCTGTGTCAGTTTCACTGGTAAATTCCATTCACCCTGATGAAGTTGCCCTGGTGGCTAAAGTAAGCTGATGAACTAATGTGTCCATTAAACAGTAATCAGGTAGCCTAAAAAATTTAACACCCTCCCCCTGACATGCTTAATTTATACAGAGACTGAATGGCTCATCTTCATTTAGTTAATGATAGCATTCCCTGCCAGTGAACAAAAACACATACATTCCTGAACTACAAATTTGAAGAGCTACTACAATTTAAGAATAACTATTAGATTTAAGTCTAGTTTTCAATGCCACATAGAAGGAAACTGAATTTCTCTACAATTTGAAATTCTGAAAAGAAATCATGAAGCTGTGTAAAAAAAAAAGTTCTTTGTTCTCCTGATTAGAGGGAAGGGGATACAGGAGGGCTGGGAGGGAGACAGTAGAGATGAGAACTTCTGCAACGTTACAGTTATACTGTTCATGTTTCTCTCTTTCTCTCTCTCTCTCTTTCCCTCCCTACCTCCCTTTCCCTCTCCCTCTCCCTCCCTCCCTCCCTCTTCAATCAAAGTGACTTGTCCAGGGGCACACAGCTAGTAAGTATCTGGAACCAAATTTGAACTCAGGTCCTACTGACTTCAAGGCCAGGGCTCTATCCACTGAACCACCTAGCTACCCCTTACTGATTTATATTCTGCAAGACACTAGGATCATATTTTAAGAGCCTGAAAGTCCCTTTTAGATCAAGTTCATCCTCTCAATTTAGAGACGAGGAAATTGAGGCATAGAGATAAAGTGACTTACCCATGATCCCACATCTATTAAGTGTCTGGGTCAGGATTTGAACTCAGGTGTTCCTGACTCCAAGCAAAGTGCTCTAACCACTGAATCACCAATTTGCTACTACTGATTTCCTTAAGCCTTACTTAGAAAAATTTATTCAAAGATGTCCTATATCCTTATTATCCTACGAAAATCCCATGCTCATTCCCATTTGAGTCTTTGATCTTGTTACTCTCTCCACCCAATCATAAATAGTCTTCTCTGTTTCACTGAGTCTCAAAGCCCAGTTCAAATCTCAAGTGTTTCATGAAGACCTCTCCAACCATTCTAACCTTTACTGATTTCTCTCCCTAAAATCCTCTAACTTTTAGGGTTTGTAACACACAATTTTGCTCTTAATGACATATTTAGCAATTAAATAAATTAGACCTAACTGGATTTAAAATTCTTAAAGGGTAGGTACTACATATTTTTATATGTCCTATAGCAATTAACTGGAAACACAGTAACCCCCTAAATTCTTTTAATAGGTTTACCTAAACTAGATTGTACATTAATTTCTGTACATATCATTCATACAATTTCACTAGTTCTGCTATACTTGATACATATATGTTCATGGGTTCCCAAATTGTGAAAATTCAGAAGGAAGTTAAGAAGCAGTTTAAATTGTTGAGGGAAACAGTAATACTAGACATCTGTTGGATACGGCCCAAACTTCTAGCTTAAGATCAAGGTCATTCACAATTCCTACATTAGATAGCACTGTGTTCCTTTTAATGGCGGTCTTGAATGTTGGGGATACGTTTTTTGTTTACTTTGCTTTCGGCTATTCCGGTAACTTCTCCAACTTGAGAAAGTTACAATTTCATATCCTTGCAAAGCTGGATTTTCAGTGATTGCTGAGATAAAAAAATAAGTACCACTTGTAAATCAATAGGGAAAAGGAAATGAGGGTGATGATAACCAATGTGATTCCTCAATCTGGGAATCTGTGCAGTATTCAATAGGCACAGGTATCCTATTAGTAATTGTGGTTATTTACAAATTAAATAAAATCTTTTTTCTTGCAGTTTATGTGTATTGGTTTGGTCCCCCCCCCACAATTGTTAGGACATAAGTACTTATCAAGTAATTTGGACCTACCTATTTAATAAATGAAAATGGTCAGATTTACATACTAACTACAATTATGACCCAAATTCCCTAAATATTTAAACCTAAAACTATTTTTTAAAAAATGACTGATCTGCTTGGTCATACCTGTATTCGCTTTCCCTATTAATTCAAACAAAACACAAAAAAATAAATTGGTATTACTTTGAACTGTGGTGTAATTGTATATAGTTTCATCTGTTTATAAAATCGGAACTTTATCCCAATAATGAAATCAGTCACAGAATTTGCCTCAAATTTTCCAGAATGAGGGATCTTTCTGGATTATGCAGAGGACTGCAGACTTGGAACTAGAAGGCAACTCAGGGATTGACTGCCAACATTCCATAGAACAGATCATTAGAGAGCTCAGAAGTCACCTAAGCTCCAGGTCACTTGGTACATGAAAGAGTCAGGACTTGAACTCATCATCCCAGTCTTCAAATCCAGAATAATTTTTACACCACCATACTGGCTCCCTCTGCATGCAAAGTAACAACCTAGATCACAACAGCTTCATCTTAGAACATAGAAGGAGGAAAAACAATCCTAAACCAAAGCAAACTTCAGTTTTATTTTTCTCTTTTGTGGAATGTCCTCACAACAGGACAAGATAAACTCTTAAAAGAAAATAAGCACACTAAACATGTAGGGTATGGAGAAAGGAAGAAGGTCAAGGGAAGACTGGGTGACAAATCTGATACTCTCCCTTCCCCTTTATAAAAGAATAAACTAAAGCAACTGAATCAAGGAAATTTTTAAGGAAGTTGCCAAGAGCAGATGTATAAATGCAAACATTAAAGGAATGTTGAAGCATCAGCCTTCACACTTGACATGTGGTCCAACATATTGTTATATCTAACTATATGAAGAAAAACTAAATAAAACTCCTTCGACAGCGAAACGAGTGCCAAAACATCTGATCTAACAGCTCTGTGGATTAAAGGTGAATGCTTTAAAGGTAAAATAAATCCTTTAAGATAACATGGTCCTAATATTAAAATTTTTACAGTCAATTATCTAATCATGTAATGCAGCTTTGGAGGACCTTACATCTGAAAGTATCAAAGAATACGGTGGGTGATAAAATAAGCAATAAAACTGCACCATAACAGCAAGGGAAATGTTCACTAAGTCATATTTAATGGATGATTAAAACTCAAAGCAAAACTTCAGTTCTTCCATATAGTCATAAAATCATCCACAAGTACAATCACAAGTTGCTCAAATGAACAGACACCATCAAGTACTTTTAATTTTTAATTGAATGCAAAAATCTTGTTATCAAAGTCAAAGGGGGATTCATAGGACTTGAGAGCCAAAGAACACAATTTGGAAAGGATCCAAAGGTCATCTATCCAATCTCATTCCTCATGCAGGAATCCAGAACGTTTTCACAGCAACTGTTGTTTAGCTACATCCACACCTGGATCTTGTATTTGTGAAGTTCTTTTCTAAATTCAGATGTATAATTTTATATTTAGACTAATTAAATTTCATCTTACTCAATTTGGAACATTATTATAGACTGTCAGCACTAAACACAGTTCCTGGCACTAAGCAGGTATTTAATAAATATTTATTAACTGATTGACTGTCAAGTTATTTTTTAATCCTAATTCAACTGTCCAGTGTGCCTGTTATCACTCCCAACTTCAAGTAATCTGCAAATTTAACAAAGATGCCACCTGTACCTTTATCCAATCACTGGAAAAAATATATTTAATAGCACAAAGCCAAGGACAGATCTCTAGGGCACTCTCTTCCAAGTTACCATCATCCTATTAATGAATACTCTTTGGGTCTTGTTATTCAACCAACTGCAAATACACCTAAATGTATCTTCTGATCCACCTGTTATCTTAATCTTGCTGCAAGTATAACATTAACAACTCTGTCAAATGCTTTCCTGAAATATAAACATGGTATATGTGTGTGTGCTTATATGTATCTATATGATGCACCATCCTACCAGTCTTGTTACCTTGAGAAAAAATGAAATGAGGACAACAGTACATGAACAACTTTAAAGTTTGCAAAGTACTTTACATATACTATCTCACTGGAGCCACATAGCTTTGTGAGGTAGTTACAACAGCTATTTTTATCCATTTTAAAAATAAGACAATGGAGAGATTAAATGACTTGCAAATGGTCACACAGCTAGGGAATGTCAAAGACAGGATTTGGAATTACACCTTCTTGCCTCTATGTCCAAGATTCTATCCATTACACCATATTGCCCCTGTGTCATAAGACCTGTTCTTGATGAAGTCTTACTGGCTCTTAGAGATCACAGCTTCCCATTTTAAGTGCTGATAGACCATCCCTTTAATATGTATTTAAAATTAGGAAGGAATAAAAATTAACCTTTCCAGGCTCCTCCCCCACAATCCCCCTTTTTTTGAACATTAAGACACTATTCTGCCCTCTTCCAATCCTATGCTAATTCTCCCTTCTTCTAAAATCCTTTAAAGATCACCAATACCTCAGCAATCACATCTTGAGTCTGAATGTTCCAGAATTGATTCTGTTCATTAAGATTTGACATCACCAAAGGCAGTAAGATGCTGTCTAATATTCTCCTCAATCATCCTGGATGTTCACAACCTGCTAACTATTTTTATGCGATCCTTCCAATTCAAAGATCATTCTCTTTAAAAGTGAAAAATGAAGCAAATGAGAAATGATTAATTTGTAGTTTAGTTTTTTCCACTGTCATCTCTGCTCCCCACCCTCTTCTGCTCTTTTTGAATAAAAGTATAATGTTCCAAAGACAAATTCCAGTCAAGACCCATCCCATTAATTCTCAGTGCTACCTATGAGGTCAAATTTGCTTGCTCTCATTAGGTTTTCTCCTCCACCCTATTGCTCATTCTTTGTTCATCCATGTACAGACACTGGAGATCACAGTTTACCACTAACTCTTTTCATGAATAATAGCTCTGATACTCTCTTTTGCTATTCTTCCTCCTACATTTTACCTACTCCTTTCTGTGGTATAGAGCTTGTCAGTTCAGATTTTCTCACTTTCTCCTCTTCGGCAGAGACCAACCTACATTTCCTATACACATGAACACTACAGGATACCAAGAGAAATATAAATACAGCACATTCTCTACACCAGTGGTGTCAAACTCAAATAAAAATGATTCTCTGCAGGATCCATGATGAGCTAGGGAATCACAAAATAACATTATCTACATTGTACTGTATGTTTTCTGTTTTAATATGGTTGGGGCTGCAGTCTGGAGCTGGCCTGAGGGCTGTGATTTGCCAAATTTCTTCTACAGGCTACAGTAAAATTTGCCATGTCTTCCCTTTCTTGCAGCAAGTTCCTGAGTTCTTTGTCTAGCTCTGTTGGCTAATCTTTATTACTAAATACTGAAGAAAGTGCCCTGAGAGTCTCAAAATGTGAAAATGAGGTATGTCTACCTTTTTTCATTTTATCACTATTCTACAAAATATTCCCTCTATTGCATTTTCTTATGCAACCTAGCTAAGAAAAATTCAAAGACATAAGATGCAATCCAATTATCCAATGGAATTTCCACATCTCATTTCACCTTGCCACTGTTCTCCAAAACTTCCCTGCTACTCTTCTAGAAACTAACTTCCCTGGCCCCATTTAGAAGTCCCAGGTGATGCTGCTTAATTTAGTGAACAGAAGAGGTAATATAAAAGTACATGAGACAGACCCCAATTATCTTACTAAATATCTACCTTCCTCGTTTTACTTTGCTACTCACTGGAACCTTCCTTTTACTTTGAATGTTGATTCTCTTAATTTGCAAAGTGCATGTTGGTTGCCATGATGAAGAAGACAGGCTCATGAATTCATTAACTCACACATTTTGAGAGTATTGCTCTTCAATTAACTATGTGTCCATTTATAGTGGCTGAATTTGGAAGGATGTCAGGAGAGATTTATTGAAAAATGTCTCAAACAATTTCTCTTAAAGTGTGTGAATTCATAAGAACACAAATTTGGGGCTAGAAAAGACTTTAAAGATCGTTCATTTCAGTGGTTCTCAGGTTTTTCACTTATGAAGACTCTTTTCTAATGTCAAAAATATCAGTTAATAGAAGAAAACATTTAACAAAAAGCAATTATGAATTAACAATTATTTTAAGTGAATTTATATTTCATTAATGACAAATTTATCTATATATACATATGCTATTTGGCACATTGCAATTCCTTTCCTCCCTCCACCAGAAAAAAAATCTTAATTAAAACTCACAGCACAGCATCTTTAAACTAATAGCCCAGCAACCAGAATCGCCAATCTGAGACTCAAAGACAGTGCAAAGGTATTACATTCTCTGGGGCTCCCATCTCTGTGGAGCTAGTTCCCAGCCACATTTGCAAAGTCTCCAACTCTATAATCACCATGGCTACAATTCCCAGTCTGATGAGTCCAGCAGCAGGAACTTAAATTAGGTTAACCAAAGCCAGATTAATACAGAAGCAGTGTTCCTCTTGTCACTTTTTCAAAAATATCATGCAACAGGACATTCTTAAGCTCATATATTTTATCAAGGATTAAGGTCATAAAGAGCACTAGTGAGAATTAAATATCAGATGTAATCTCGGAGCATTCTCAGAAAATCATTCAAATCTAGACTACATAGATCACAGATAAAATAATATTTACATTATCTAGTGAGTACAAGAGGCAATACAGCATATTGAATAGAAAGCAGGCATCAAGGTAAGCAAGACCAAGGTTCAGGTCCCATTTCTGACACAAATCAACTGTGCGACCCTGGGAAAGTCACTTAATCTTGTGCTGCCATAGAGGCCTTTCCAAGCTATAAATTATTCAGTAGTTGCTGCTCTTCATTCACAGAGAGAGTTATCTCAAGGTTTAGTTACCTACACTAATGTAATAACATGTCCAGACCAAAATAAATAAATAAATAAACATGGTGATAACAATGAATATTTCTTAATTTTCCTATTATTTAAACTTCTATTCTCATGAATAATTGTTCCTTTACTTAGGGAAGGGCTTCTGCCTTGATTATGACACTTGGCTTATCTGAATTTCTTAGAGCTTTCATTTCATGTAAGAGAATCCATTTCAATCAGTATCCTAGGTTCTATTATGGCCTTATCATAAAAGTTCATTGTAAACATACACATGCACAGAGAACTGCAATTAATGAATGTCTTAGTTAATCTTCCCTAAATCAGTTATTAGTTATGATAATAGTAATAATAACAATAACATTTATATGAGCAGCTAGGTGATGCAGTAGAAAGTACTGGGACTGGAGTCAGAAAGATTAATTTTCATGAGTTCAAATATCTGGGCAAGTCACTTAGTCCTGTTTTACCTCAGCTTCCTAATCTATATGGGCTGGAGACGGAAATGTCAAACCACTGCAGTATCTTTGCTGAGAAAACTGCAATGGGGGTCACAAAGTGTTAGACATGATTGAAAAACAACTGAACCCACACCATTTATATAGTGCTTTAAGACTTATAAATCACTTTATATATGTTAACTCATTTGATCCTCTCAGCAACCCTGTGAGATAGTTTTATTATTGTTCCCATTTTACAGATGAGAAAACTGAAGCACAGACAAGTTAAGTGACTTCCCCAGGGTTACACAGTAAATGTCTGAGGCAGGGATTCAGACTCAGGTCCTCCTGATACGAAGTCCTATGCTCTAGCCACCAATCATCACATATTCTGCTTAATTCAAAACCCAAACTGTTAAGAAAAAAAACCTCAAATTGGTCAAATTTAAAACATTAATGATTACAAAGAAAAAGGTATGTTATTTACTTGAAAATGTAAATTATTTCAGATTATGCAAAAAATAAATTAAACCAATTTATACTGGCTCAAAACTTTATTATAATGTCTGACTACTGAACATCTGCCTTGATCTGGACACCAGTCTCACTCTCCAACATACCAGATGAAGGATACAGAAATAAACTGACTTACACCAGATTATGAAGCACATCAGAGCAAAATTGGGATCAAAATTCTCAAGATATTTACATATTCAGTCTATGGTTTTTACCCCTTTCCTTTGTGGTGATTAGAAGTATAGAACTTCATGTAGTTGATACAATAATATGAAGTGTGTTAAAAAATTAATAAAGGTATCAAGTGTCTACTGGTGAAGTACTAGTCTCTAGAGTTTAGAAATACTGAAGTTTAAGTTGCTGGCTTGGTAAGAGGACTTGATGGGAATTCTTGTACTAAGTTCTAGAAAACAACATTCCAACATGAAGTTTTGATTTTAAAATACTTTAAAGGCAATTTCTCACAAAAGTTCAAATTAGTGGTACAAACTAACAACTTCTAAACTGGTACGGATTAGGGGCTACTCAAACACATCTGAAATACAAATGGAAAAATAAATTAAAAGTGGTTAAAATACTGAGTTAATTAGGCTATATTTAAACTATAGTATCATAAACTAGAAGTAAAAATCTTAAGTTTTCTTTCTCCTGTTTCATTTACCCAGGCCTACTTAATCTTCATTTGCTCAGGCCCAATCTATTCTAGTGGGAGAGTTTGTGACGAGACAGTTTAAGTGTGTTCATGGAAAAGCTGTCAGGGCAATTGCTGAATAAAGGACAAAGAAAAAGGACTAAGAGGGCTGATTTCCTAAGAGAAAAGAGTTTAACCCTTATCTTGCAAAGAAAGATGAGCAGAGACTTCGAATTGGTATCCTGAGAAAAGTGAATTGCGGGACAATGTTTCCAGAACTGAGGTGAATTCAGAAGATGTGATGATTAAAGGTTGCACAGCCTGTGATCTTTCTCATAGCAAATACAGTTAAAATGATTATTAGTGCCTTTGTTTTATTTATTTTTACAACGTTAATAAATAGTATAGCCAGTAACCTTGATGTTTATTTAATTCTAGGAGATTAGGGGAGTTTGATGGGTAAAGAAATGTACAGATTCTTATGAGAAAGGAAGTTTTTTTCCAATTTATTAAATAAATATTTAATAAATTGGAGTGGGAGTTCAGAGCTGATTAGAGAAATGCTTTAGTTTTTAGTAATTAAAATGAGAACTTTCTCTTTGATTACCACAGAATCCAGAATGAGAATAAGGAAAATGAAATAGGAACAGTTAAAGAGAAATGTAATCACCTCACCTAGGCTATGTGTGAGTCAACTCCATTTCCATGTAAAAATGAAGGTATGAGACTATATGACCTATGAGTCATTTACAGCTATAAGTCTATAATCCTATTATATCCTTTCC
The DNA here is from genome assembly GCA_028646575.1 of Pseudocheirus occidentalis. NCBI lineage: Eukaryota > Metazoa > Chordata > Mammalia > Diprotodontia > Pseudocheiridae > Pseudocheirus > Pseudocheirus occidentalis. The sequence continues at coordinate 143,525,238 of CM053594.1, read as the reverse complement.
TAACCTACAACAGATAAGAAGCAGCAATCTAGTATGTATGACAGATGATGTCAGTACCTGCCAAGATGTTCTGGGAATCTGAAGATCTTCCCTGCCTCTAGGCCCTTTGATAGGCTTAAGTGGCTCTGAGAACTTTCCCTGATTTGAAAGTATACTCTGCCCCCTAATAGGCTGAATGTGGTCACAGGGAGCCTGTGGTGGGAGGCTTGTTCTTCAGGAATGCCCATGCCTTGTTACTTTGTAATTGGGCAATGGGTCAAGAGGGCTGTGACATTCTCTGATCCAGGAGAAGACCATATATATGCCCTGATGTGAGGTTTTGCTTTCGGGCTCACTTTGGAAAGAGTTGTGTGATTTGGCCAGATGAGACTCTGGGCAGCCATTGAGGTCCCTGGCTTTGAAAACCCAGATGCTGGCGTTTCCCTCTCTGGTAAGTAACTAGGTATGGATGTGATGGTCAGACAGCTGGAAGCCTGTCTGCTGATCTGTTTCTTTGTCTTCTTGTAACTTCTGCTTATATTCTGTTTGTATTCTCTGAAGTTCCGGGTGCTGCCTTTTTCCCCTGAACTAGGTAAATGATACATGTTTGATAGATTAAAGTAAGATTGTTAACCCATTTTGAGCTGCTTTCCTTTAGAAAAGCAGAGCTAAAAACCTGTGCTAGCAGCCACCCTGGGTGTGCTGGAGTGCTTGCTGATACAGAAGAACAAAAAGTGAAGTATGCCATTTAATATGGTATGATAATATATTTTGATCATGATAACTCGGCCATCAAGCACATCTTAAGTTACATTTAGCACTCATAGTTTCATAATTTTGGAATAAAGTAAATGTTTAGCATTTTAGAAAGATTTACATCAAAATGGCTAAAAAGATTTTAACTGGGGCTTGAAGGTGTTTTGCAAAATGAAGGATGAATGAGGTATCGCTAACCACAGTGGTCTTTATAGAATAGCCTGAATAAAACAAATGAATACATAAGGCACCTGAAGTTTCTGCTCTCTTGTAAAATTTTAAGACAAAGAACCTAAGGAAAATGTGTAATTAACAGATATGGAGCAGAAGGTGGGCTAGTTTTTTCCCTCTCTGCTCTTGATAGAGAATACAGCCAACTTTCAATTATTCAGGGACTTATTACGGAATCTGTAATCAGTTATCCAGATGTTGTGTTTCCACGCTGCTGTCCTCCTTTTGAACATAATTGCCTGTGGATTTCATTTAGCTATGTAATGCCTATCTCCAAGTTCTGTGGATAATTAAGAGCTCACTATACTTCTGTTCAAGGGCAGGAGTTAGGAGAGTGATGGCTCAAGCACAGGCTAAAATATACTCTCACAACCAGCAAAAGATGAAAAGACACATAATCACACTTGTGATAGAAGCAATATTCCCAATCCTTTTCCCCATTAAATTCAGGTTAGTTTTTCCTTGATAGGCAACAAAGCTGTCCTCAGGAATTAACTGTTCCACGGGGTTTTTAAAGTTTCTGAGTAGCCTCTGGCCACTTTAATGTGGTTTTCTGGTCACCTAAGGGCATAAAAAGGCCCACCCATGACTTCAGACACTAAACAGCAGCTTGGCTGAATAGATGTATTTCCACAAGAAGAAAAAGGGGATATGTCTACTCAAGCTAAGTGCTGAAATGTGTTTTAAAATATCATTTCTGTACTATGGCTAAGTAAACCTCCTTTTAAAAAAAATTATTGAATAACCTGTGTCTAATTTCATTCCAATGTGGAATCTGAACTGCTGTAGTATGACCTTAGTCAGGTCTGCCCCTAATAAAACTCAAACCTCTGGTCTTTGTACCTTTTTTCAACATACGTCTAAAAGAAAAGATTAATTGGGGTCACTGACTCCCATTTCACCACTCTTCCTTTAGCTAGTTTGTGACAAAAGGAAGCTAGAATGAAACAAAAGCAAACACCTTTGTATATATTCACCATTTAAATAATGCCTTGTACAGCATGCTTTTGTAAACAGACATTTGACAAGCAATACATGGTTTGTACCTTTGGATATTTCTTGTTCTTTTTTGAACAAAACTTTAGCAGGGATTTCCTATAGGGCTTTTAGGTATATATTGATTCCTAAAATTAAAGTGAATTAAAACTAATTTTGCTAAACATCCAGGGATAATCTATGCTAAAAGGAAAAGCCTGGATCTGTTTTGCAAACCTAATATGCTATAAACAATGGGCAATATGTAGACGCTAAGAAGAACCAACTGTTCTCCCCCAGCTAGTTCATATAGAAAAAAATACATGTTACATAGGGACCTGTGGGACCAAGCTGGCCCAGGGGACATATTAAGATAGGAGCTGTTGTTCTCCCTGTCTCAAACAGTCCATAGTTCATTAAAGCAAGCAGGCAGGCTAAGGGCAAGACAAACAAATTCCTCCAAATATTAAAATAAATTCCAAAGAACTGTTTCTTCTTATTAGAAATCTGGCTGATCCATACGGTGTTGTAAAATTAACCACTGAATGAGCCCATTATTTCCAGCTCCTTATTAGGCAACACAATGAGATTATTGACCTATCAATAATTCAGGTGGGACAAGGCTGTGGAGGAAGTGAAGGAGAGAAAAAGGAGAAGACAGGGAGACTAAAATTAAGAGACATACCATATTCCCAAAGTTAGTCTAATTCCAGCGGCAGTCTTCTGGTGACTGGTTGGCAATTACCCAGGTTTGAGTACTCTCAAGGATTTCTGCCCTCCTTGGTAGTAGCTCCAGAAGTTTGGGTTGATTACAGATCATCCCTGATGCTCAACCCTGTACAAACTGAATTATTACACCAAAACATATAGCTATGTATTTGACAGGTCAAGGAGAAGCCAAAATCAAATCTTTATTTCTAGGGTCAAACAATCAGAAGCAAAACCAGAGCTTCTGGAAGAGACCAAGCAGTCATCTAGTTCAACCAACATCCAAAGAAGAATCCTACATACATCTCAGACCAGTGGTCATTTAACTCCTGTTTCAACACCTCCAAAGATGACTAATTCAGTGCTTGCCAAGCTAGTCTAAACGATTTTTAGATAACTAATTGTTATGAAGTTTTTCCTTATGTCCAATCTAAACCGATCTCTTTGCACCTTCTACTTACTGCTCCAAATTTTACTCACTAAGCCAAACATAGCAAGTTTAATCCTTCTTTTAAAATACTGATCTTTATAGACTTGAGGGCTGCTGTTCTATCTCCTTCTTCCCCCTCCCAGTATTCTCTTTTCCACAGCAAACATTCCCAGTTCCTTCAGCCAATCCTCATATGGCAAATCTGAACCTTCTTGATTGCTTCTGCTTGCTTATTTCCAGATTAGCAACATCTGTCTTAAATATGGTAACCAGAGCTAGGTAAAATATTTCAGAGGTAGTCCTAGTAGGACAAGGTAAACTAGAACTATCCCTGTTCCTGGTCACTGCTTCTCTTAATGTAGCTAAGACTGCATTAGATTCTTTGCACCATATCATACTGATAACTTTGCACCATATCAAACTGATAGTCCAATAAAACTCTCCAGTTCTTTTTCAGATCAAGTGCTGCCTAGCCATTCCTCCTGTACCTTATTCCTATGAAACTGATTTTTTTGAAACCAAGTATAAGACTTTATATTAATACATATTGAATGTCATATATCATATTAGAGTCAGGCTAATATTCTAACCTCGAATCTTTTAGAGACCAACTCCATGTCATCAAATGACACATCAAATGTGTCATTAAACTCTGTGTCATCAGAAAATTTGAAAAATGTGCCATACATATCTTCATGGATAAAAATAGTACTCCAAGAACAATCTTTGGATCATACCAGCAAAGACCTACTTCATAGTAGACATCAAACCTTCAACCCTTTGAGAATTCAACTAGTTTCACATCCATCCAACTGTCCTATTACCTAGGTAACATCACTCCATTTTCCACAAGAACAGCATGAGAAACTTCTCAAACACTTTGATAAAATCAAGGCAAAATCGAGCTACATCATTTCCCTAATCTGTCAGTATAGTGAATCTCTCCAGAAAAGAATTAAAATTAGCCTGGCATTCAAGTTCTTTATGCTGGAACTTACAGATCACTGATTCTTCTTCCATATATTCAAGAAACATGGTGTAATGAGTGGATGGGGGTGACCCTAGTTCAATGTCCTATGAGATTCCTTCCAGTTCTCAAGGTATGAGCCTTTAACTACAACAAAAATACTTTAACAAAAATACATACGGAAGGAACAAAAACCACAAAAAAATCAAAACTAAATGTTTCAAAATAGAGAGATCAAGCTTGGTCCCAAAGAAGAGATACAAGAAGCCTCCTCCCCTTATTCCTTTGCAGAAGTGGGGATTCATGGTTTAGAACACTGCCTGTAACATCTTTTTCAATGTCTTGATTGATTTTGCTGATATTTTTTTCTCTTCTTACTCTTTATTTTTTGCCTTTTTTTTTTGGAGGACCATTGGGGTTAAGCGACTTGCCCAAAGTCACATGGCTAGCGTGTTAAGTGTCTGAGTCCAGATTTGAACTCAGATCCTCCAGACTCCAGGATTGGTGCTCTACTCACTGTGCCACCTAGCCACCCCACCTCCTTACTCTTAAAAAAATATATATTTCTTTTACAGAAGTTGCTTCCTAAGGAGAGGATGCCAATGGAGATGCAGATATATAAAACAAAAGATATGAATAAAATTCTATTTTAAAATTATATAGTCCTAACAAAATTCTATAACATAAATCAAGCTGACCTATAGTTTGTAGAGAACATCCTCTTTTCTTCTCTGAGAATCAGGACAACATTCTTAAGAACTTCTCCTTCCCAGGGTCAAGTGTGACCCAGAATCAGTTGAGATTCCTAGCAATAAAAGCTGATTACTTAGGTTCTAGAAAGGTTTAGCCAGACCTAGGCCCAGGTTTGGGGATATTTAGTGTCAAAGAGTTACTTGACTTGCTAAATTTGTGGTCCTTGTTGCTAAGTACCAGCAAAAGAACACATTAGCAGCAATCCCTCACAAAATTTTAACTGGACAGATGTCTACAATAAGGAGATTTATCTTTGGTCACGATGAGGCATTCAATAGTTCAGAATTCAATAAGTTCTTGCTATTAAACCAGGAAGTCCCATTACTTTTTCCTTATCCTAGAGACCTAACAACCAGAATACTTTTCTTATTCTAACTAGATAGCGAGGTCTTTCACTTAAGTCCAATACCTCATTAATGGGATAGAAGTGACTCTAAATCCTCTAAGACTCCAACAACAGAATACAAGCTGTGGCAAGTCCTAGACCAAGCTAGAATAGCTTCAAATATGGATGTGTTTAAGTCCAGAGAGGTTTAGCACTGAAAGATTGGTTACCAGTTGATGATTTATTTTGGCCACAGCAAATCATGAAGTAACTACTACTAAAAATGTTCAAATTTGTGTCAGCAAAAGGAATATAATCCAAGTTCTGGTACATTATACAATACCTTTCTGACTCCCTTCAATACTCCATTCCCTTTGTGTCTCACTCTTTGAATATCCTTATTGGGCTGACCCATAAAACAGAATCCTTTTGTGCCTAAATGAATTCTGAATTTCCCTAAGACTTAACTACTAAGATATGTCATTATCAACCTAACACCATAAAATAGCACCTTAAAAAATAGACTCAAATGACAAACTAGGTCCAAAAAGCCAATGAGGAGAAGACTGCCTTAAAAAGCTATATTTGCCAGGTGGAAAAGGAAGTCCAAAAGCTCACTAAAGAAAATAATTCCTTCGAAATTAGAATGGAGCAAATGGAAGTTAAAGACTTTATGAGAAATCAAGATATTATGAAACATCCAAAAGAATAAAAAAAATAAAAAACAATGTGAAATATCACACTGGAAAAGCCACTGACCTCAAAAATAGATCCCGGAGAGATCATTTAAAAATTATTGGGCTACCTGAAAGCCATGATCAAAAAGCCTAGATATCATCTTTCAAGAAATTATCAAGGAAAAAAAGGTATTCTAGAACCAGAAAGTAAAATAGATATTGAAAGAATCTACCAATCGCCTCTTGAAAAAGATCCCCAAAAGAAAACTCCTAGAAATATCATAGCCAAATTCCAGAGTTCCCTGGTCAAGGAGAAAATATTACAAGCAATCAGGAAGAAACAATTTTAGTATTGTGGAAACACAATAAGGATAACACAAGATCTAACAGCTTCTATATTAAGAGATCAAAGGGCCTGGAATATGATATTCTGGAGATCAAGGGAGCTAAGATTAAAACCAAGAATCACCTGCCCAGAAAAACTGAGTATGATACTTCAGGGGAAAATATGGATGTCCAATGAAATAGGGGACTTTCAAACATTCTTGATGAAAAGACCAGAGCTGAACAGAAAGTTTGACTTTCAAATTATCTCATATAAAATAGTCAAGAGAAAGCTGTTACAATGGAAGGGAAGAGCAGGAAGGTGAAAGGGGAATGAGTCAAATTTATTCTCATTGGATTTGGCTTAAGGAGGGAATAACATACACAATCAATTGGGCATCTTACCCTACAGGAAAGTAGGGGGGAAGAGTACAAAAAAGGGGTATGATAGAAGTGAGGGCAGTTTGGGGGAGGGGTAGTCAGAAGCAAACACTTTTGAAAAGGGACAGGGTCAAAGCAGAAAACAGAACAAATGGGAGGTGGGATAGGATGGAAGGAAATATACTTAGTCTTTCACAATATGACTACTATGGAAATGTTTTGCATAACTATATATATATATAAATAACCTATACCGATTACTTGTCTTCTCAGTGGGGGTTGGGTGAGGAGGGAAGAAGAGAAAAAATCTGGAACTCAAAGTTTTAAAAACAAATGTTAAAAAATTGTTTTTACATGCAACCAGGAAATAAGACATACAGGCAATGGGGTATAGAAATCCATCTTGCCCTACAAAAATGTAAGGGGGAATGAGCTGAGGAGGGATATGGGGGGATATAAGGGAAGGCAGACTGACAGAAGGGGTAATCAGTATGCTTGCCATCTTGGAGTGGGGACTTGGAGGGGAAATCCAGAACTCAAAATCTTGTGAAAATGAGTGTTGAAAAATAAAAATAAATAAATATAATGTGGAAAGAAAAAAAAGACTCAAAGAATAGCTAACCTCCACTGACACTTCTTCTACAAAGCAGTATAAAGTAAACATACATGTACAAACTAGTAATGAAGAGGAGTTTCTCCATCACTGCTTTGAAGAGGTGGCTTAATAGCAAAGACTGGAGAAAGTAATGGCTTTCGTGCATCTGTAACAGTCAAAAAAGACATGGAAACTACTAAACCCTGGGGGCAGGATCTGACTATTCTAGTGGGTGTGTACTAAATGAAGAAGCCTATTTTCACAACTTTTCAAAGAATAAATGCTATTTGCCAGATCAACAGTCACTCACTGAGAATAAAAAGCGAACAATCAGTGCCAACTTTTGAACATGCTTGAAGTATTAACAAGGAACTTCAAAGTTCCTTGGCAAACCCAGCCAAAAAGTCAGATCAACAAGCATTTATGCTTTTTTGCCACTTATGTGCCAGGCATTTCCCCAACTGCTAGAGATACAATCAAAAGCAAAAATAGTGCTGGCCCTCAAGGAAGAACAGCTAAAGAAGGGGATTGAAACGAAAGGAATGTGCTCTTAAAAAACAAAGGAGAGTAGAAAAATGTTCTTGTTTTAACATTTATTTTTATATTTATGGCATCAATGTAACGATAGTTTATACTTTCCAGCTCCTTGTTATAAAGGCAGTGGAATTCAAAAGAAGTAGCATGATTTAAAATGGCATTGTCTCTATTGTTGTATACTTAACTAGTAAAGAGAGGAAGTGTGGAATGCTGTGGATAAGTTCATTTACCTTGGTAATACACTTTCCAGGGATGTACATATTGATAATGAGGTTGATGCACACATTGCCGGAGCTAGCTCAGTGTTTGGGAGTCTCCGAACGAAGGTGTGGGAGAGAAAAGATATTTGACCACCAACCTGAAGGTCTACAGAGTCATTGTGCTGAACTCATTGTTGCATGCCTGTGAAACCTGGACAGCCTACCAGCACTATGCCAAGAAACTGAATCACTTTGAATTTTCTTAGGAAGATTCTGAAGAACACCTGGCAAGATAAAGTACCAGACACTGAGGTCCCTACTAGAACTAAACTGCCAAGCATTCAAACTCTGCTTCAGAAAACCCAACTCCAATGGGCTAGCCATGTTGTCTGAATGCAAAACATACACTTGCCAAAAAGACTGTTTTATGGAGAACTCACAGGGCAAGCGTTCACCTGGTGGTTAGAAGAAATGATACAAAGATACTCTCAAGGTCTCCCAAGAACTTTGGAATTGATTGTGTGACATGGGAAACACTGGCATAGGCCCACTCAGCATGGTGAGCTCACAGCAGAGAAAAGGCTATACTCTACAAGTAAAGCAGAACTAAAGCAGCTCAAAGGAAATGCAGGATGAGCAAATTTGGAGATTCCACCCCAAATGTTCACAAGGACAACTTGTGCCTGACCTGTGGGAGAGCATTCCAAACTCATATTGGTCTGATCAGCCACAGTCAGACACATTGAAACTTGACTTTAGCACGATGATGTTGTTTTGGTCCTCTTCCAGAACAAAGAACAACAACTATGTATACTTTAAAAACTAATTTAATTTGTTCCCTTTATTAAAATCTATGCTCCCTAAAAAAAGCCCACTTCTTATAAAGCTCCCAAAAGCTCCAAAAGAGACATCTTCCCATCTTTACATATTTCTGAGACCTTTCTTTTCCTTCAATACAAAGCCACAGATAAGCAAAAACTGACTAGTTCTGAAGAGAGTCAAAGCACATACTTTGTAACTAAAACAATTTATATAGTGAAGAAAAGGCATAATGTAAAGCCAATCAGCAGTAGATTCCTGAGAGAATGTTACTGTGAACAGCCTTTAAGATTCGGATTACATAGTATTAGTGAACACTCTGTTTATTCCATTACAAAATCAGATTCAGTACAATGTTCACAGTTTCAACAGTTCACAATATTATATACAATCTTCAAAACAAGGAAATTAGTGACCACCACATCATAACCCAGAAAAAAAGGGGCGAGACCAAGCCCTCTGCCATTCTACTCACATAAGCACATGCAGCATTTTCTAATCTCTCGTAAAACCCAGAAGTTTGGCTTTTAGTACAAAGTTAGTATCCAACTTTCAGGCTGCAGAACATGGACCAGTAAAAAGAAAATTTGGAGTAGGACCAAAACTTTATATATACATTATATTATAAAGAAGGAAGCTTGAGTCAGTAAATAATCATGTCAGATATTTAAATTAATTTTTTGCTTGTCCTGTGTTGTACTTTCCAAAACCATTTTAGCTAAGACTTTGGGGTAATGATTTTATCTCCCATTCTAAAATGATTTTATCCTCCATTCCACATATAACAAATGTGTTATTTGCAACAAGATAATGCTACTTAAATGTATTAATGTAACTCAATAAAACAACACTCACAGCCTAGAAATGGTAATATTTTTTTAAAGAGGAGAAAAGAGGAAAAGCACATTTATGAGACTACCTAAAGATACCCAGGTCATAATATTAAACTTCAAGCTTGGTAGCACTTGGAATAACTAACTTACGCAACTTGAACTTAGGAATGTATACTGGAAACGTTAAGAGAAAGTTTCACATAGCAGTGGTGCAGACACTATAAACAACATTATGGCTAAATGCTGCAATTACAAACAACATTACTATGTAAGCATTCCAGAGCCATCTTGTGTCATAACCAGTAACTCAAAAGCAAAGCATTTCTTCTACAAACAAAACAATCTGTCAAGAGAAGGTACATTTGACTTGTACAATTCATTAACTTAACTTTTTAAAAAGCAGTTGTTAACTGAACTGTAGGGAGCAACTCATAGGGCTTATCATAGCCCAAAGTCTGTTCCAAAAGCCTGTTAAAGTCACTCTTGCATTTTAACCTTCTAACCCATTCATCTAGCAGAACAGAATCACTGGAAGCTCCCAAAGTTGAATTTCCTAAGACTACCAGTTTCACATTTATATATTATACTTCAACAAGTATGTGGGTGGGAAGACACATTACCTCACAGAGGTATACATCTGATAGGTAGCATGTTTTATAAGAGTATTTTACTTTGATGGATCTGATTAGCTTAGTGAGAATATGTCTCCTTTGAACATGCAGATTGCAACTTCTTAAACCTTTCTCCACCTGTGTGATTCTTCATTATATTTGGCTATCAAGGGAAATCTAGATAAAATACAGAAGTATTTAAGTGACATAGCAGTATCAATATACTGATGGAATTGTGGTCTTTCATGCTCACTATAAAAGCAGTACATTCCATTTTCTGGTCATGCTTATTCTCAATAAAGTATTTTATGCTATTTCTTTAAAGCAAGGCATACTTGCTAACTTGATACAATTTGCTTATTCTCACCATGTATCTTTCCATGGCCCTTTCAAATTTTTGTAATCCTAATTCTGCTGGGATCTAGAAGGAGTATGATCCTCAGTTATAAACCATAAGAACTGTGGAAACTCTTGTCAAATTATATAATGTTGAATGAGGCTCCCCCTCCCCAAGGAATAAATTCCCAAGTGTTTACAATATCATGCTTGTAAACCTTAAAAATATCTAATTTACCAAATGCTCTATTTATTTTTTACTACATAACATAAAAACCAATGGGCAAGCATTTATTGAACACCAACTTTCAATATAGTTGTGCTAGGCATAACTGAAAATTCAAAAAATAATAAAAAATGGCACCAGCCTTCAAGGAGGAGCTCACAATCCAATTCTGGCTTCTCTCTCTACCACTCTACTAAAACTGCTCTCCACAAGGTAACCACAGAGCTCCTCAATGACAAATCCAGTTTCCTTTTTTTCGCCAGTACTCCTCTGTGGCCTCTCTGAAGCATTCAGTTCTACTGACCATGTCTTCCATCTCAAAATTCTTTTGACATTAGGCTTCTATGATACTACACTCTTAACAGTTTCTTCCAATCTTTCTCGCTTTATCGTATACTATTCCTTTTCATGTATTCTAATTCCAGTCAAATAGGTCTATTCAACCCTTCTTTATTCTCATCTTGGCCTGTCCTATCTTTATGACTTTCCTCATGCCTTCCTTTCCAAAACTTGGGATGAACTTTCCCAGCACACCCACACCCTCATCACCACCACCACTACTCTTGCCTGTTAAAAAAGCCTTCCCTTCAAAATCTAATCCAGGTATCATTTCCTCTCCTTGAACTTCTGAAAGCCATTGTTTTGGAAATATCCTTTTTCATCTCTAATATTCTCCCTTGTATCATATGTACAAGCCTTATAACTTCTATTATATTTTAAACTTCCTTTTTCTCATTTTTGTACCCCTGATGCCTGCCTAAGTGGCAGCTAAGTGGTACAGTGGACAGAACTTGGGGCCTGGATCAGAAATACCTGAGTTCAAATCCAGCCTCAGGTACTTGCTAGTTATGTGACCCTGGGCACTAAGTCACTTAACCTTTATTTGCCTCAGATCCTTATCTGTAAAATGGCAACACACTGGAGAAGGAAATGTCAAACCATTCCACTATCTTCATCAAGAAAACCCCATGGACTGATGTAGAATAGGACATGACTGAACAACTGAACAAAAAGCGCCTGGCTAGCATAAACATTTTGCTCAAGTACTTTATAAACATTTATTGAACTAACTCAATAGACCTATATAAAACAATTTAAGAAAACCACATGGTAGAATATAAATAAATGCTTAATTATAATGTAACAGATTATTAGGGAAACGGGGAGGATCAGAAATGCTGACTTTCTTTACTAGTATTGAAATAGTTAAGTGACAGGCTTAAAGACTGCACAAATTCCTTAGGTAAGACATCATGTTTCATATATAGAGCATATGGGACATCCACAGAGACAATTAGCACTTAACTTCCTGGAGACACAGTAATGGAAAGGGAATTTCAAGGTGTTGTCAGGATGACCATTATTGTAGTATGAACAATATCAGTAGGATATCTTGCTTCTCCCTCAGAGAATTCTTGATAAACAATAACCAGAGGCTGCTGCCAAACTCTTTGGGTGGAGCTGGAGGCATGGAATAAAAAGAAACCTGAATTGTACCATCCATTAACACCACTGTATCTCAATCAGAATATCTCAGAGAGTGGAGGCCTCTGTGTCTTTTTTTCAATTGAGAAATACTTAAAGGCCTTTAGTGACCTTTTAATTATGTTATATACACATACACACATTAATGTAATAGAAAAATTCTGTACATCTTAACAGTACTGATACTTTCCTACTGAATATATCTTAAAAATAAAAATGTTTATACTTTAAGAACCTTAAGATATATTTTAAAACTGTATTTAGCATTGGTAATAGATTAGTATAAAATCAATTAGCTAAATTTTATGTGTGTCACTACTCTATTATAGATCTGAAAGTCTTTGTGATAATTTGGGACAAATGAATTATAAAATTAATGCAATTTAATACAGCATCCAACAAGAAATGAAGCCTACTTACAAAGTAAATTAATGATTTATATACACTAGACTATAATAAACTTTCATTTTTTAAATCTATGACTAGCTACGGGAGTCTCTGAAGTTAGAACTTTTAAAATACGAGACATCCACATCAACTGCAGTTGTTCTGTCTGAACTGTAAATCTATTTTGAGGTTACTTAGAAACTTGACCTGCCTTCCAAACATTCCAGCACCTAAACAAAAGCTTTCCCTAATCCTCTAATCTGTAATGAGCTTTATTAGACACTGAAGATGCCATGGTCATCCACTACATCCTGGGCCATATCCAGTCACCTTGATTTCTGTCCTACTATAAGACTTCAATGACTCTGGAAGAGAGAGGGGAGCTAACAGTTTTGTGCACTTCTGCCTCACTTAAATCCAATTCATGTACAAGTCAAGACCCATGATGTCATTAGTCCTCTTTGAAAAGGAAGAACAAACAATAACATCAATCTGTAGGCTAAAAATTTTGTATAAACTTCTATCCTTTCTATAACCAACATATAGCAACCATGCATGTACAGTCTATAGAGAAGCTGTGCCTCTCATTTAGAACTTATCTTAGCAAAAGGCAATATCCTGAAACTTTGAGGCTATATATTTTATTCAGCTCAAGAGATAAGATGAGGATTGAGGACTGGAGGAAGTCAGTGGAAATTAAGGGAGAGGGAAAGAAATTATTTGTCAGGTATCCATTTAACTGAATTCTGCTAAACTTAGTTAATACCAAACTTTTGTTTCCAACTTGGGTAGAATTTGTAGCTTTCCATTATCAACATCATTACCAATTCTAAGGGGCTCATAGTGATTGGGAAAAAAGCAAGATAAACCCGAAGCAATTTGCTTTCAAGGTCACTCAAAACTAGAATGTTTATTGGCGAAAAACAGATGAAAAGCATCATTGCAGCTCCAGATTTTAAAGGGATCTTATGATCATCTGATCTAGGGATGGAGAACCTGTGGTCTTGAGGACACATGTGGCCCTCTAGGTCCTCAAGTGTGGCCCTTCCTTTCATTGTAACAAAGAAGAAATTGAGGCTCAGAAAGGTTAAGTGAGTAGACCAATATCACAGAGAAAGTACATTTTCAGAGAGCTGGGATTTGAACCAAGGTCCACTAATGTGAAATTCAGGGTTCTTTCCACTTCAATCTTCCTAAAAAACAGTCAGAAGTGAACCTCAGTATTGACCACTTCCCTGTAGTTTTCCAAAATGAAAAATGGAAATACAATATGATGGTGATTCTAACAAATATTTTTATGCTATAATAAGACATGTCTAAAGATAAACAAAATATGACTTGGTAGTAACCATGATTCTAATACTGTACATATACCAAAACTGCCCCTAGCAGGGGCATAATAATAATAAGGAAGACAATGTTTTCTAGTTACATACTTGTCAGAAACTTCATAAATAGAGGCAACCAGGCTTGGATCAGGATACCTCTAAATTTCCTCCTTACTCTAACAAACCTTCCAATAATTTGTATAAAAATAGCAAAGTACAGGAATTCAGTCCACAATGTCAAATGAGGGAGGCTGGGGGCATTAAAATCCTTAAATACTAAATAAAATATCAGACATGAAAAAAGGTATAAAATACATTTGTATGTATATTCCTAGAGGTAATGGAGGACAGGCTAGAGACAGAGTAAACTTTAAGAAGGTTGGTTAATTTATATTCTAAGATGGAATCTCTATGTCTCCCACTATAGAAAGCTGTTTCATTTCCACAATTCAAGATAAAAGACTTAAAATGAAAATGTTCAATTAAGGTAACACTTCAAGGTAAAGAAAGTGTAAATGACTATTAAATTCTTCCCAATTTTGATATGGAAAAACAAGAGGGGAATCCCTGACTAAAGAGTGGCAAGAAGGACACTGAAGAGAATGAAACTGAAGACAAAACCTGTAGACTTGCCAACTTTGCCTTGGAGCCATCCACCTTTTTTTTTTTTTTTTTTTTTTTTTTTTTTTACCATTAACTGGGTGGGGCAAATAAAACTTGTAGAATGTAAAAAAAGCAACAAAAACACAAAACTGAATAGTTCCAGGGCATTAATTAAGATATCTTTGTATTTATTTATATTAAGGATGGCAGCGACTTAAGATATTAGGAATGAAAAAAACTGAGACTGTCATTTCCTGAAGCAAACAGTGCTCTAGGGAAAGAATTTTAATCAATTTCAGATCAAGGAAAATTCTCTAATCAATACTAAACCTTTTCCAAAATATGTTTTACCCTATATATCTTATTTGTTCTTACTCTGAGTTTAAAAATAAAACTAACAAGAGTTTAATCCATGGTAACCTGTGGTATTTGATTTCACAGTGAAGTAGAAATTTGTTATGATTGTTTCCATAGCAACAGGCTGATGTCATAAACATGGAGATATAATTCCAGGAGGCTAACCATAATTGAGGGTATAAAAACTATATATGATAGAAGGCAAAGAAGTCACAGAATTTATACAATTAAGGAGACAAAGAGCTAGAAATGAATTTTGATTTATAATAAAAGCTCATTTAGATTGTCACACAGTGTTGCTGGAGTTAATACTAAATGTCTGCTAATACCACAGCTTCTGAGTAGATTTACAGAATGCCAGAAGTGGAAACGACCTTAGAAAATGGCTAGATATCCAGTCCTTTCAGTTTATAGTTAAGGAAACCAATGGCTGGCAAGTCAAAACAACCCAGTCAAGGTCACATAGCCAGGTCAGCTATCAACAAGCAGCAGAAACAAAACCAAATGTCCCCAACTTCTAGTTGAGTCACTGGAAATAATCACAAAAATATTGTGTACTGAAGACGCCTTCTGTTCCTACTAAGAAATAAAGTCAAATAGTGCTAACCTAGTGCTAATAATTCTTTCACCCTTTAGACACATGTTATGACTATGGTCTTTAAAGCTGATGTTATAGAAAAGAAACACTTTTCATGTGAAGAAAAGAAAAATAGAAAATACTTT
This sequence comes from Pseudocheirus occidentalis, assembly GCA_028646575.1. Classification (NCBI taxonomy): domain Eukaryota; kingdom Metazoa; phylum Chordata; class Mammalia; order Diprotodontia; family Pseudocheiridae; genus Pseudocheirus; species Pseudocheirus occidentalis. The sequence goes on along the minus strand of CM053594.1, from coordinate 143,509,692 downwards.
CATTTTCCCAGAGGCTTATACTGTTATAATGATTCACATCAAACATAATTCAATTTTATGAAAGCCTAAAAGTTCTCAAAAAGACCGTCAGAGGAAGAAATGATTCTCTCATTGGTACAGCCTCCATAAGAAAGATAAGATACTTGTTCAGAAAAGTTCATCAGATCACAGGATGAAAGAGACCCTTTTTATTTCCAAGCAGACTCTACTAGTGGTTGAACTGTGATGCAGATAAGTAATACATAGTGGATGAGACCCTACAGAAACACATGGTCAACCACTACAAAATCCCCACCAACAAGCTAATTTGTAGCATTTATTGTCAGTACTTCAAATGAGCATCCACTTTCAATAGTATTTAAATACTATCTAAAAGAGTTTAAGTGAAACAGAAGGCATTCTGAGCCTAGTCTGCTATTGCTAGTTCAAGAAATGTTTAACATTAATTACCATTGTGATAAAAAGTCCCTTTTCTCAATTTCTACCCCAAATTTTAATTTTCTTTTCCTTTAATAACAAGTATGGGGGGAAATCTTAAAAATCATTTTTAGATTAAATTGTTCAGTACTAAGCTTTTTCCTTGCAAAGATGCAACCTCTTGCTGGCATTTCTAATTTGTGTTCCTTAACTCTTGCTCTAATAATTCAAAAGTCATGTCTACGCTAGGTACAGTTCAGATAAGCAAAGAAAAGGAGCCACATACGCTACTTCTCGTGGAATGCTTTCTAAATAGTTTGTGCAATACAAGCAACATCAGTTCATTTAAGAAAGTTTGGTCGAAGCAAGATACCTAAGAGAAAGTTGTGATTTTATTGAGGAAAGAGTCTAAGGAGCCAGGAAATGGGGATTCCATTGCCACCTGCTCCCCTAGCTCAGGATATTGTCATAATCAAATAATTTTAATTTCTCGTCCCTTTTCCCTCAATTTCCCCAGTGGTAAAAATAAGAAAAATTACCTGGGATTCCTGCCTTGAATATTTCTCCTGGCCAACTGCTCCACACAGCTGCCAAAGTGATTTTTCCTAATGTACAAGTCTAACCATGTTATTCTGTTCAACAAATGCCACTGGCTCCCAATCACTTCTAGTATTAAAGGCTTCTTAGTTTGTCCTGGCCCTAACCTATTTTTCCACTCCTATCATACACTGCTCTCCTTCACATATTCTAGAGTTAAGCCAAACTTGACCTTCTTGCTGTTCCTTCCACATGATATTCCATCTCCAGTTTCTGTGCCTTTGAACAAGCTGTTATCTATGCCTGGAAAGCATTTCTTCCTCATCTATGCCTTTTAGCGTCCCTAGCTTCCTGGGATGCTCAGCTCAAGTGTCATCTTCTACAAGATGTCTTTCCTGATTCCCCACAACAGCCAGTCTTCCCCCCAAAATTATCTCCACTTAAAGAGGATACTTAGGGCATCTCATAATTTCCCACTTCATTGATCATAATAGTCTCCTGAAACTCACCTCTTACAAGATCTCTCAGATGCATTTCCCACTTCACTGATCATCATAGTCTCCTGAAACTCACCTCCTACAAGATCGCTCAGATGCTCATATTTCTCATTATCTGCTGCCACTGGGAACTCTTCCTGCCTGATTAGAGAGGTTGGAGGGTAGACACTGAGGGCTCCTCCCTGAGAAAAGTGCCCAGGTTGGCCATCGCACAATTTCCCAACCATGCTACAGGATTTTATTGTGTATTCTTTCCCCCACCTCTTAACAGCTTCTTTTTGTGTTGTCTTTCCCCCTACCCCCATCAGATTGTGAACTCCCTGAGGGCAGGGACTGTCTTTAGGCTTTCCTTGTATCCTTACAGCTTAGCTCAGTGCCTGGCACTTGGTAGGCACTTAATATTTATTGACTAGCTGACTTTACAAAACAAGGGATGAAAAGAGCATATATAAAGCTGGCTTTTCTACTTCCAGCTGACATGTACATGACTTGGCTCTCTTGGAGCTTTGAGATGATGAGGTAGTCTGTTTACTGGCCATTGATCATGAACAGCTGATGACTCCATTAATACTTTAAAAACCCCACTTGTAGGGATTTCTCCCCTTCGAAGTATTAGATCAGGTTTGAACTGTTTCTAGCTACTTCACATAAAGGGAAGAAGAGGGATAGCTTGCCTTGTGGTCATGAGTACATGCATCCTGACTAACCAAGTCTGTGTCTGACTCTGGATTTTGAGTTGTTTCCATTACTCTTCCCTAATGTTAAGGCGAATTTAGTGACTATTTCAAGAGAGAAATGTCCAGGTTTAGAAGTAATCATGTGAGTATGAGAGATCAGACATCCTGAGCACTTTTGGTGGGAGCTGATTGGCAGCCTGAGTTGGAATCCCCCCAAACTACTCCTTTATTCTTAGAGATGGCCACTAAGAAGAGCATGGGACAATCCTGACTAATTTTGCCAAGACATATGGACTTTAAGAGAGATAGCATAGAGTCCAAGTGGAATATAAAATACCTAATCAGCAGTCCTACAAACTACTACATGTTTATGTGGTTTTAAGTACAAAACTCCAAACTTAATTTAAGAATATTACCAGAATATAACAGTAATGAGTACTGACACATATTTAATTTGTTTCTATCAATTGCATGCTTGTGAGTGTTCTGTGATTTCCTCATTATTTCAATGCTCTATTTCTTTTACATACAGGAAGTAAATACCTATCCCATACCTGATTTATATTTGTAATGGTAATGGGAATTTGAATCTTCCCTGCCCCTTAACAGGTCAAATGTAATCACATGGAGCCTGTGGTGGGAGGAGTTTGCTGAATGGTTTTCAGGAAGGGGTGGATCAGGAAACGAAGTCAGGTCAGTTAGGGCAATGGGAGAGACAGTACACAGGCAAGCAGACAGGATTATGAATGTTTGTGGGAGGACTTAAGCAGGGGGAAGGCTTTGGGATGTTGTTGCTCTCTGTAGTGTTATTGTGTATAGATTTTTTTTGCTGCTATGATGAATTCAGTTTTCTGGTGTTGAGATTTGGCTTTCTGGTGTTGGGATTTGACTTGCTGGTGTCAGAATAAATGTTTTGCTTATATCTTCTATACAGAAAGTCTATCCTATTTTGCAATTCAGAACTACATAGGCATATTCATAGTTGCCATCAGTGCTGTGAATACTGCCTTTGTAATACATGTGGTGTCAAGAACAGGAACACAAGGTATCAGATCTCTATCTGGAGGCAGAAGGACATTAGAGGAAGAAATGGATATCCCAGTATGGGAGACTTTTACCTTATTCTTGCCTAGTAAGGGAATGGGATAAAGCACCAGACCCTGTAAAAACTGGGAACCAAGGCTAGAGAAAAGAGAACCTAGAGATTTAGAAAGATTTTTTCAAGGAATACCAATAAAACCAGGGAAAAAAACAGGCAGGAGTGTGTAGAAGAGGCTGGGTTTTACTAACAGGTTACCATATTATATGTAAAAATGGACAATCTGCTGCAGGAAAAAGCTCAGATGGAAAGAGAGTTAGCTGATTTGCATAAGAAACTTTTTGTGTTGTAGTGTGGGATCTTTTCTTTAGAAGATTAAGCTAGAAAGTCTCATGTGGCAGAAAAGAAGGCTGTTGTGGGTTTGGTTCAGAAAAAAAGAAAAAAACTAACAAAAGGAATGTGCGTGCAGTTCTTGCACAGGCTGGGCCTAGTTGCCCCCATGACTGCCAGGAGAATGCATGGGAGGAGAATGAAACAAAGTTAGAAGAGGAGGCTTTTTCGTGGGCAGACTTTCGCCTCATACTAAGAAGAAAGCAGGAGAGCCACACAGAGTTCAGGGAGATAATTGAGGGTTCTAGTCAACAGGAGGTTACTGATACATTAAGTCAATTTACCCAAAGGATGGGAGAATTGTTAGTGTCTTAGATGGTGAGAATTAGTGATGAAGAGGCCAGAGGAGTATCAACAGATAATGTAGATTGCTTGAAATTTATAAGTATTACTCAAAATTCTTTGGTACAGCAAGCATTTAGGGATTATCATATGCAAGAAGATAAAAATGGAGCTAATCTGTTAGCTTTACCTGCTGAGGGATGCAATAAAATGTACGCCCACTGACTCTATATGGCCTAGTGAAGATAGACCCTGGTATTTGCTTAGAGTAGTGGTTCTCAACCTTCCTAATGCCACAACCATTTAATACAGTTCCTCATGTTGTAATGACCCCCAACCATAAAATTATTTTTGTTGCTATCTCATAGATGTAATTTTGCTACTGTTATGAATCTGACATGCAGGATGTATTTTCATCATGACAAACTGAACATAAGCCACAGGTTGAAAACCACTGGCTTAGAGACTATATGAGAAAGTTAAAGGAGGAGGTAATGAAGACTGCTATCATGGATGGAGATGCTGATGCTTATCACAGTATTCCTTTATCAGTTTCTCAGAAATATCATAGTGAAATCTATAAGCATATGAAAAAATGCTCTAAATCACTATTGATTAGAGAAACACAAATCAAAACAACTCTGAAGTACCACATCTCACCAATCAGATTGGCTAATATGACAAACCAGGAAAATGACAAATGCTGGAGAGGATGTGGAAAAATTGGGACACATTCATTGTTGGTGGAATTGTGAACTGATTCAACCATTCTGAAGAGCAATCTGGAACTATGCCCAAAGGGGTATTAATAATTTCATACCCTTTGACCCAGCAATTCCACTTCTAGGGCTGTATCCCAAAGAGATCACAGAAGCAGGAGGAAGACCCACATGTACAAAAATATTTATAGCAGCTCTTTTTGTGGTGGCAAAGAATTGGAAATCAAGGAGATGTCCATTGATTGGGGAATGGGTAAACAAGTTGTGGTATATGAATGTAATGGAATACTATTTTGCTATAAGAAATGAGGAGCAGATAGACTTCATACTTACCTAGAGAAGCTTATATGAACTGATGCTGAGTAAGAAGAGCAGAACCAGGAGAAATTTGTACACAATTACAGACACAACATATGTATGATGAGCAGCAATGCAGGGTTATAAGACAACTCCAAAAGACTCATGATGGAGAGAGATGTCTACATTCAGAGAAAGAACTAGAAAGAACAGAGTTTGAATGCAGATTGAAGTAAACTACGTGCTCTCTTTTGTTTTTCTTGTTTGGTTTTGTTTCCTCTTTTCCATTGTTCATTCCATAGGTTACAACCCTTCTTTATAACCTGACTAATGTCTAATGTGAAAGTATTTGCAGATCCTGTGCTTGATTGTGTGCCACCATGGTAGGGGGAGGGGAAAGTGGGAGAGGGAGAAAATTTGAAACTCAAGGGACTGTGGAACTGAATCTTGTAAACTAAAAGTAAACAAACAAATTAATAAAGACAAAAAATATATAATGAAGACAAGGCACTCTCTTTCTGAGGTGCTGGATAAGATTTCACAGTTAACTGACTTCAGGGAATGGGCAAAAGATTAGTTTCCTCAACAAAGAAGAGCAAATAGCCAGCAGATTCAAAGGCAGAATAGACTGACAAGAAAAGAATTGTTTACTGCTCTATTAAGAACAGGGGTAGATTTTGGAAGAATAGATGGTATTCCAACCAATGGTATATGAAATGTACCCCAAAAAGCAGCTTAATATTAGACAGAACAGGGAAGTAATAACTGCCCTCTACAGATCCTCTTGAATCCCTTCATCCAAGTTTATCACCTCTTCAGGGGGAATAGGAAATTGGCCAAGCCCCGATTCAGATTAAAAAAATACACATACAGGATTATGAACGCCTTATCAATTTGGCCATATGCTGGAAAAATTGATCAACTAGGGCATTAATAGATACCATGGCAGAGACCTCCCTCATATATAGGAACCCTGATAAATTCAAACATGGTGCTCCTATTACCATCACAAGACTGGGAGGGGCTGGAATATCAGCCAGACAAATCAAACTAATGATGAAAATTGGACAACTATCTAAGAAAGAATATACCATGGTAATTGTACCAATTCCTGAATATATCATTGGAATAGATATACTGAGAGGTATGACTCTAAATTTACCTGAGAGGAGATACCAATTTGCAGTATGGAAGATAGGAATTGATACAGCTTTAGTGGGTAAAATAGAAATGGACCCAATCACTTTACCTGAACCTTATGAAGTAATTACTTTAAAGCACTATCCTGTGCCAGGTGGGCAAAGAGGAAATTACCAATACTATAAAGGAATATGTTGAGGTAGGAGTGTTACTCCTTACAACTACTTGATGGAATAATCTTTTCTGGCCAGTATGAAAGTCAGATGGGATATGGAGAATGACAGTGGATTATAGACAATTGAGTAAGATGACTCCTCCCTTGTATGCTGCTGTTCCAGATATTGTTACATTAATAGAAAGGATTCAGAAATATGATGGAACTTGATACACAGTTATTGTTTTAGCCAATGATTTCTTTACTATCCCAATAGATTCTAAACAATGGGACCAGTTTGCTTTCACTTGGCAGGGCAGACAATATACTTTCACCTGCTTGCCACAAAGATATCTGCATAGCCCCACTATTTGTCACAGGATCATGGCTGAACATTTGGCTGAATTAGAGCTAGCTGGTATGCAGCTTAACCACTATATTGATGACATTATGATAGGGAAAAAATGTAAAAGAAGTAGAGAAGAGTATGATGCTTTTAATTAAGCATATGAAAAGCAAAGGGTGGGAAGTTACCCTGCAAAGATTCAAGTGCCAGCTCAAACCATAAAATTTTGGAGTACACAATGATTTTCCTATCCTTACCAATAAGAGGCCCAAAAGTTATAGGATTATTTAGATAGTAGAGGCACAACATTGAGCATCTGGGACAGATTTTGAAACCCTTATACAAAGTTACTAGGAAGAAATATGAATTTGATCAGGAACTTGAGAAGAGTAAAGCTTTTGAAGAAACCAAGGCTGCTACACAATTGGCCCTAGATTTATGGCCTATGAAAAGTAGCCTGGTGGAATTACAAGTGACTGTATAGGATGAATATGCAAACTGAAGTTTATGGCAAAAACAACAAAGACAAGATGCACTCTTAGGATTTTGGTCTAGGAAACTCCCTTCCTCTGGAGTTCAATATATCCCATTTGAAAAGCAGTTGTTAGCTGCATATTGGGCTTTGGTAGAGACTGAACAACTGACTCTAGGCCATGAAGTGATATTAAGGCCTAGAATCCCAATTATGACCTGGGTAATGAGTAAACAAGATTTTCACAGAATTGGACATGCATAAGAGGCTAGCATAATTAAACAGAAATGGCTTATTCAAAATAGGTTTAAAATACGCAAATAGGGAGTTTATGCTCTACATGAATCTATAGCAAACATGGATACAGAGGGAAATGATACACCCCATGGACCAAAGCAACAGTTGTTATAATCCTTGGTAAAATGGAATGAGGGATATGATGGATTAACTGAAGAATAGAAGAAATATTCAGGTTTACTGATGGAACAGCAAAATATCTGGGCCACAAAAGATATTGGGAAGCAGTAGCCTACAACCCATGTACTAGGCAGACTTCAGAAAGTACTGGGACAGGTGGAAGTAGTCAATACATGAACTTATGGCAGTACATCAAACTATCAGAACAAGGAGGACAGTATCATATATTCAGTGATTCATGGGCAGTAGCTAATGGGTTAGGTATATGGATGCCCATGTGGAAAAAATAAAAATTGGGAAATTCATGGCAAGCAAGTCTAGAGCAAAGAATAATGGGAAGATATATGGGACATGTCTTTGGTTTGTCAGTTTTTCATGTAGATGCTTACATGACCCTCATCATACTAGAACATGAGAATAATGCACATGCTAATTGACTAGCAAAGATTGCATGTTGTCCCTACTCTGACAACAACTGATGATCCAGTACTAGCAAAATGGGTCCACCAAATGGCCAGACATTTAGGGGTCCAGGCCACACACTGGTGGGCACAAGATTAAGGTGTTAGTATCATTCACTGTTAAGACACGTAGCAGAGGAATGTCATATATGTCAACTGTAAAAAGAATGAACTGTTCCTAAGTTAGTAACTGGAGAGGGAGCAAGGAGAAAAGCCCCAGTCCAAATTTGGCAAATAGATTATATTGGTCCCCTATCCCAAGATAAATGATGCAAATGTATATGTACTTGTGTTGACAACTATTCAGGTACACTAGTGACTTGTTCTTATAAGGATGTGACCCAGAAAAACACCCATAAAACTCTACATCTCATAAGTGTATGTTATGGAAGCCCAATGAAGATTCAAAGTGACAATGGGTCACATTTCAAAGGTAATGAAATGAAGAGATATTGTATATTAAACAATATGGAATGGATATATCATATCCATATTATCCACAAGCATCTGGGTTAATTGAAAGAATGAATGGATTATTGAAAGAACAGTTAAAGAAGTTGAGTTCTAGTAATTTTTTTATCAACATTAGAAGGATAACTTGTTCACTGCCTTACATAATTTGAATAATACACCACTGGGAGGAAATACATTTCTAGCCAGAATGATGACCCCAAATCTGAAAAAAAAAACCACATAAGATCCCAAATATTGAGTATTGGGCTGTGAGGCAAGATGTCCCAGCACCATATCCAGGAATACCTGGTTTGGCAGGATATGATCTATACTGTTTAGAGGACTTTTGGTTGGATAGAAAAGAAATTTTTAAAAAAAGTATTCACTGCAATATATATGAGAATTATATGAGAATATGAGAATAATGAGAATATGAGAATAATGAGAATCCCACAAAATCATTTTGAATGAATATTACCTAAACCAGAATTAGCAGCTCAAGAAATATATTTATTGGCTGGAGTAACAGATTCTAATTATCAAGGAGAAATTATTATGACATTCTAAAATTGGGGTGAAGAACCTATAGTTTTATAAAAAAGATAGAATAGTTCAAGTGATTATTATTCCTTATGAAACAATATGCTTTGTGATAACTGACCCTTCTTCTAACACAACTATCAGAGGGACTGAAGGATTTGGTTCTACTGATATAATGAAATCAGGAGCTAAAGTATGTAAAGTAGAAAGTCAGACGATGTTCCAAAGGCTGAGAAAATTATAGCACAAGGGAAAGATAATACTGTAACTGTTGTTTATTCAGGAGAAGATGATTACCAAACTATACCTTTACCTGACATATTCTACCATGAACAAGGCTATAATAGTGGGTTCAAGGACTCCAGAAGCACAGCTGGCTCTATATCTACCCTGCTTCTGGTTACTGTCTCCTTGTTTCTTTTTGGCTTTTTGTCTGTTAAACATGTCTGCTAGATTTCTTTCCTGCAGGCTTACTACCCTCCACCTGCAGATGCCTGATCGCTTAAGTCAGTTATCACCCTCTCTCCATGTCTGTGATGTGTCTCACCCCTGGATCTGGTGCTGACCAAACTCTGGATGCCAGCTAAAGTACTGACCTCTCGAATGGGACCTCTTGGGGCAGGAACAGCTCTACGTTCAATTTCAGCAGGAAGTAGTGGTGGAAAAAGCTACCTTCACTCCTTATCCCAAGATTTGGGGCTCCATTCATTTGAAGGGGTAATGATGGGGTATTTGTGCTCAAGCCCCACCCTAAGACATTGTTTTATGTGCCTATTTTGTGTCACCCCTGTTAAATTGTTGTAAAAGTTCTGTTGACACCAGTTACCCCTAAAGTCCAATTGACTTATGTCAGGGACATGAAAGATCCTGAGACCAAATATAATAGTAATGGGAATTTGAAGATCTTCCCTGCCCCTTAATAGGCAGAATGTAATCATATGGGGCCTGTGATGGGAGGAGTTTGCTGAAGGGTAGAACAGAGACCATAGGAAGCTGGGAGTCAGAGCCAGAGAGACAGTGGGAGAGAGAGGATGCTCAGGCAAGGAGTTAGTCAAGTTTGTGAGTAAATATTGATCTTGTATTGGTTTGTGGGAAGGCTAAAGGATGGCATGGATCTTTGCTACATTATGGTGCATTAACTTCTATGTTGCTATGATGAATTTGATTTTCTGGTGTTGGGATTTGGCTTTCTGGTAGCTGAATAAATGTTTTGCTTCTGTCTTCTATATGGAGAGTTGGTTATATTTTGCAATCAAGCACCACACAGGAATATTTATAGTTGTGGTTGGTATATTTATAGTGACCATGGACACTGTAAATATTTCATGGCACTAAAAACAGTTAGGGTGGAGGGAGAGAGAGGATACAGGTAAGCAGACAGCTAGGATTTTGAGTGTTTATTTGTGGGAAGACCCAAGCAGGGGGAAGGCTTTGGGATGGTGTTGCTCTCTGCAGTGTTATTGTGTATAGATTTCTTTGTTACTATGATGAATTTGGCTTTCAGGTGTTGAGATTTGGCTTTCTGGTATCTGAATAAATATTTTACTTATGTCTTATATATGGAGAGTCTGTTATATTTTGCAGTTCAGAAATACACTGGCATACTCACAGTTGCTGTTGGTGCTGTGAATACTGCTTTGGTGATATCACACTATATATTGAGAATTTTTCTCCACTGCAACTTTAGGGAGAGCCTAGACATGAACCACAACTTAAGTTATAATGATTTTTTTCTCAGGGCACTAGACTGGAAGATAGAGAGCTGACATTTAAGAATAGTGAGCCAAATCCATCTCATCAGAGACCAAAATTCCCCTAAGTCTGAATTTAGTCCAGACTGTGAATCAGTACAAAGCAGAGAGGACCCATGAATACAAACATATAATAGCAGTTCTTATAGTGGACAAGAGCTGGAAAAATAAGGGAGTGACTATCAATTGGGGAAATAGCTGGTCTAATTATGATACATGAATAATATTCCATATGTGATAGAATATTCTTGCACTTTAAGAAATTATGAAAGGGATAGGTTCAGAGAAATATGGAAGATATGTATGAATTGATGCAGAGTAAAATGAGAAGAACCATAAGAATTTATATAACACAAAAATTAGCTTTGAAAGACTTAAAAATTCTTATCAGTTTGATAAACAATAATGATTTGTGGGGACCAATGATGAAGCATGATACCTATCCCCTGACAGAGCGGTGATGAACTTAAGATGCAGAATGAGAGACATTTACAGATATAGGCAATGTGGGTATTTGTTATGCTTATCTATACAGTTATTTGAAACAAGAGTTTGGGTTTTCTTTCTTTTGATTTAGGTAAGGGAAATTAGGAGAAGAGATGGAGGAGGGTTTGCTACAGAATTACCAAAATGAAAAAGAGAAGGAATAAGAAAGTCATTTAAGTTTTTTAATAGAGAAGAAAACAAAAGGAAAGTCAATAGGAAATAGAGGCAAAGTAGGACAGCTTGGGAAAAAAATCCTGAATTCATTATTTACTTAAAAAAGAAAAGCAAGTTGGGCATAATACAGATTAACATCTTCATCTACAAATCACTTTTCTGTTCTACTTTGTACAAGGAAATGCTGATTATCTGGAATAAAAAATGAAAATTTAAAAAAAGCCAAAATAAAACCAAATACCATTATGCCCCTCCTTTCTGTTCCTACTGTGCTTACCCTAAATTTACCTTTTTTGCTTCTCCCCCAGACAACTGTAACAACCTACAGATTTCTTTGCCTCCATGATCTCTCCTTTCAGTTTTCCTGTATGCTGCCATCTAATAAACATCTCAGATATCATTTGCCTACTCAAAAACTATCTTGGGGGCAGGTAGGTGGCACAGTGAATAGAGTACCAGCCCTAGAGTCAGAAGGACCTGAGTTCAAAGCTGGCCTCTAACACTTACTAGCTGTGTGACCTTGGGCAAGTCACTTAACCCCAATTGCCCTTCCTTCCCCCTCCAAAAAAAAAAGACAAAAAACTCCAAACCAAATTAATATCTCCCACTACCAATGAATAAAGTCAAAACTGGTTAGCCCTTCATGCTCTAGCTACAGAGAAAACTCTAGGTCTCTTTACTCACCCAGGCCCCAACCAATGTATACTATTGACAATTCCTATCAACACACATGGCATATTTTTATGTTTATGTCTTTTGTTCTTTAACCTTAAATGTCCTCCCACTATCCACTAAATTTATGCCTTGAGAAATACTACCGGCTATTCAAAGTACAGCTCAAAAAGCCATTTTCTATACAAAGCGTTCCCCAGTTCTCAACCAGCAGAGTAATTCTTCTTTGGAAATCCCACAGCACTACCTCTGTATTTTTCCTATTGTACTTAGAACTTTTGTCCTTATAATTATTGATGTAGTTGTGTACATATAATTATGATATACTTGTCTTATCTCTTATAAAATGAACAAAATCTTTAAGGCATATCCAGAATGGGTAGTGTATTATCTTCTATTCTCCTCCCTTACCCATAGATATCAAACAATATAACAACAATACAACTATTAAACAATTAATAAAATCCATAATTAATTAAATAAATCATTGAATTATTAATTAAACTAAACAATTAATTAAACAATACAACAATTATCAAAATATCTCAATTTTCTTCTGGTTACTTGCTCAGACAAGTATTTTACAACAAGAACTTGTTTTAAAGGGGATAGGAGAATACTAGCAATTGGACTTTAGTTTGCAGCATCCAAAACTGAACATTGTGCTATTCCAGATGTGGTCTAACCAATGCAGAGGAGAAAGGGACTATTACCCTCCCTAATGGACATTCTGCTTCTCTTAACTACTTCATAATGAAATTGCATCTGACTGAAGCCCCCAACAATTATTTTTCATTGACTTGTTTATTTACTTTTAGTTTACAAGATTCCATTCCACAATCCTTTGAGTTTCAATTTTTCTCCCTACCCTCCATGGTAGCATGCAATCAGGTATAGGATCTGCAAATACTTTCACGTTTTACAATATTCTGTTTGTATAAAAGGGTTGTAACCAATGGAGTGAACAATGGGAAAAAAGAAAGAAAACCACCAAACATGAAAAAGAACAATAGCATGTAGATTGCTTCAGTTTCCCCCCAACAATTTTTAAGGTGAACTACTATGTAGCAATGCCTCCCAAATCTTGTACTTGTCAAGTTGTTTTTTTTTTCAAGGACAAGAATTTCTATTTAGACCTATTACATTTTGTCTTATTATTTTGGCCCAATGTTGGTGCTGCCCTTAGCAGTAGTAGGAAAAGTTATGAGAAGAGGGTTTGGGGAAAAGATAATTAGTTTAGTTTTAGAAATGTTAAATTTAAACTGTCTACTGGTCATCCAGTTTGAGTCTTTTTGAATTCTGAATTTATCATCCAAATTGATCAAGCATACTATCTCTATGTCTTTATTTGCATCATTTAAAAATGTTACAGAGCACAGGGCTAAGCACAAATCCCTTGTATGTTTGACTAGACTTTTCAAGCCTGGCAAATGCCCCTCTGTGGGTCCAGTCATCCAATCATTTCTGAATCCACCAAATTGTACTACTGGCTGGTCCACATCTCTCCATCTTTTCCACAAGAATAATAGGGCATTGTGTCAAATGCCATGCTAAATAAAGGGTAGGCAAACTCTCTCTATATTTGCCTGTATTATAAGTCTAGTAACCTTGTGAACAAAAAGGAAATGGTTACATGGACTGCACAAGGTTACATTGGCTACAAGAATTTACATGAGCATGACCTGCTTTTGACAAAGCCATGATCACAACTTCCTTTTCTAGAGGTCAGGCAGTCAATAAGTATTTATTAAGGGCCTACTACGTGCCATGTACTGTGCCAAGCAATGGGGTTACAAAGAAAGGCAAAACAGTCCCTGCCCTCAAAAAGCTCACAATGTAATGGGGGAGATAAGTAAACAAATATGTACAAATAAGCTACATAAAGGATAAATAGGGAATAACCAAAACAGCACTAAAATTAAGAGGAATTGGAGAAAAGGCTTCCTTTAGAAGATGGGATGTTAACTGGATGTTGAAGGAAGCCATGAGACTACGATGAAGAGAATGTTTCAGGCATGGGGGATAGCCAGAGAAAATGCTCACAACCAAGAAATGGAGCGTCTTGTTTGGAGAACAGCGAGGAGGTCAGTGTCACTGAATCAAAGAGTGCATGGTGAGATAGGAGACTAGAAAGGTAGGAGGAAGCTAGGTTACCATACAATAAATATTCTGTATTTTATTCTGGAGGTGATAGGAAGCCGTTTCAATTTACTGAGTATGGAAGTGACACAATCAGACCCACTGTTTTAGGAAAATCATTATGGCACCTGGAGGATGGATTATAGAAGAGAGACTTGTAGTAGGGACGCATTTGCAGTAGTCCATGCATGAGGTGAGGAAGGCCTGAACCAGGGTATCAGAAGTATCAAAGGAGAGAAGGGGCACATCTGAGTGATGCTGCAAAGGGGGAAATCAACAAGCCTTGGCAAAATACTAGAGATAGGAGTTGAGAGGTAGTGAGGAGTCGAGAATGAAGCCTAGGTTGTGAGCCTGACAGTCTGGGAGGATGGTGCTGCCCTCAGCAGTAGTAGGAAAAGTTAGGAGGAAAAGAGGGTTTGGGGAAAAGATAATTAGTTTTTTTTCCTCTAATAATTGGTCATTTAATAGTCATTCCATCACAGCAAAGAAACTGGAGCGGTTTGCCATTTCTTTCTCCATGGATTAAGGCAAAGGGAGGTTAAGTGACTTACCAAGAGTCACATGGTTGGTAAGTGTCTGAGACACATCTGGTCTTGCTGAGATCACTCAGGTCTTGCTGACTCCAGGCCCAGTGCTCTAGCCACTAAGTCACATAGCTGCCTCGTGCACAAATAGCAAATCTGCTGGCTTCAGGTGGTAGTTATAACCCTGGTTATTGTCCCAGTAAATCTGCTGAGCACACTTGCAAAAAGTGCCCCTGGATGATACACCATTCCAGGCACACCTTCTGGGCCTTCAGGCACCTGGAGAAGCGACAGTAGTCATCCAAGGGCTGAGAGAAACCAAGGGCATAGCTGGACACTTCCGTGGGGCAGGCTGGAATCAGCTGCAGCATTCTGCTCAGGGATGGCAGTTCTTTAGGATTTATAAGATCAGAAGAAAAATTGTGCACAGTGATCAGAGGCAGCCCCTTCATGTCAGCGAATACCACTAATTTCGTCAGGTGCTGGCACTCGGACTGCAGAACCCTACAGGGGTGGAGGGGCAGCTGGGGCCGCAGCTCCGCTTTCGAGGAGCTCAGTAACCCGTAGAGTGAATTTTGACTCAGGGAGAGGTACGTGGTGGGATCTATCCTCGGCATCCCTAGATGAGAAAAGATCCAGGGGCAGAAGCTCGGCGCAGCAGTAGACTCAGGTACAATTGGCAAGTTCAGTGGCCTCTTAGGAGAAAAGTAGTTTAGTTTTTAAAATGTTCAATTTAAACTGTCTACTGGTCATCCAGGTTGAGATATCTGAAAAGCAGTTGGACATATGAGACTAGAGGTCAAGTGAGAAGTAGGACTGAATAAGTAGATTTTAGACTCATTAGCATAAAGATGATAATTAAATCCATGGGAGCTGATGGTGTCACCAAGTAGTTTAAATACATAAGAAAAAAGGATCCAAGAGAGATCCCTGTGAATACCCATGGTTAGTGGATGAGGCTCCAGCAAACAAGACTGAGGAGTGGTCAGACAGTAAGAAGAAAACCAGGAGAACAGTGTCCTGAAAACCTAGAAGTGAGTTCATAGGAGAAGAGAATGACTGATAGCCTCAACGGCTGGAAAAACATCAGGAATAACAGGGATCAAAAAAGGCCATTAGATTTGGCAATTAAGAGATCACTGATAACCCTGGAAAGAGCAATAATGAGAAGGTCATAAGTCAGACTGTAGGAGGTTAAAAAAAAAGAGTAGAAAAGAAGTGGAGGCATGTATTATATATAACCTTCAAGGCTTTTAGCCAAATGAGCAGAAGAGATACCAAATTAAAGAAGTGATGGAGGGACCACACGAGGGTTTTCTGAGGATGGGGCAAACATGGACATGCTTGTAGGCACACAGGGAAGAAGCCGGCAGACAGAGAGAAATTAAAGATATATGGGAGAAGAGATGATGGAGGAGGGCAATTTTTAAGAGGAGACAGAATAAAATGGGATTGCTGGTGCAGGTGGATGGCCTCATTTTTCTGAAACAGGGATGAAGGAGGAGATTCTGGCAGAAGGCATTTAAGTGAAATGAGATGAAGAAGAGGGGAAGAAGAGAGTTCTCAGAAAATGGCCTCAATTTCCTCTATAAAATGTGAAGCAAGATTCTCAATTAAGAGGGATGGATGATGGGGGTGGGGTAGGCAAGGAAAGCCATAAAAGGTCTGAGAAGATAAAAAGTTTGGAAGAACTACTGTGGAGAGTGAGATACTGAATTGATAAAGGGAAGAATAAAATAAAGACCCAGGTGAGGTTGTGCAACATAAATTTTTAGTGGATACAGTAAGAATGGTTGCATGATTTTCTTCACCTGTATTCTGCCAGTACACATATAGGACTGAAGGCAGCAGATGGTAGAAATGATCCAAGGCTAAAGCTTGTCAGGACGTAATACATAAATATGATAAGGGGGCTAGAAACTCAAGAGAAGAAAACAGTCCAGAGGTGATATTCACTACCATCACTTTAATAACATTCCATATTTTTCCAGGAATTAAGTCTAGTTCACAATGGTCTTTAGTTTTTCTTTTCTGAAAATCAGGACAACTGCCCTTCTCCTACCCTACAATATCTAAATCTTTAGGATGTTTCAAAGAATACTGACCATGATGGCTCAGCAATCATATCTGCCAATTCTTTTAGTAGCCACAGTTATTATCAAAGGCATGACTTTAATTCATTCATGGCAACCAAAAGTTCTCTTACTATGGCCTTGCTAATGATTGATAAAAATCTCCAATTAGCCATTTTCATTCTGTCCTACCAAAGATCATTCTCCTTGACAGAGAAAACAGAAAGTTAAATCTGAGTAGCTTCATTTTATTTATATCATCAATTATCATTATCCCATCATCCCAAACAATTACCCTATCCGTTCTTCAATATTCCTTTTTTCCCCAGTATTTTTTCTTAAATATTGATATCATTGGCTTGTTTCCATACTCTAGACATGCAGTCTTAAAAATATTCAATTGTTTGGTGAGTTTTCTGTATGTCTACATCCACTTGTTTTGACACTTTTCTCTTTTTCTTCTCTTGGAAATTATTTTTCTTTATCCCTTTCAGAATTTCATTCTGGAGAATTTTTCATCCTTCCTGGATTCATTTCCCATCATTAAACTATGCTGAACCCTTGGAAATCTGCTCTTCCCAAATCTCAGACAATATTTCCTGTTTCCCTCTTTCTTTGAAGAAATCTATGAAGAAGTGGCCACCTATTCCCAAATTTTCCATCATTACCATTTCAGCAATCCCTTCTTGTTGGTGAGAATTCATGCACAATAATTTCCCTCTAATTAGTTCCTCTACCTTTTGAAGGCAAAAACATAATTATTAAGTAAAGAAATTATCAATTGTCCAGATAACTTAAGTCCCCTATCATAGTGTGTCAGGCCTCTGTGGCAGGCTTGGGATCTGCTTCTCAAACTCCTTTATCTGTTTTTTTTAAATTTTTATTTTTTAATTTGTTTTCTTGTTTACATCACTCATTTTCATGAGATTTTTGAATTACAAATTTTCTCCCCATCATTCCCCTACCCTAATCCTAAAACAGCAATCCCACTGTAAAGCCCCTCCCCTGGTCTGATCTCCTACTTTCTGGTAGGGCAGTGAGGGTCTCCCTACCCCAGCCCCTGTATATCTTAATTCCTAGTTGCCAGTATTGCAGATCTTTGAATTCTAGATTCTTTTGATTCCTCCCTTGTCACCCACCCCCACTGGAAGGACAAGCAATTCAATACAGGCTGTGGATGTGTGATTATACATGACATCTTCACAGTGGACATGTTGTGACAGTGATCATATGTCCCTCCTTCCTATCTCTCCCCACCTTGTTCTGTTCTCTACCCTGTCCCTGTCCCTTTCTTGAAGTGTGTGCTTCCAGCATCCCTCCCCCAGACCATGCCCTCCTCTCCGTCATCCTCCCTCTCATCCCCATGCCCCCTACTCTCCTGTGTGGCATGATGCCCAGTTTAGAGTTTATGCCATTCCTTCCCGAAGCCAAATTCAATGAGAGTAATTTAAAGTAAAGTTGTAACAGTTATCCTTTGCCTCTTCGATATGGGATGACTGAACCCATTTTCTCTCTCCCTGTCTCCTCCCATTCTAGTCCTCTCCCACCTCAGAATTTTGCCTTTTAAAGTATCATCCCTTCCTATTCAATTGATCCTATACCCTCTATATACACATATACACACATGCTCAGCTATGTATTCATATGCATATATAGCCTCCTATTTAGACATATGTGTAAGTATACTTATATATACATTTGTATTCCCTTCCCCTATCCTCATACTAAGAAAAGTTTCATAAGTTACTATTATCGTTTTTCCATATTGGCATGTAAATAATTCAAATTTGATACGTTCCTTATGATTTCTTTCCCATGTTTACCTTCTCATGCTTATGATTTCTTTCCCATGTTTACCTTCTCATGCTTCTTGTTTTTGATTGTCAAATTTTCTATT
>CM053594.1:143423714-143490639 GCA_028646575.1 Pseudocheirus occidentalis | reverse complement strand
TCCCCCAAATTAAGTTTCAAAGTTCCACTTTCACTGACCTTCTGTAATCCTGGCTTGCTAGATGTGAAAATCCATCCAGGTGCTGTAGATCTGCTCCCCAGGGTTAGACTCATGCTGGGGCTTGGGAGGCTAGGCTCCTCCTGACCACCCCGAGGCCTGGCCACGGTTTCGGGCTGGGCTGGTCTCCACTCTCGGCCTGCGAGATGAGCCCCTGCTGCCGAGCTGCCTTTCTCTATTCCTTGTTTTTCATGCCTTGGTAGAAGTGGAGTTGCTCCAGATGTTGTAGATCTTCTCTCTTGTAGACCGGCTGCAGCTCAGCTTGGCTCCCCTGGCCACCCTTCCATTTCAGGCTGGGCTGGCCTCGGCTCATGGCCTGCCGCAGTGAGCCCCTCTTGCCGAGCTGCCTTCAGCGAGATATGTGTTTTCTGTATTTTTGTGCCTTTCAGAGTCCTAGACTTTGTTGAGAGTCATATTTTATGGGTATTTTACTTGGTTGTGTGGGAGCTGAGAAACCTTGCTGCTTCTACGCCACCATCTTGGCTCCGCCCCGCTATCCTTCATCTCCTTATCTGTTTCTTATTTCTGTCCAGATGGTCTATAGTATATTCCAAAGAAAATACTGCTTCTTTCTCAATCCACTGCCCTTATCCCAAATATTTTTTACTGCTTTTCCCAATATTCTCTGGTTCCTGGATTTTTCGCATGAATAAATATTTTTAACAGAGTACTACTCCATCTACCGCCCCTTCCCAATTATCCTATCATGTTACTTTTGAATAAGGCAAGTTAACCCAGAGTCATAGTGCAGTCATAGGTTTCATTCTATCAATTCTCTGGGATAACTGTCTATAAGATCAAATTTGTCTTCTTCCATCAAGATCTCTAGTTCAATTTGCTTGTTACTCTTTTTTTTTCATTTGTGTGTAGACAAGCCTATAGATGTTATGTAGAAAATGAAACGACACTTTCTACAAATGCTTTAATCTCTCAATATGGCTTCTAGATAACTAGAAATCAGTATATATAATGTTTACATATATATACACACATACATATACATATATACACATGTATGTATACAAATACATATACAAATACACAGAGAGAGAGGTGCACATTGAGAGTGATTCCAACTACAAAACTACTGACTGGCTAAAAAGTAGGTGGGGAAAAAATTCTTATATACTACACAAACTGTAATAGCAAGCAAAGAAGTACTTAGCTCCTTGTCTTAGTTGTTCAAGCATTTAGCTCCTTGTTTTAGCTCTTCAAATGCCTTCGAGCCTCACCTATGACTACATCAAGTCTTTGTTAGAAACAAATCCTGTCAAGGCCACAGTGGGAGGGACTTGCCAAAGACTGGAACAGGAAGGAGCTGATGATACAAAAGCTCAAGCATAGCTGGGACTAAGCAGAATTGGGAGGAAGGATGCTTGTGGTGTAAGTAATTTGTCTGTGTTGATGTTACTTGTCAGACCTGTCTGCTGATAGAGGACATTGCTGCTGTTACAGAAGCCCTGGGACCTTACTCCTGGTTCAGAAACCCTGAAAGAGGACTTTCCTGCTGTTGGTTTACAGAAGTCCTGAAGGAGGGTTTTACTTATGTTTTCAGAGGTCCCTGTCTATTTTTGTGTTGATTTCTCAGACAGAGGCCCTGTATGTTGGTCTGTGTTGATTTCATAGGCAGAAAGTGAACTGATGATGGTGCCAGCAATGTGTGCCCTGTTGTAACTTTGCTAAGCTTGATGTGTGTAGCTAGACTGGAAGCTAGACCAGGAGGTGGGAGCTGCCTACCTGTGAATCCAGGTGACAGTTGAGTGAATTCAGGCAAGAGCTGGGAGCATAGAAGAGAAACCTTGGAGTTTGGAAGTCAGCCTTGAGTCAAGATGAAAGAATCTTCACTTGGGTACTTAGTGCTGGCTGAGAGATTAAGACAATGTGACCTAGGGGTAAAAGACCTTTGTACTCTGAACTTCATACCTCTTAAGGATGACTGGAAGCCATCAAACAAGATAAAGCAGACTTTAGATGGGTACTTTATACTGATTGATTCAGATTGTGAATAATATGTTTTATTTAAGAATATGTGGCTACTTAAGTAATAAGTTGTTATGTTATAAAGTTGTAAATGTTGAACTGTGGTTTCTGTGAATGTTTTGCTTTAGTTTACTGCTGAATAAATAGAAAGTTCACTATGCTATGTGATGAGAACCTTAAAGCTATTCACAGCAGCAGTCCTCAGGAGGGCTGCTGGTGCTTGGCTTTACACAAACATATCAGGATGTCTTGTAATAACATGCATATTTTGCTATGGAAGCTAACACTTCTTGGTACATATTTTTATCTTACTACATACACTACAAAATAGAAAATGACATTTCTTCAAATGAGAAATTGCAATTAGTTTAGCCCATTTCCTCACTACAAAAATTTGACAGAGTAGCTTTCTAACCACATTTATTTCAAGTCAGTTCCTGGAGTGCCTTTCAAATCTGTCCTTCCTTCCTTTTGCTTATTAAAATGCAATGTGATTATGGAAGTAAAGGAATTAGAATTACATTTTTCTCTTATAATGATTGCTGCATTCATAAACCATTCTAAATTATTTATAATCCATTTGTATTTTTCCAACTTTTAAACATTTTTATTTAAAATTCTGAGTTAGAAATTCTATCCCTTTAAAACTCTCTCCCTTCTCCCTTCCCTAAGAAAATAAAGGTTACATATGAGTGATTAAGTAAAATATTTCCATATTAGTCATTTTGTACAAGAAGTTTCTAATAAAAGCAAAAGAAACTGAAATAAAGTGAAAAATATCATGCTTCAGTCTCCATTCAATCAGTATCAGTTCTTTCTCTGGAGGTGGATAGTATGTTTCATCATTAGTTCTTTGGGATTGTCCTGGATCGTTGTATCACTGAGAATAGCTAAGTCATTCACAGTTCATCATCAAACAATATTGCTGTTATTGTGCACAATGTTCTCCTGGTTCACTTCACTATGCATCAGTTCATATAAGGTTTTTGAGGTTTTTCTGAAATCATCTGGTTCATCATTTCTCATAGCACAATATTATAATCATATACCACAACTTGTTTAGCCATTTCCCAATTGATGGGCATCCTTTTGGCCTCCTCTGGGTATGAGGTTTAGTTGCTGACCTTCCCCAAGGGTGGGGCCTTGCTGCTGGGTTGCTATTCTAACAGAGTCTTTCTGGTGACTGGCCCTGGAGGAGGGATTTTGTTGCTGGTCTGCACCAGGAGTGGGGCTCTACTGCTGGGTTGCTATGGAAACAGGGTCTCTCTGCTGGTAGGCTACAGGGGTGGGGTCTCACTGCTAGCCAGTAATAGGGTAGGGTTTCACTACAGGTCAAAAATGTGGTCAAAGCCTTGCTGATAGCTTGTGTTAGGGGTGGGGTTCATGGGGTGGAGCCTTGCTGGTCTGAACTGACTGCTCACTTGTCTATGGGGCTGTGAGTTTACTAGTAGGCAGTGTCTCAATGGTAGATTGTCCCAGGCTTGGAGGCTTGCTGCAGACTCCCTGCTGCTCTTGGACCTCACTCTCCTCTGACCCCAGGCAGATCTTTCCTTCTAGGCTGGTAAGCTGCTTCCTGCTCCAAGAACAATTCTGAAATGGTTTTCTAGTTATTTAGAGGGGAATTTGGGAGGACTTTGGAGGGCTCCTTTCCCACTCCACCATCTTAGCAATAGAAATCCCCTGGTTGTTTTTTTTAAACAAACAAGATAAACAAATTATTTCTGTGGATGGGACTAAAAAAATACAAAGAAGTCAATACCACTGTAAAGGAAAGCATATTTCTGTCCTAAAACAGTGCTACTTGCAGGTCAGCCCAGTTTTGACCTTCCTTAAATTAGTGACAATGAAAGGGTCAAATCATATAAAATTCCTCCCAATTCCCAACACAGGAAAATATGAAACAGAGTGCAAAGATTGGTGGGACTTGTCTGTGTGGGTAGAGCAGGAAGAAAGCTAAGCTGTCAAGTTTACTATTGAGACAATGTGGGCTGAAAGCTCCAAATCACTACCCCATTCTTCATTAAATAAACTCCAGCCCACAGTACACTATATGCCTCCCTAGCCAAGAAGCCAAATGAAACAATATGGCATGCAGTTTTCTGCTGTCCTACACACAAACTCCAGCACAGAATTGTAACAGGGATGGAGTACTTCAGAAACAACATTCCTGGCTTAAGTACATGAAATTAAAAAAAAAGATCACTGTCCCACATGATATCCCTACCAGGATTTAAAGAAATATAGAGACTGAAAAGTACAAATATTTCCTGAATATCCATATGGAATACATGAACCCTAATCTGTCTAGAAAGCAGAAAATCAGAGCCACTGTACCACACCTCTGACCCAAGAGAACGAGCAGGGCCAATGGCAATTTCTTGGTACTAGGACTCTGATTTAGCTAATCTGCAAGTAATTCAGAGGTACAAGCTCGTGGTGATAAATTCTTTACAACTCCCTCCCAAGAAAGACTTCCCAAATAATTGCTACTGCCACCTTACCACATCAGAAACAAAAACTTTGGATGAAGTTCTTTCTTAAAACTGGCCCTGACAGAGAGATCAATTATACATTATTCTGTATAGGTACACTCAAACATAACGATTACTTGAAAAGAAGTCAGGCAAATTGACACCACAAAAGACAGTTCCACAGGATCAATGTCATGCATGGGAAGCTAGTCAGTGTCACAGTGAAGTTTTGTCAAAATATATTAAGGAACTTTCTGAGAAAAGATATAGGCATGAGAGTTACCAAGGAAGCACAGAAGTATGCTTGTTCTTATCTGTACCCTTGGTCCCCCACCTTTATTATATTTATTTGTATATGTTTTATATACAAAAGCTAAGATCATATGGATCTGATGATTAAGTTTTACCAACCAGCCAGCTTTCTCTCTGTATAGATAAAATATAATGGGAAATGGGGAAAGGCCACCCTTGTTTATATGCCTGACTTTTTTTTTAACTTCCAATCCCAACCTTTTTATAATCTTAGATTTAGAGAAAAATGAACATATTGCCTGTCTTTAAAAAAAAGGCTTTAAAAAAAATTGGTCTTACCTCCCACTATGCAAATAGCTTTTCTTCCCCCTTTCAGGACAATATATACTAACTATGAAAACAGAAACAAGTTTCCCAGTGAGCACAGTGCCAAGGAGACCACACAAATTTACTTTATCCAAAACAAAAGTAAATGGAATGTACTTAACAGGTGAAACTGTGAGGGCAAAAA
The DNA here is from genome assembly GCA_028646575.1 of Pseudocheirus occidentalis. NCBI lineage: Eukaryota > Metazoa > Chordata > Mammalia > Diprotodontia > Pseudocheiridae > Pseudocheirus > Pseudocheirus occidentalis. The sequence goes on along the minus strand of CM053594.1, from coordinate 143,485,368 downwards.
CTAACAGCTAGAAAGAGGAACAATCACATGATTCTTATCTAGAAACAGTTATATCCTAGGGAGGGGGAAAAAGAAAGCATATCATGAAAATTAAGGTAATAACATTCAATTCAGGACAGACGAGTTTCTAGACATTTCATGGAGAATCTTTTCTTCACTTCTGTTTAGGGGGGAATGAAAAGATAATTATATAATTAATTAAATAATTGATTAATATAATTAAATAATAAAATTATTATATTACAATATAATTATAATATATAATATATTAATAATATATAATATAATTAATAAATATAATTAAATAATATTATTATTTAAAAAACCAAAAACCTCAAAACTTATTGGTGGTCCATTAACACTTTAAGATTTAATGTTAATCTCCTAACACTAAAAGTAAAACAAACTCCAGTGGGGTAGGGTGGGAGGGGTTAGATTCCTGTTTTTTAATTTACTCCAAATGAGATTCAACATGACACCAAGTAAAAAAAGAAAGAAATGTTTTGACTATTTCATTCTTATTAACTTTTAAAATCTAGCTGAATATAGTTTTATTAATTCTTCCCATACACACTGTTTACTTTTGTTCTTCATACAAAAAGTAGTATCTAGGAATACATGCTACCTTTTCCCAAATACCCTTCATTACATTTTCTATTTTTTAAAATAAAGAACAAGCATCAATAATCCACAACAGATTCAATTCAATAAGTCAGATTTGTTCTGTTCTCTAACTCTGACCAGCTCCTTCAGAAACATGTATCACAAAAACACTAAGCAAGAGACGACAAATGGATGAGCACAAATCCCTCAGCACAAAGCATATGTCCTATTGGCAGTAGATCAATGTCATTCTCAGAGTCAAAATCATACAAAAAACCAACCCTTAATTGTCCATAGTAATGGAGTAGGACAGAAACAGAAATTTTAGTTACATACATATACATATGTATAAACACACATGTCATGTCCTTTGATGGGGCCCAAAACTGCACAGGTTGTACTACATTTAGAAAATTACATAGCCCTTTAAAAACCTCCAAGCTGCTGCCTGACATAAAAATACATCTTTTTAACACTGATTTTCCCCCCAAGGATAGTGTGTGTTTGTATGTGTGTATTTCCAACACTAATATTAGGTTTATAATGCAGTTATTTTTATTTAACAAATGTGTCTACCAAATTGTGTCTAATAATGAAAAGAGATTGGATTCCCCCATATATTTGTCAGTCTTGGAAGAAATAACCAGAATCATGCTTTATGGTAAGCAGAAGGAAGTGCAGGATTAAGGATTTACCACAGAAAATCCACAAAGTGAATGGCCACATGAAGATAATTATAAGCTGTCTCTTGGAATTACTGACAACTTCAACCTTGTACTAGCCACTTCTAAATGTAAGTGGAAATGTCCTCTGAGAATAAGCCTTTCAAGAAAACTTTATTTGACCTTAGAAATTATGTCAATTTAAAATTTTTTTCTCAGCCACTACAGATGTTTCCCATTTCAACTGGGTAGAATACACACACACATACACACACACAATTTTATTCTATAATCCTAAAGATGAACTAAGCCTATGTGTGTTTTCATTAAGATACAAGATCACGTACATAGTGTGTGACTTCAGTAGACACTGTGAACTACAGCACAGTGATGATTTAACTTGGACTTGAAATAAAATTAACCATTTTGAATCTTTCACAGCCTAGATATAGATATATGTCCAGTGGAAACTGGCACTTATCACTGAAGAACCTTGAAATATCATATTAATGACTCTAAAGAGATTCTTTTTTTTTTTTGGAGGTCAGTTGGGGTTAAGTGACTTGTCCAAGGTCACACGGTTAGTTTTTTGTGTTAAGTGTCTGAGGCCAGATTTGAACTCAGGTACTCTTGACTCCAGGGCCGGTGCTCTATTCACTCCGCCACCTAGCTGCCCCACAATAGATTCATTTTATAGGTAAAGAAAATGTTGCCCAGAAAGTGCAACTGATTTGCTCACACTTACACCAACCAGGTGGCAAAGCTGATAATGGACTTGGCTTGTACGACTGCCTAGTTAGTGCTCTTCCCACTGCACCATAGAATCTCCCATATGAAAAAATAATGGCCTCTCCCTAAGTCTCCCAGTTCCCTCATCTGTAAAACTCACATTAACAACCTTGCAGGGTTTCTCTGAGGAAAGCACTTTGCACACCTTAAAGCATTAAATATGAGTTATTACTCACAGATTTGCAAGCCCAACAATATACAGATACAATATCACAAGCAATAACTCATTTCTCTTCACAATTGCTGTATTACTCTCCACTCCACTTCCTGCAACACACACACACACACACACACACACACAACTTCCTGAGGTAGGGGTGGAGAAAGAATCTCTTTAAAATAAGAGTAATTATAGGAGGTCTGAATTTAATCTTTTCCCCTTTTCTTCATTTTTTTGGCCAGAAGATTTTCATTGAGCATAATGTTGAAACTGCAAATCTATTCTTCTTTCTGGGTTTAATCTTTATCCAGGAAAAGTTCATGTGAGCCAATTAAAGATACTCATTCAACAAAGCTGACAATATTTAAAGCCAACTAAGCCAAAAAAATAAATCTTGTCAAAGAACCCCAGTTTCTCTAAAGAAATGGTCTAAGCACTATCTAAGGGGGAAGGGCAGAGGCCACATGTGGGCTTCTAGGTCTTTGGGTGCAGCTTTTTAACCGAGTCCAAGTTTTACAGAAAAAAATCATTTTATTAAGGGATTCTGTTCTGGGAAGTTTAGATTCAGTCAAAGGGCCACACTTGAAGACCTAGAGGGCCAGATGTGACTTGAGGTCGCAGGTTTCCCTGCGACCAGGTCTAGGCTTTAATTTTATATTCAACTGCTCTTGAAAAAAAAAACTCAAATTTCTTCATTTTCCAGAACTCCATGTTCTTTCCCTTAAAATTTTTATTTTATGGAACTAAAGTTTAAAAATACATTTAAGGTGCTACATAATGCAACTTAAACCCACATATGCTAGAAATTAAAAATTATCAAATGATAGGAGACAACTATAAACAAAGACATGATACATTCTGGAACATATCTTTGTAATAGATGTTTCAGTAAATAAGAAATTCAATATTCCGCAAAGCAATGATATACTTTGTTGTCATGATACAAACTATAAGCCATATCTGAAGGGATTGTTATCATTCATAATATTCTTCCTCAAAGCGAACCTACAGAGGGCTTATTATTCTTCATTTTCTTTCTTGCTGTCACTAAAGTACTTTTCTTTTTTAACTTTACAGACTTTGATAACTTAATCCCTTTGGAAGGAAGTGAAATCTGAACAACAGGTATACAGTAAAGGTATTAACCTCACATAGATAAGGAAAATACCTTTCCCAATGCCTTTGGTCAAACCAATAAAGATTAAATTCTATTCTAACAAAATGTCATTTTAATATATATTTTGGAATATGAAGCAATCTCCATGAAGTAAAAAACACATACTAACATTACTTTCCTGGCAGATACAAGGAACTAATACTGTTTGACTCAATATATTGCAAAAATTGGTGTGTTTACAAATTTCTGTCCATTTTTTCACAGATACTGTCCTTCTGATAGAGAATTTAGAAATAAGAAGCTATTTTTCTCTTTTAAAAAAGCACCAAGTAGATGAAGAATTTTTATTGCCTAGTTTATGATATACAGCTGAATGGATTGCTCACTGAGTTAGACCATCAGAGTATGTATCTTGAACAGGCACTTCAGATGGAAATGAGATGGGGCCCCAAACTGCACAAGAGGTAGAAAACAGGCTGGATTGCATTTGGGAAATTACACTGCAACTTTTAAAAATTCACCTTTTTAACACTGATTTTCTTCCCCAGGGATGACGTATGGTTCTGAATCACAAGATAGCATTATAACTGAAGAATAAAAATTTCAGGTGACCCAGAGGGCAACAAAGACAGGCACATGATAGGGATAAGTGGGCTGTAGAATTGTCAAGGATATGTCAAGAAGTGGTGTAAAAGATAACATCCAGGAAACATGTCAGAAAAGTTAGGAATTATGAAGCAAGGACTTCATTACAGATGGATAGTCTGATGACATACTGGTACTGCAATATATTAGACAATTTAAGAGCGGAGATCAGCAAACCACAGTCTGTGGGCCAAATCTGGCTGATACCATTTTTGTGGCAAAAAAACATTCTTAGCTCTTGAGCTCTACCAAAACATGCTATACGGGATAAGGCCAAATTTGGCACTCAGGCCATAATTTGATGATTGCTACCTTACAGAAAGACCCCTAGCACACTGGGGAAATCCTTTATGAAAGATTTACAGGAGAACATGAATAAGAAATATACAATATGAAAAGGCATACGAGCTACATGAAAAGGCTAGCTATCTACATTAAAATATTCAACTCAGTGAGATCACAGATCTATACTTATATGGAACTGTTATTTAAATTTTTATGAGCTTTAATAGGCTGTAATAATTTTATATTTTTTCAAGCTCAGTAAAAGAAGACACAATGGAGAGAGTGCTAGACTTAGAACGAAAAAGACTTGTATTAAAATCCAGTCTCAGATATTTAACTAACTATGACATTGGACATAACATTTCTCAGCCTTAGTTTCCCCATATGAAAATGGGGATGATGATAATAATAATAATAATACTAATAATACTTATCTCCCAGGGCTGTTGTGAGGATAAAATGATATAACTGTAAGGCACTTTGCGAATCTTAAATATCTATATAAATGCTATCATTGTTATCATAATCATCATTATACTCTGATTTTAACAAAATCCTATTGCAACAAAAATTTGGTTATATAGAATGTATTATTTCATATCTTAGACTAGAACTACAGAATGAAAGCTGGAGCCAAAACTGAAATAGAAGAAAGCGAACAGGATGAATTGCATTTGGTTTCCCATTGCATTTCCTAAGACCTCATATTTCTCAAACAAGCAAAAAAGGCTCAACTTTTAAATATTAACATTTAACAATAGATTCATCATGACTTAAAATTACTGAACACCACAATCTTTGAGGAATTATGCCCACCCAAAGAACAATGAAGAGATGAAAGATGAGCGTAAATAGGTTCTGGCATATTATAAACTATACATACGTACAAAAACCCATGTAAAATGACACAAGATAAATATATATGACCAGAAGATTAGGCAGACCAGTCAGGTAATAAAAGCAAGAGCTAGGACATGGACAACCCATGTGCTGCCATATGCATCCCAAATAGTTTTGGAGTAGTTTTTTTTAATATACCCATGTAAGGTTGAGACCTAGAGAAAAAAAAGCATACAATATATTAGATGGACCCTCTCTATGTGATTTATGAAGAATTATACAAGGAAATAAAGCTAGGATGAGTTGTACTTTACATCACTCAAGGGAGTACTGACATCAACGAGATCAAAGATCCTTTAGAGTATTTTGTTATAATATGCAGGCTCTTAGAAATCACCTTCCCAGAAACAGCCAAGGACCAGAGATGATTTTTGAAGGATGAAACACAAATTGTTAATTCCAAAAAAATGTGTCTAAATTCTCTAGGCAGAGATATTCAAAGTAAGTCAACCTTAAGGCACTACTTTGTATCCTCTAAACTGACAAAATTAGTTAAAATTCAATATTGGTGGGGTTGTTATAGAATATACACTCTTTTAAAAAAATTGCATTTATTTATTTATTTATTTTGCTTTTTGGAGGGGGGAAGGTAGGGCAAATTGGGATTAAGTGACTTGACCGAGGTCACACAGTTTTGTGTTAAGTGTCTGACGTTGGATTTGAACTCAGGTCCTCCTGACTCCAGGGCCAGTGCTCTATTCACTGTGCCACTTAGCTGACCCATGAATATACACTCTTTGAAACCAAATATTTTTTCCAATTTTATATTTTTATCCATAACGCCAAGACTTGTACATAATAAGTACATATTAAATGTTCATCAAATTTAATTCAATTTTAGAGAAACATGTAATTCACACATTTTTGGTAGATTTGAAAATGAATGCCAACTTCTGAACAACAAAATCCAATACAGGTTAAGAATTCACAAAACTAATCATATACTTTAATCCACTGATTCCACTGCCAAAACATTTTCCTAAAGATTTCATTAAAAAGATTAAAAAATTTATTTGGGTAAAATATTAATTAACTGTTTATGTTTAACAGGAATTGGAGAATAAGTAAATTATTAATTTCCAGGGGATAGAAAACAAAAATGAAAGAAGCCCTGCCCTTAACAAGCCTACATTTATTGGAGGAGACAATATTTACATTTCCAAATATTTATATACAATATGTTTTTTGTTTATATATAAGTATTGTGTATACTTATACAAGAATATGCAAGGTACAATATATAAATATACATACAGGTGATTTTTTAACTTAAAATAGTTAACTGGTGTGTGCCTCATTACCTATGTAATTCACAGTCATAAAACAAAGTTCAGTATCTCAAAGACAGACATGTAGTCTGTCAATGAAATGTATAAGCATCTTCAATCATACTCAGGAGTTATGTGATGCTCACTGAATGTCAAGCAACCTACAGAAAATGCAGCCAAGGATATCTGGAACTTGACTCAAAAATCTTGACCTCTTCAGTGAAAATGGGAAACACAAAACAATCTTTAAAATTCCCCAACACAGAATTTCAGACTCCTGTATGACGATTCTGAGCACACATTCATAAACAATAAAAATTCACTGTGTAATTGGCCACCAAAAGCAAGGACTATTTTGTTTTTATATATAAAGTGCCTAACACATAGCAAACACAAAAAATGCCTGTTGAATTGAATTAAACAGACCTAAATCCCACTGAAAATACTTTTAACATCTGTCCATTGCATGGGACACAGGGACCACATCATAACAAGACTATGTAGAAGAGTCACCAAATTCCTTCTTTTTCCATCTCTTCTAATATGTAAGTCATTACCCAAATCAAACTCTTGCTTACCAAGCTGAGACTATTTTCCCAAACCAATTTCCCCCTAATCGACACATGATCATAGGATAAGAGAGTTAGAGTTGGATAGAACCTTAAAGACCATCTGGTCCAAGCCTCTCATTTTACAGATGTTGAACCTGAAGCCCAGAGAAATTAAATTACTTTCTCTATTTCATAGAGGTAATTAGGGAGAGAAGTAGAATTTGAACCCCAATCCTTTGACTTTAAGAGGAATGCACTTTTCTGGAAGAGTGCATTGCCTCTATTATGATACTGACTTTTAGAAAACTCTATTAAAGTTCTGTTCTTTGAATTGCCTTTGCCAAAGATCACATTCACTTCTCACTGTATAGACCAAATTATGTTCCACACCCAAATTCCCTTTATTACCAATTATCTCATTTTCTTCCACCAATGTACTGAATTCTCTCTCATCTTCCACTAATTTCCCACTTCTATTATTCTAATCATGATACATTTGATCTTCCTCCACATAATGAGGATAACCTTTAGCTTTAGGATAAAAAAAAATGAACCTGTCCCACCTCTATTATATATATTTTTTCTAAAATGTTTCGTGAAATAACTACATTTAGTAAAAAGGTCATAGGATTACAGACTTATATCTGGAATGTCAGAAGTCATCTAGTTCACCACCTCATTTAACAGAGGGGTAAACAGGCATAGAGAGGTTAAAGACTCTCCCAGGATCACATAGCTGATAAGTGTTTGAAGAGGAATATGAATACAAGTCTTTCTGGCATCAAAGCTAGTTCCATATGCATTATTTCATATATTAACTCTTCCTTTTCCAACTAACTATAAATACCACATAAAGTTCTAAAAAGCCATGGCACAGCTATAATTCATGATGTAATAAATTCCTAACTCCTAGCTATGTATTGATTCCCACACTTAGTCCTAACTTTTCCATTTGCCGTTCAATCTTTTCTTCCTTCTCCATTTTAATCCTGAGAAGAAACCTGAGAAAATGAATGGTGAACTAGTTTTAAAATAAGAAGGTCCTGGGTTCAGTTCCTGCCTCTGACAAGTATTGGTTGTGGGACTCCAGGTATAATCTCTGAACCTTTTAGTGTTCCCAAGCAACATTCTGACATTATGAAGCAAAATGTTTGCCAACCTGAATTGGGAGAAAAGAGGTTCTTTATGGAGAGTCCCCTACATTAAATAAATAACAGATTTAGAAAAAAAAATCTTAACCTATATTTCAAGACCCTCATGAAGTCTTCCTTTCTCATGAAGTTTTCCAAAATTCCCCTAAATCATAATCCCCTCTCAACTTAGAACTTTAATGGACCTATTTTCTATACCAGAGCATATAGGTGGCACACTGGACATAGTGCTAGACCTGGAGTGAGAAAGATTTCTTTCTGAGTTCAAATCTGCCCTCAGGTACTTTACTAGCTATGTGACCTTAGGCAAGTCACTTTACCCTGTTTGCCTCTGTTTCCTCATTTGCAAAATGAGATGGAGAAGGAAATGGAGAACTACTCTAGTATCTTTGCCAAGAAAAGCCCAAATGGAGTCACGAAGTACTGGACAGACTGAAAATTTTCTATGATATTTTTGGATACATCATTCTGCCTTGTAGTGATGACTACCTTTTCATGTAAGTAAGTCCATCTCCTCAACTAGACTGTAAACATTTGAGGGGAAGGACCATGTCTTATCATGGGAGATATAATCTTAACACATTAGATCTATTTTTAAGAAACTGATCAGGAGGGGCAGACACTAGCTACGTGACCCTGGGTAAGTCACCTCCAAAAAAAACCCAAATTGACTAGGAGCTATTTTCAAGAGAATGGCCTTTAATGTTTTAGCTAACCACCGAATGTACAGAAGGTCTGAAGCACTCCTAGACAAGCTTTTCCTTCAAAGAGCTTAAAGTCTACTGGTGCCATGCAGCCCTTGCTATAATTATAAGACCATATATTTATATAGTGCCTTATAGCCAACAAAGTGTTTTACCTGCATTATCTCATTTGGTTGGTTCTCACAACAATCCTGTGAATACAAAAAGTTATCATCCTCATTTTACAGATGAAGGTCCTATGGGACTCAAGTTATATTTTATACGTATTTCTATCTCCCACAGCACTTACACATAGTAGACAATTAAAACATCAACTATTCAATCCAATGTAGTTATTTTGGACCTGCTGTGTGCAGAGCATTGCACCAGGTGCTGGGAGAGAGATGGAGTTTAGTTAAGACATGGTCACTTGCCCTCACAGAGCTTAGCATATAATAGAAAGGTCTGACAAATGTGTAATTATAATACTAACTTATATAATATAATGTACAGTGAAATATATAACATAATAAATGCATTATATAAATTAAAAACGAAGTCCTATACAAGATCCAAGGAAGAAAGGTGAAAAATCAACCTAGGAAATAAAGGAAGATTTCAAGAAGGGAGTAAAAATAGTTTTTGTGTCTCTTATTAGGTTTTTGACTCCTAAACCTTTGTGACTTCAAAATAAATATAATAATCTAATGATGACCAAGACTAATAATACATGGGAAATTATGTTGTTGTTGTTGTTGTTGCTTTCAGAAAAAAAATACATGGAGAAAATGCCATATGCTGAAGATTCTTAGCATCTAAATTCCAAATAGAAAAGTATTCAATTTCATCATTACCCTTTAGTGCTCACATACTAAAATATGTTTGTATTCTCAGTATCCTCTTTTGCTTAATTTGGGTTAAAATAGTGCCAAACTCTGTCCACTGTCTACCAGCAGAGTAATCTATTTTCAATTGTAACCAATTTTTTAAAAGGAGAATACTAGCTCAGTATAAGACTTTCTACTGAGATTTATATATCATGTTAATTTTACTGTCATGTTAATCATGAGATTCTCTAAGAAATTACATGCCAGTTTTAATTTCACTCAGTGTCTTTTTTCCTCTATCTTAAAATCTCGTCCAATTTTTCTGAAGAGTTTTGAATGAGCCACTAGTGTTTTTGTAAGCTACAAATCTGGAGAAATGTAGTTTAACTCAGGTAAACTGATGTATCAAAAAAATTCATTTTCTTTTAACTTGAAGAAATACACTTGGTAAAATATAAATAAATACCTAAATCTCTTAGATTGCCAACGAACATATAAACCATGCAGAGATTAGGTAAACATGACCATTCATGAGGATAACAAAGAAGAGTTAGCTGCAGTTGGGAAAACAATGACTTGAAGCAAAGGTTATTATAGCTGTTGCCACATGCCTCACCTTTTCCTGAAATAAAGTTTTTCTCTCCATTTAATAGAGAAATTAAAAGATTAGAGAACCCTAAATTCTGAGCAACAGATCCAGAATGCTATTATTTCCTTTCCTTACAAGTCTTAATGAAAATGCAGACTTTTTTGTTTGTGTTTTTCTAATACATATACCCATTACTTCCTCAGTCCCTATCTCCTCCCTCATCACTGTTATATTTGTCTTGCAGCTCAACTGTCAAGGCAAACAAAATGTTTCCAGAACACATTGCTACACACATTGTTTCCACTTTTTTTTTTTTTACCACTGGAATCAAATCAAAATTATTTCTGGCAAATGTGAACAAGCAACAAACTAGTCAGAAGGCCAAATTAATAAATGTGAAATTGCAATCAATTCCCCCCACCAAATTCAACTGAATCACTTTTAGAGGGATAAGCTAAATTTTTCAAAATGTGTTTTTCTAAGATTTTTGTTTGATGCTTAGAAGAATGGTCCCTTTCCCCTTAGGGCTACTTTATTTCAAAAGTCTATTTCAAAAGGATAGCCTAATAATCCTATAAAAATATTCTTTAAGAGAGAACAGTTATGATCCCTTCATTCTCACTCCTTCTCCTACTGTCATGGCCACTTACATATTTCCAAATATCTGTAATCTCATCTATTTTTATGGGTACCCCTCCTCATGAAACAATCAAACCCATATATGGTGTCACTGAATTAGACAGCATCTTTCCAATTTCAAATTTCAGTGATGTTAATTTAAGTTTCAGACATTCAATATTTTATCATACAACTAAGGTTGGGTCACTTCTGTTTTAGAGTGGTGATGTCGTTCAGTTGTTTTTCAGTCGTGTCTGACTCTTCATGATCCCATTTAGGGTTTCCTTGGCAAAGATATTAGAATGGTTTACCATTCCCATCTCCAGCTCATTTTACAGATGAGGAAACTGAGGCAAACAGGGTTAAGGGACTCGTCCGTCACACAGCTAGTAACTGTCCGAGGTCAGATTTGAACTTAGGAAAAGGAGTCTTCCTGAGTCTAGTGCAGGCTCTCTAACCACTGCGCCACTTAGCCACCCTCTGGTTTCAGAGTGACTTATGAAATTGTTTTGGGTTAAGATTAAATTTTATGAGGAACTGGGCAAGTTTAGCATGCCCTTTATTAAGCAATCTGCACTAAGAAGGCACGCTGCGTCCATCCAGAAATAAGAAGCACAGAGTCAAAATGGTTTTGTCTAAAGAGTTAAAATAATATAATCCTATCTGCATTTCTAAAAACATCATTGCGTTTTCTTAATACCAGAATATTTTTACATGGAGATGAGAATTTTTTTACATCTAGTTTTAATTATTTATTTTTCAATCACAAGAAGCAGCTCTACCCCAGAGATCCGTATTGCATATCTTCATTTTACAAATTTATGACTTAATACATGTGAGAAGAGAGGCCACTTAGAATCTGAATTCCTGAGTATTTGTGTTCCTGCTCTGCCACTTAACTAGCCATATAACCTTAGGCAAGGAACTTAAACCTTCCTGGGCCTCATGGTTTTGGGTTTTTTAAATTTCTAAAATGTAGAAAAATGCTCAATCTCTTCCTCTGTAAAATGGAGATATTAGTATTTGTTCTACTATTTCCAAAAAGTCACTGTGAGAACCAAATGAGATAAGGTTCAAGTAACACTTCACTGGCTATGAAAAACTATAGAAATATATGTTCTTATAACTGCAGAAAGGACTACAAGGCCATGGAAGACCCAAGGCTCTTGGAGTGCAAGACTGGCTATCCCAGTTGTACTTTACATTTTATGTACCTTCTGTGCTTAACTAAAAATTTGGAACCATTTTAAAATACTGTACATATATATATATAATATTAATTTATGGACAAAACTTACAAAATATGAAGTAATTCAAAGCAAAATGAGATGATCTAGAAACGAATTATCTTGGCAAGTCATCTAAAAGCAAACAGAAAATGCCAAAACCAAAAATATCTATAATATATCATACCCAATAAGAAATTTACATTAGTCTTCTCTGGATCAAAAATGTACTAGAAAATTTATCGCTGTATTGCTATGTTATATAAATCATGTATGTGGGTGCATATGTATGTGGGGAGGGGAGATAAAGGAAATAAACTAAAGTTCATCAATTATAAACTAATTACTGGGATAAGACAATGTATGACCAGTGATTTCGGAAAGCTGCTGTTACATATTTATTAAACAACTATAAAGGCAAATTACAAACTCAATGTTTTTATTGTTTAAATTAATCCTTGTTCTTGTATAAATCCTTATTCAAAATGCAAATTACAGTTGCCACTGTCCAAGGTGTTAAGGTATGTTTAAAATTACAGTTCTCTTGTCTTCTCTGACTTCCACAGACAACACAATTACTAATATACTTATTATTCAATCTCATGACCAACATGTGTGTTACAGCATCCTTTATGGAAAGAGTCTTTAAGTCTGTTGAGTTCTCTCTTGGGGAATCCAACAATAAATGAAGAAGAACCTTACATTATCTGTATCTTTTAATTATTTATGTGATTATAAAAGGTGCGCTGACAGAAATTTCTTTATGAAAACCTATTGGATTAAAAAAAAATTTCCATCGAGGAAACTATTGAGATACATGTCAATGAGTCAATAAACACTTATTAAGCTCCTACTGTGTGCCAAGCACTGTGCTAGGCACTAGTAAATCCTTCTCAAAGATTTTATATAGGTGATAAAGTAAGTATAGGAGTCAGTAACAACTGATGTCTTTTGTCACCTCTTTAGGGTAGAAATATTATCTGTGATTTTCCCCCCATTCTTTTGGCATCTTCCCTCCTGAAATATCACATAAAACTAAATCTCGATACTTTCAAGACTATACCTTTCCCAACATAAACTTAACTCCTATGCATGACTCCATGCATGTCCAGGGGCTCTAATTTCATATACTTAACTGCTATTTCTTCTTCCTCATAATAAGCACATCTGAAGAATTAAAGTGATAGGCACTAAATATGGTGGTTCCATAGTCACTGATGAAGTAGGTAGTTATAGAAATGCTGACAAACCTGCCTCATTTTATGTATACTCATCCTTCCAGTAGCTTCATCAATGATACTCTTAGCTTAGTGAGCTTTCTGTAAAACTTTCTATAGACTTCCTTTCACTCCTACCATATTTCTTTTTTATTAACTAATACTGCTTATCCCTCAACTTCCTCTGTGGTATTTTACAAACAAGTTTGCATTCTAAACTGGTGTTTTCCTTAGATGCCAGGTTAGTCTTTCAGGAAAAGAGAGCAAATTTTCTTGCCTAAGGCAATTTCTAGGGTGGGGTTTTTTGCCTCTTTGTTATGGTAATTGGTTTGTTTAAGTATTTGCCATCAGAAATCATAGAAGCTTCTAAGATAAATCTAACCACAGAGACAACTCAATTAAATGAGGCATAAAGCAAGAGACAAACTTTTCAGAGGTATTTTCCATTGTCATAGAGGCCATCCTGGGTAGAGGTGAAATATGATGAGGGACTCCAAACTGTTTACCAATTGTTCTGATTGCACCAAAGCCAAGCCAACTTCCCTCACCTTAGTAATTGTTTTATGATTACTCAAAACTGATTACCCTAACAATCCAAGCAAGGAATACCAAATAAAGAAAACCTATTGTCCAATGACACACATTGGGTGGCCAGGTCTCTGAGTTATCTAAGATAAGCAATGTAAATGGAAAATGAACTGATCCCAGAAATGAAGAGGGGAAAGCGAGTAAACTGGAACTTTGGTGAAGTGTTTGGTGCTTTTAATGTCACCAAGCTGCCCACCAACTCTCAAAACCCATTTGTTTAGAATAATATTCTCCCAATACTGAATGGTTGTAGATCTTAGAACACCTCTCTTTCCAAGTCATTAGCTTCACATGATGCAAGTAATGAGAAAAAGAGCATGATACAAATAGATTAAAATTTATTTGCAGCAATGATCTATTGATCTAATGATCTAAAAAAAATTACATGAGGTTAACTTGCAGATAATATAAAAAAAGGAGGTGGGATGGTCAATACAGGAAGAGTAATGAATAAAATGGATTACATGAGTGGCTCTATTCACAAAGGAATAAAAAGTCAGAAAATGGTCTCTAGTATGTTGGGTAGATATTTTTTGGAGGATCTATGGAAAAAATATGAACAAGAATCACAAGGCATTAAAAAGTTTTGGGTAGTTTGAGACGTACACTGATGGAAGGAATAGACATATCGAGATCATAGTTCTATTAAAAAAAAGTATAGTGAAGCGTTGACCCAAACTCATTCTGAATGAGAAAAATACACACCAATTTTGAAAATAGTACTTCAGTTGTAACAAACAGTAACTCGCATGAGAAAAATCTGTGAGAATAAAATGAATACTGGATAGTGGGACCAAAAGAATAAGAAAGAAATCAATAGCAAAGTTTTATACCACTACTTGTTTTTCATTAATGGATCACAGAACAAAGTACCTGTGTTTTTCACCAGCCAAAGCTTTCCACCTCTTATCCTCTTTAGTAACACCAGAAGGCAAAAAATGACAAAGGGATTCTTTTCTAATATCCTATCCTCTGAAGGTATCCCCAAGGAATTCTTGTTTAAAGCATTTATTATTCAACAATAAAGTACTTGACAAGAACGACATAGCAACAACTTTCTCTATACCTTGGGAATCCATCAATGCCTTTCCATAGTACTTATAAAAACACTTTTATACAGGTCTAAAATTACTCTAATGAAAAGAGGCAGTACTCTAGGATTAGAAATTCTTCCATTGCCATCCACCTGGAAAAACTTTTAACCAATTCATGTAAAAACCTTGTAAGACCTTTTAAAAAATAAAATTACCACAACAACTATCTAAAGAAGTCCTATTTGATACCACCCATTTTTTTGTAGCTTAACTCTCAGTTCCCTCACTTTCTTCCCTCCCTCATCAAATCCATAACTTCATAATTATTTTTTTAAAGACTTTAAGCGTAAAGCTGTACCACTTAATTGAAAACAGAAAAAATTTTTATCATACAATTATATACAATATATTATTATATACCTGAAAGGTCATATCACACTATGAAAAGAACATTGGACTCAGAGTTAAAAGATCTTGGTTCAAATTCCACCTCAAAGATTTGTGATATTGGACAAATCCCTTGATATCTCTGAGCTTCTACTTTCCTCATTTGTAAAAATAGGGACAACAAATTCCTGGACTATTTACTTCACTAGGCTGTTGAAAGGATCAGTTTAAGGAGAAAATTAGCAGCAAAGGGAAAGGTTTACTTTTAGAGACAGTGATCTAACACAGGGATTAGGAGGGTAGGAATGCATAAATTTTATAGAAACCTTGTACTACTGGTAGATTGCAGGCCTTTTCCTTTCAGGGTCCTAGGATGATGGAGGAATTGTTGGGATGGAGAGGATTTGCTCTCCTAAAATCAAGGAGCTGGGATACAGGTAACAAAGAAGTCAAGCTCAGATCAATCAACTCACATTTGGAAAGCACTTGCAACATTTCAGACATTGTGCTAAGCCCTGAGAATATAAAGAAAACATGCCAGTGGGGAAGAACAACATGTAAATAATTACATGTGCATCATATCTATACATGGTATATGGAAGATAATCAAAGATAAAAACCTAGAAACCAGATCCACTGAAGCTGAACTGAACTCAGATAAAATGCCAGCTCTATAGCTCCTTTTCTCAAGAGAATGCAAAAGATCATTACTCTTTATTTTCTGTCCAATTTGCCATGTTTCCTGTATCTTTATCAGTGTTTGATATCAGAACATGAAAGCTTAGTTGTACTTCAGCAATGTTACAATTATTTCTGCACAATCATCTTTATTTATAAAACCTCTCCATTATAGTTTCCAGGGCTAAGTAATTTGACTTCTCTATTTTCTCTCTGAAGCATGCAAATAAACAAATATGAAGGTCAACCAAAAGATTTAAGGCCTATCTATACTAATTTCAGTTAAGACTTCCTCTCCCAATACACAAAAGATTGGATTTTTCGTTATCCAACTTACATACTGACAGACATGTATACAACAAAGCCATCCTATAACTTCTAGGAAGATAGGTCATTTTTCACTCTTGAGAATACAATGGAGTATTAACTGGTTGTATTACCACTAGTTGTTACATTATAGTGTCATTTCAGGTTTAAAATGTCTAATTTAAATATTTTAACATTCACTCAGCAAATACTTATTAAATATGCTACTGTGCCAAGCACTTTTAGAGGGTACAAAAATGAATTTTTAAAATAGCACCTTTCCTCAAGTAGCTTATAATTTAGTGGAGAACAGAAAAGAGATAAAGATAAAATAACAATAAGAGCTAGCAGTTATATAGTGGTAATTGTGAGATAGACACTATCATTTCCACTTTACAAATGAACAAACTGAGTCTGAGAAGAGTTAAGGTGGTTTCCCCAGTCACCAAGTTAGTAAGAGACAGGATTTGAACTGAGATCTTCCTATATTTAAGTTGAGTGCTATATCCAGTCTACCAATTAGCTGCTTCCATAAAAATTAGAATGTGATAAATACAAAAGAATTTAAAAGGAACATGAATTCAGATAAGGATAAGCTCTAACACTGATTGAATCTAAACATTTTACGTATTTTTTATCTGTAAAGAAAGTCACCTTGTTTCCAAAGCTACACAAACTAATATATTCTTATTTTTTTGGCACTAGGAAAGAATTATTTTGAAATTTCCTGCTCATTTTGTCTAAAAGGTCCCTTAATTGCTTATTCTTAGGTAAAGACTGTCTACTGTTAGTGCTTGCCAAGCTTTGTGATGTGGAAGTATCAAATCAAGTGTAACTCATTTCTCTTTATCACCCTTTTATCAGTCAATCTAGTGTGAACTTGCACATTTAATATATGTGTAGCTCTGAAGATGGCACATGTCCACATTTTCACTTAACAGTGTGCACACTTTTAATATTTACACTGTGCTTTCTGACAGTAACTGCTAGCTATACATATAGGTTTGTTTGAAAAGCCATTTTTCTGACAAAGATAAACTTTTACCGACTCCACCTCATGCTCCCCATCCCTCACCCTGAAAATGAGAAGAAATTATTTGGAATTTTCTAGTCTGGATCCAATGGAAATATTGGGGAGACAAAGTTATGGCTTATATCAAGAAGAAAAAGAGGCTAAAGACTCAATCCATATTTTCCAATCTTTTCTGTATGCCCTATTCTATTCATGCCCTTCACAATGAAGACTTCAAGTATCAAAGTATATATTGATTTAATCAGAGGATCTTATCAAATTCTTTTTTTTTTTTTTTGGAGGGCAGTTGGGGTTAAGTAACTTGCCCAAGGTCACACGGCTAGGTTTTTGTTGTTGTTTTTTTTTTTTTGTGGTAAGTGTCTGAGGCCGGATTTGAACTCAGGTACTCCAGACTCCAAGGCCGGTGCTCTATTCACTGCGCCACCTAGCCGCCCCTCTTATCAAATTCTTAATAAAATTTCTCTATTTCCAAGTCAGGAACAGATGTTAGTATGAAAACTTCAACTGAATCCAAGGTAACTCATTTGCTAAGCTCCTTTTGTGAGCACTGCAAAGCAATATGACTATCACGAAATGATGTATCTTCTTATATGTGACGAAATGAGTCATATCAACTCTTATTCACTTCTTTTAATAAAATCCGTTTCCTTTCTCCAGTTAGCTGGAACTTCTTTTATGGCTTTCAGTTTCATGCATAACAAGACTATAGTACATATAGTTCAGTGCTTCAAGGACTAAGCTGATTACTGGACAAAGATTGAATATTAAGACTACCAATATTAAATTAATGCTTGTAGATAGTCTGAGAACTGTGCAACTCTTAGCAGTTTCTGGATCCTTCCAACCCCACTCCTTCAACTCCCATCATCCATCATCATCAATGCCAAAGTGAAGAAGGGATACCAAAGACTACAATACACAGAGATCATATTTTTGTCTGTCTCATGGGATGTAGCTATGCTGAATATTCCCCTCTCCCCACCAAACCCTTCCCTCTTGCTATTACTATCAAGGGTATATATCCTCCTTGTCCCTCAGCTAAAAGTGTAGGTGTCATCCTCACTCTCTTACTCCTCATATCCAATCAGTGCTCAAGCCCTGTTATTTCCACCTTCTAGCACCTCTCACCCCCTTCTCTCTTCTGACACTTCCAAAACCCCGGTGCAGCCCTTGTCATCTCACACCTGTTCCATCTTCCACTCAGCTTACAAAATGATGTTCTTCAAATGCTCATTTGGATCTATCAACACCCCACCCCACACCCATTCAATAAACTCCAGTGCTTCTTTATTATTTCCAGAATCAAATATAAACTCAGACTTTCAGTTTTTCATGACATGACTCCTTCCTACCCTCTTCACAAATTCAACAAACCAGTGACACTGGTCTACTTTTTGTCCCTCAAACATGATACACTCTCTCCCAATGTCAAGTGTTTTCACTAGCTATATGTTCCTGGAATGCTCTTGCTCATCCCCTCCTAGCTTCTCTAGTTTCCATCAATTTTTTATTAATGTCCTGCCTTCTGCAAGAAGCATTTTCTAATCATCCTTAATGTTAATACCTTCCTTCTGAGATTACCCTTAATTTATCCTGTATACATCTTATTTGCTCATAGTTGTTCATAGTTTCCTTCATTAGACTGTGAGCTCCTTGAGAGTAGGACTTTCCCCCTACCTTTCTTTCATTCCCAATGCTGAGCATAGTCCCTGACATGTAGTATGTGCTTTAATAAAGGCTAGTTGACTATATGCAGGGCACTGAAGAACCCTGTCCAAAACAATGGAAGGGAATATGGTGTAGTGAAAAGAACATGATGTTGAAACGGGAGACCCAATTTCAGGTCCCATTTCTGACACTGATGAGATGTCAGTCCTTAGAAAAATAGCTTTATTTATCTGGACTTCAATTTCCTCATATGTAAAAAGTGAGTTGAACTCAAACCTTCCTCTCTCCTTCCCCCCCCCCAAAGGAAAATGAAAAGACATCTGCAAACACTGATTCATATACATACTTTTCCACATCTATAAAATTTTCATAAGAACAGTACTTATGCTCATTGAAGGTACACTTGACAACTTAAGAGTAAGACAGGCAGGCAAGCTTTTACATGCAATTTTGTACAGAAGATATCTTTAAGTCATACAACTGACTGAGAGGTGTGGAGATTATAAAAGTCCTCTGTGTTTTTATTTCTGGGTTTTACAGCATTTGACTTAGCAGAATAAAATGCAACTTCAAAGGTTCTCCTCAAACAAGATGGCTCTCATGCATCAAAATTATATAAAATAATAAGACATTCGAGTACAGAGAGAACTTTGTTCAATGACTCACTAAGTATTAACATCAAGCAAAGAATTAAACAGGATATACATTTATCTAAAAGTGTTCAGAAATGTCATAAAGAATAAAAAGCACACAAAATCCAAATACAACACTTCCCTATCTATGGGAAGGTTATCCCAATTAGTGTGCACACATGGAGACGAGCAGACGACACTGCACTAACTGCATCAAACCCACAATACTACCAAGTCTTTTCAATGAAACTCATAATTATTCACAAAACAATCATTCACAAGACCAGGTGGATGAAAAAAAATCTATTATGCAGTTCACAACATAGAATTAGATAATCCATTTAGTTACCATATACACACATACACTCACACGCACACACACAAAAACACACACCTCTTTTTAGTCAGTTCTTGATCCTTAAGATGTTCACTTTTCTGAATCCATTCTGAACCTGATGATGTATCACTCATGGCATACAACTGGCCTATACATGTCCTTGAGGTTTTTTATACCACTTCAGTTCTACAAGTCATGGGCCATAAGATACAGCCTACTTATACCCAATGTGCCTTTTCTCATTGTTCTTTGTGGTTACCTACAATTTTGATTCTTCTAATAGGCTATATTTCACCATTACAAAAGAACTAAAATTGTATGGGGTTTTTTTTGTAACATCCATGAACTCACATACTGATTGAATGACAAACAATTTTGAAGTTTCTATCTACAGAAGAACATGTTAACATTCTTTTGTTATAAAAGCCTGTGGACACTACCTCATATATACATACATGTTTGTATATGTGTACATGCATCCACATATATAAATGTAATATGTCCATATATTATTTTATATACATTTGTAAACTTTTTCTTTATACCTGTTCAGTAATAAGTTTGAGAGGGCATGAAAGAAAGTATTTCAAATAAAATTTACTATTATCACCACCACCAACACTACCCCCCCCAAAAGACTCTAGATAGCAAAAGTAGCCAAGGATTTGCTAAAGAAAATGAAGAACTGGATAGTAGAGTAGACATACAGGGAAAAAAAGAGAAAATTTTAGGAAATAAATTAGCTAGGTGATTATCAAATTAAATACTAATAGTGATAAAAATACATCAAAATGTTTAAGGCTAGTTTGGTAGTTTTTTTATAAGTTGCAATCTCCATAATAATCAATTGTCTAAGGAGGAAGAATATAATTTCCCTAAGGAAAAGAATCAGCAGCTTCCATATCTAGGAACATATAGTGCCTTGCACCTACGAAACATTCAATTGATATCTGTTGACATTTACTAAACCTCCAAAACAATATGACAGTATAAAATATTTCCATTTTGATCTCTTAATAGATCAGTAAGTTTATGGCAACCCAAGACACTTGAGATGTAAGGGTATAAAAGCCAGCTTTTACTACTTAGTGGTAAATTCAACATTTATTAATCACCTGCCATGTACATGGTACTGAGTTAGGCACTGGAATTGGATCCTGATTTCCTAAGTAAAGAAGAAATGTGGTATAAATGAGGAGACTTGAGGAAGACCTAGATTTGAATCCTACCATAAGTTTTTACTCACTGGATGATCATATACAAGTCACCGAGCTTCTGTCTGCCTGATCTATAAAATGGTGATAGTAAGAACTATAGTATTGATTATTTCTGTTATTAAGAGCTTTGGAAAGTTGAGTTATCAAGAGGCCAGAGTCACAGGAAGAAGTAGTGAGAGTCAAATGAAAATATATATATATATTCTGAAATGAAAATTTATTCTTGAAACAGTACAAGACTAGAATAATTTGTAGATTTTGCTTTGAATATGAACACTTCAGTCCCCTGAATACTTCTACATTTCTGTTCTAACAAAACCACAACAAAGATCAAAGCTGAATGGCAAAATTCAGATATCTTTATTGTAAAGAACTCATGACCACCTGGAGAAGTCAGAAGAAAATAACTTTATTCATACCCTACATATTCATTTAACGTAAGCCAATAGTTTAAATGTTGTTTTCATGCTTTCCAAAGGGTTAGTAACTACCTTATACAATGTTCTTTGGTGGTCTCTAGTGAATTGGGGAAATTCTCCTGAAACAAACTCTAGAGATATGGATCCCAGAAGTGAATTAAGCACATAGTAAAGATTAGGAAAACGAAAAAATCATGTTCATCATATAGTGATAGTGAATCCTAGAAAGGAAATGAGCTGGTTGGTCATTAAAAGATTCAGATAGCTAAGATGCATTCAACAATCATTTATTCAGCAGTTAAGAACAAAAGCTCACATTTACTCAAAATATTTTTTCCTTACCAAATTCCTATTGGTGAGTCATATCTTTATTTTACAGACAAGGAAATAGAGGCTCAGGGAAATTAGGAGACTAGCTTACAAACACACAGCTAGTCAAGAAATAGTGGAAATAAAGCTCAAATCCAGAGTTTTTGACTATAAGACTAGTGCTTTTCCTCAATACAACATATTCCCTTATCACTTATTAGACATTGTATGTAGACACCTATGATATACAAAGGGTACCTATTCTTTGAGGCCAACTATAGTTTGGATGGGAAAAAAATTAGAGGACACTTAAAAACAACATATAAGCAAATACAAGGTAACATGCTAAAAATTAGATATCATATCTAAGTGTCATGGGGAGTTAGACTAAAGGAGGGAGCAGAGTGACTAGATATTATTCAGAAAAGAGTAGGCTGATTTTTAATCAAGCCAAATCAAGAAGGAAGTAATGAACATGTTTAGCAAGAAGCAAACATTTCTTGTTCTCTACTTCTCTCAATGATAAAAACAAAAATAGTGAAGGGGAGAAAATATGAAATTCAGTATTGGTGAAGCAGTAAGAAAATAAACTTAAATACATTATTGGTCAGACTGCCAACTGGTTTAACCATTTTCAAAAAGAAAATGGTAACGTACCCTGAATCACAAAATTGAGCATACCTTTCAATCCAGAGATTCCACTGTTAGGACATTTTTCCTAAAAATATCATCTAAAGGCAAAAAGGGCAATCTGTGCCAAAATATTTATAGTAACTTTATTTGTAATAGCATAAATTTGGAAAGCTACATAGTGAATGGTGAAATAAACTATGGTTTATTAATGTAATGATAAAGTACAATAAATATGAAGCATAAAGAAATATGAAAAGATACACAAATTAATGCAAAATTAGATCAAAACAATTCTATATGCAGAATTGTATACACACTGACTGTAACTATGCGAAAAAAAAAGGGGGGGGGTTTTAAAGAAAAAATTAAGGAAACTGATCTTTAGACCTGAAACAGAATTCTATTTTTTTCCACATGCGTGTTTTTGTTGTTGTTGCTTGCTTGCTTGCTTTTTTGGAGGGGGAAGGCAGGGCAACTGGCGTTAAGTGACTAGCTCAAGGTTACATGGCCAGTAAGTGTTAAGTGTGAGGCCAGATTTGAACTCAGGTCCTTCTGACTCCAGGGCTGGCGCTCTACTCACTGGGCTACTTAGCTACCCAATGTGTGTGTGTGTGTGTGTGTGTGTGTGTTTTAAATGTCCTTAGATTCTATCAAATGGACTTAATGTAAAATTGTATTATTTGGAGTTTCTGACTAAGTTTATAACTTTAACACTGAAATAAAAAGAGTAAAGATATAGGAGTGGCATGGGATGTAATAGTTACCTACACTTAATTCATGTCTTCTAAAAAAATGTCAAAATGATGTGCTGTATGATAGGAAATATATATATATATTAATTTACATGTTAATTATAGTAAACATATAGAGGAGCTCTGTTCTGAAAAAGAAATTGCATTTAGAACTTTTTCTTGCCGTGTAAATTATACAGAAAAGTCCCTTAAAGATATGAATACTGCATCAAAAACTAAGAAAGCTCAGGTCAGTTTGTACATAGACTTAGTCTCTCATCTTCTATAGGAATGAGTTTAAAAAAAAAAAAGGAAATGCCTCAGAATTCTCAAAAGTAGATAGAGCAAAAGACCATAAATATGAGAGTTTTAGAAGCCAAGATTATCTTTCCAACTACATTACAGAATTCCAACTTCTAAATTTATTTTCTGCCTGCAAATAATTAACAATAGTTTTGCAAAGAAATATTTCTACCTGTTAACTTTGTAGAGAAACTAAATTTAACTTCATGTCAATGGTATTATTCAAACATTTGTAATCTTGGCCCAAATATTCACTTGACTTTCACATTATTTATTAACTGTTTATGAAATACATTTCTCCACTTTTTAAATAGGCATATGATACTGTTGTTAACACTGTCAGTATTCTTTTGTCTTTCTACTATGGGCTCTTACAGCTTTTAAGACATGAGAGAATTAACAATTCTAAATACATATGAGGATGACTTAACATTTCCTAGTGTAAGTTTATTGTGGTTTTTTTTAAGTATTTTATTTCTTCCAATTACATGTAAAGGCAACTTTTAACATTCTTTTTTTTTTGAGTTCCAAATTTTTCTTCCTTTCTCCCCTCCTCCCTTTTTCCTTTCCACACTCCCTAAAATGGTAAGAAATTTGATATAGGTTATATATAGTTTATTGTGTTTTCAACGGTACTTAGCACTTTTTCAAAGGATCTTATTAAGTTTATGTCCAAAGTTAAGAAGCTGAGAAAATAGCAGAGACAGGAAAGAGAAGTTAAAGAATGGAAATCCTTGAGAAGATGAATTTCCAAGAATGTTTTATTGGCCAAGCAAAATTATGAGTTTGGCCTTTCACTCAGATGCTCTTAACATTCTGAATTTTTATCTGCAATACTGCCAAAGGGACACATGGGATGTATGCATTTTCATAAGTATGGGCCTCTTGTTTCTTCTGACTGAATAAAACCTTCAGCCTTACAGAGAAAAAATTAAATTTTGATCTCCTAATAAGTCAATCACATGAACACTAAGATATAGCACAAACTCATAGAATAGAATGGGATAAAATGACACCTTTGTAATACAGAATTTCAGATAACTTAACCAAGGTGTTACAAGGGACACAGTAATCAATTGACAAGCACTTCATAAGCACCTACTACATGCTGTATTTACTTACTGTAAATTAATGAAGGTAAGTTATCATACCACAATGACATAAATATCAAATATAACCATGCTATTTCAGTGCCCTCAAAGGATAAGTGGTTTTAGATAACTCTTTATAAAAGGAGATAAAACCATTAAGACAACCAGAAATACAAATTAAGTGTTCCTGCCAAACCTGCAGTCAGATGTGGGGAATGTGGTTTGGCTACAATCAAAAATGATTGATCCTATGGTTTAGATTAAGATGATCTAAGATACCACAACAATTATTCCCTAGAGCAGTGGCTCTCAACCTTCCTAATGCCACAACCCTTTAATACAGTTCCTCATGTCGTGGTGACCCCCAATCATAAAATTATTTTCATTGCTACTTCATAACTGTAATTTTGCTACTGTTATGAATAGTAAACATCTGATATGCAGGATGTATTTTCATTTTTACAAACTGAATATAACCCACAGGTTGAGAACCGCTGCCCTAGAGCATCATAAAGTATCACATATCAACACTTGTTAGTTTCCTGTGACTTAGATTCTGGGTCCCACTAGGTACACTTTGTACCTTTGCATTCTACACAAAGAAACAGCATCAGTCAGAAGGACCCAGCGTTCCGGACCCAGCGTTCCAGACCCAGCTCAGACATAGAGTGACTGTCAGATCCTGGGCAAATCCCTAAACCTCTTACAGCCCCCATACAAGTCTAGAAGGATGAAAGGAAGGAAAAGAGAAAGGGAGAGAAAAAGAGAGAGGAGGAAGCAAGCATTTATTAAGCACATATTATGTGAAGGAAACTGTGCTAAGCCCTTTACAAATAATATCCATTTGATCCTCACAACAACCCTAGAAGGTTGTTGCTGTTATTATCCCCATTTTATAGGTGAGGAAACTGAGGCAGACAAAAGTTAAGGGACTTGCCCAGAGTCATACAGCTAATAAGTATCTCACCCTTCTATACAACCAGACTAATGTCCAGTGTGAAAGTATTTGCAGATCCTATATTTGATTGCATGCTGCCATGGGGTGGGGGGGGAGGGGAGACAGTTTGAAACTCAAGGGATTGTGGAACTGAATCTTGCAAACTAAAAGTAAATAAACAAATCAATTAAAAAAAAATAAGTATCTGAGGTTCAATTTCAATTCAGGTCATTCTGACTTCAGGCCCAGCACTCTATCCATTGAGCCATCTAGCTGCTTTTTTATTGCATTATTAAAAACAAATTTCCTGATTAGGAGTTCCTTACATCAGTGAAACTACACACAGATCCAGTTCTTAAAAAAAAACAACTATCCTCAATGAAACCCAATGATCCAGTCTTCAAGGAACCTGAGACCAGTTTAAATGTATGGCTATAGCAGTTGTACCCATGATTAAAGTTATATCTGCAATCATCATTGGCCAAAAGTTAGGTGACACCTATATATTCCCTGTAAAAATGGATGATCAGAATATTCTAATACAGGAATTAGGTTTCTGAGGAACAATTTAAGAGTAATATTCTGAATATTTCTTATTTTTAGATACAAAAGCATTTCAAATGAGGAATGGGAAATTCCATCCCTCCTCCCATCCCTGACTAATTTAAACTTTCACAAGTTTCACCATTCTAGCCATTAAAGTCTACTTTCATTCACAAATAACAAAATGAAGCTTCCTCTTGTATCTGAAAGAAAGGAGCAGGAAAGATGCTTCAGTTCAACCATAAACCACCTACATTAAACAAGTGTACTTTAAATAAATTTCTTAGTATACCCGAGGATTCAGTAAATATAAGATTCCAAATAAGACAATGGTATTCTGCTAAATGTGTCCAAAATATAATGTGAAATGTCCAACAGGCCCCATTCATGAGAACATTTATCTAAAGCTAAAAAAAAAAAAATCACCTACAGGTGTAAAGAGTGCATTCTGCTCACACCTCCACAACAGCACATTCTGGAGAATACACTACTTCTATTCAGCATGGAACTAATTGGTCTCTTACAGTTTACTGTTAACTTTCATTCAATGCAGCAGGAATCTGCTATTATGTCAGAGGTAACACACCAAACTTAAATTAAGGAAAGGTATAGTGTTTTTAAGTTGTTCTACATTAAAAAACCACACAGAAATAGGTAGAATCTAAGATAGAAGGGCTTATCTTTTATTTTGGGAGAGGAAGTAAGAAAACAGGAGACTGTTAGAATCTTCCAGTTGATGTGATAAACTTTAAATGTATGAAAGAGTTCTATCCCCTACCACAGTTTTGGGCAGAATGAAGAGATAGACCTAAATCTCAACAAGTAGTAGCTGATAACATGTTGGGGTAGGTACAAGAAGTGAACAACAGAAGAGGAAGCCTACAAAAATAATGAATGGTCAAAGGCACTGGATTAATACCAAAGTGAAGGTGAAATACGCTGGAATATTGATTCAGGCCAGAAAGGTCTATATGAGAACAGAACCTTTCACAAGTGAAGTCCCTGGAAATAATCAACATATTAGCATCCAGTAAAAGACAAGAGAGCCTCAGCTATTAACTTCTGGTAGCCAAGTCTAAAGAGATCCCAGATTGCATATTGTAAGGAAGGGAACTAAAAGATCTCTAAGATTGCATCCAGTTCTGTGGCTAGGAAAATAACAAGAAACTCAAGCAGGCATATTGCTTTAAAGCATATGATAAATCTGACACCTGTTTTATTTTAGCTTTATTTTTAGATTTCTCTTTTCCTCAGAAACCTAACTTGGTATTTTCAGACATACACGCAGACTTAATTGTAGATTAATAAGTGTATTGAACTGGTCAGATGAGTACTCTTTCCTTACTTCAACAATTTTAGCACTGAATATAGTTCAAAATATACTATATACTAAATACTTTAAGAACAATGGTTATTACAGGTGACTCTACATAGTGCAATTCTGCCAACCTAATTCCCTCTTTGGCTTCCCACATCTTCATGAACATTTTACCACAGCCAGAAGCCAAACCATTCCCACAATTTACCTTGGGCATATTTATTTCCTCATTTTCCAAAGATCCCAGCTTAACCATAGTCTCCATGTCTGGCCCACTTCTTTTATTCCAGTTACTTTATTTCCACATTTGCTGCTGTTGGTAGTAATTACTACTCCCTCTCTATTCATGCTATTTTTTTATCACCAAGGAAGAATTTGAACCAAGATCTCTGACTCCAAATTCAGCACTCCTTCCATCATCCCACTTATCTCAGTCATATACTGAACATACTTCCTTCTAGTCACCTTCACAAGGTATTTCTAGATAAAGTATAATATCATATTTGAACCTAAATCTTCCTGACCAAAAGTCCAGTATTCTTTCATCTACTTTGCCATACAACTGCTTCTCTGTACGTAAATTACACATAAATTTCAACAATTATGTATTTAAATTTTCATGTTGTGGTGTCTGAAAAGTACAATCTGTAGTTGCTTCAGCACAAAATCATAGTATATCAAGTTTATGTCTTAGGCAAAGCTGCATCTAAAAACTAAGGTCCTATTTCTAAAATTTCTAGAGAGATATCAGAGCTTTCCCAAATAACCATTCTCAGGATTGCACAGCTGTGCAGCCAACTGTCCTTGGAATTTTGATCAGAATTCAGACATAGTGAATAACAGCCGCGGGCAGAGGGAGAGGCAGAGGCAACCAGAGATACAAAAACACACACAGAGACACACAGTGACAGACATGGCAGACAGAATAACAGAGTTAACAGAATACTACCCAAGAGTAGAGCTAAAGATCTTTGGAATCATCTGATTCAACTCCCTTCTTTTAAAAACAAGGAAATTAAAGCTGGTTTAGCCAAAGTTTCTTTTTTTTCCCCCTTCAATAAAATGAAAACTGCTTATAAAAAATACAAAATTTAAGAAAAAGAAAGACCCTTAAATTTGTAAGCAACAATTTAAACTCTTTTTAGAAAATGAAATGAAGACTAGCTATATAAATCAGATGTTTCAAATCTATCATTGCACAGGTTACACACAGCTTTTACCTTAACAAGGTGTATTTATATGATTGTAAAAAATACAAGACCAATACTAAGTAAATAGTGATTAGTAAACATGACATTTTAATCTATATATGAGGCTATAAAATAATGACTTGCTTCTTATTTTTGAATGAAATTCAAATTACATCATGTTGGGAATTTAGAGGCAAACTGCCAGGCTATATTGGATTTAACATTTAATTCAGCAGATTAAGAAAACAATCACCACAAGTATTTACAATTTTTTTGGGGGGGGGAAGGAGAAGGAGGGTCTAGACTTGTGATTAATGTAAATCTATAAGTGCTGTAAAACTTAGTCTTAAAGAGATGTCTTTAGCATAGAAAGGTTGAGGAATTTGCCCAAGGTTACAAGTACAATTAGTATGTGTTACAGGTGGACTAGGACCAAAGTCATCCTAACTCTGAAAACAAGCATCCACTAAACCATACTGCCTATTTTTCAAAAAGGAAAAAGAATGTTTTATGTGTATTGACCTTATTTTTTTTAACGTTAAGAAAAACTTGTTTCATCATATTTTGGCATTTTAAAATATAGCAAAAAAGATAAAGAAATCAACTAATAATTGAAAATGCAAACAATTTGGTAGGCAACAAAGAAGTTTATTTCCATTTGAGGAAAAGGAAGCTTCTGTAAATATCTAAGAAAGAAAAACAAAAAGGAACAAACATCACTTTTTGTTCTTCCATAGCCTCTATTCTCTCTCATTTCAAATATCCTAAGGTAGAGTGCATATACCAAAAAGGAGTCTAACCCCTCTCCTTTGTATATAGGTAACACATAGGATGTTACTCATAGGTAACCTACACAAACAGGGTAGCTATTTGTATATATAAATAGACCACATGGATCAAGAACAGGAAGCTCCAACAGAGATGAACACCAAACTCCATGCAGAGTTGAAGAGAGACCTTCATTGCATGTATGACCTCAGGAGTAAATATCAGATGGAAAATACCAAGCTTCAGAGGACCTGAAGAGAGGCCTGCCCCGAAGACCACATGGCCCCCAAAAAGAAGTACAGAGCAATAAAACAGATACAAAGAGCAGCATGTCAGGGAACTACGACACTAAAGTCTAACAGAGAGGTCAGAACCAATGAGTAATAAGGAATAAAGAAACAAAAGTGAACCTTGCCCTGTCCTGGTACCACGAATCACAGGGACTGCACCAGTCTGACAGGGCCT
Organism: Pseudocheirus occidentalis; assembly: GCA_028646575.1. Taxonomy (NCBI): domain Eukaryota; kingdom Metazoa; phylum Chordata; class Mammalia; order Diprotodontia; family Pseudocheiridae; genus Pseudocheirus; species Pseudocheirus occidentalis. Next base: position 143,455,490 of record CM053594.1, on the reverse strand, counting down.
TGGAAGAGTAGGGGGCTAGGTATAAAAAGGGAAGGTTTATCTTCTAAGATTGTAAACCTGAGCCACATATATTAGTTTAAGAGGCTGAAGAACTACCCAGGATCCTGTGGAAATCAGATTTGTCTTAACTAGGGATTCATGCATGAATCCTATTTTTCTGCTACAGAAATAAAGCCTTTCCTATGATAGATAACCTGAGTGCTTGAAGGAGAAGTGAAGATTCTTTCTTGGCAAGTTAAACAAGTCAGTTACTAGAGTTCCCCAGAATTCCAATGAGCATCACCTCCAAAACGGTAACTGGATCCCTGTGTTAGGAGAGATAAGCCATCACCAGGGTTACGTTCACATAAGACGTTCACATGCTGCATGGTGCTAGACATGAAGTCAAAAAGACTTGGATTCAAATCCAGCCTAACATAAGCCATGGCTAGTCACTTAACCTCTATCTGCCTCAGATTTTCCATCTGTAAAGCGAGGATAATAATAGCTACCTCTCAGGGTTGTTGTAAGGGTAAAATGCAATATTTCTAAAGCATTTTGCAGACTTTAAGCACTTTGCAAATCTTATCTATATAAATGCTAGCTGCTATTATTATACCTTTAGTGGCACATGTGTCATTCCATCTCAAGTCCAGGTAAGGCAACTAATTACCTCCTACCTTTTTCCCTGCCCTTCCAAATCCAAACTTTTGCAAAGCTCATCCCCTTCAGATAAAGAATAGACCCCTCTCCCTGCTCCGCTCAGCCAAACTTTATCCTGCGCACATACTAAAGGACAACTACAACTTCTTAGGAATATAAGACTGTACTTTTAGAGTTGAAATAGCTTTTAAAAGTTGGTCAGTCCAAGCTGTTCACAGTACAGAAGAAGAAACAGAGAAGTAAAGTAACTTGACCAAGATCAAACAGAGGTTAATGTCAAGGAGTAGAACCAACGTCCTCTGACTCCAAATCCAAGCTGCCTTCTTTCAGATCCTCCACCAAGCCTCCCTATGAATCACACAAAGACTGACCCAACATAACCCCCATACACACCACTAATTTCTAAACAAGTCAGCATCCCTTCTACATGAACATAAAGATAGAACAATCTTTACATAACACTAATGTTACCCACCTCACTCCCATACATTTTATGGCATACAAATTAGATACATTATTGTGTTACTTTTTATTTGCTGATATAAATATTCAACATATGCTTCATTTATGAGTTGGGATGAGATAATACAAAAAGAAACCTTTTTATAGACTGTCCTATTCTCTGCCTATACAATAAGCATTTGTTGAGTGATCTTAATGTACAATATAGTCCTTTTAAATATTTATAAATAATGCTGTCATTCAGACTGCCTTATTCACCAATATTTCTTTTGTTTCTTTTCTCCTCTTTTAAATATATGGTGTGCTACAATGGACTGATTTTTATTCTCCTCAAGTTGCATAATGCTTTGTACCACTTGAGTATTTATTCATGGCTATAATTTACAATGTCTTGAGAGTACTATTGTGGGGGGGGGGAACTAACATGTTGAAGACCTATTTATTGATTTCTGGATGCATCTTCCTCAACTACACTGCAACTTCCCTGTGGCTGAGTTACATCTAATAATCTCTGCTGCTGCTAGTATCTAATAAACTGTTAGATAAAGTCTCAAACATTTTTTCATTGATTGACTTTGTCAGTTTGCCAAATAGTGACATTCAACTCTCTGCTGGGTATTTCTACTTTAATGTCCCGAACAGGCATCAAAAAAGCAGGTCCAAAAAGAATTTAACAACTCTACTCCCAATTACCCTATTCCTAAGAGAAAGGACCATCATCTTCCCAGCCCCCATGTGCATGGCCTCAGAGTCCTTCTTAACTCTTCTTTACCTCACTCTTAATATATCCATATGGATATAAGTTGTCCAGCTTTGTCAGTTTTACCACCACTATCTTTCTGCTAATTTCCACTCATGGTGACATCACACTAGTCCACACTCTCATCACCTCAAATTGAGACAATCACACCTCCATTTACTGGAGGAAGCAAATTATCATACCCTCTAACAATCAAAGCCAATGACACCTTAAAGACCTGTTGTCCTCTGGGCTCCAGAAGGAAAAAGACTTATTTAAACTTTGAATCCTTCCCAGAGACTAGTATGCACAAAAGAGGGAGTTAATAAGATGGTTTTTTAAACAACTTCAAAAACTAAGCCCTTAAGTGACAATACTAATTGTACATACTTGTACTATAACTAGACAAATGCTGATTAAATAGGTTTGTGTCAACAAAATGTAAATCCATTACTTTTTGATCATGCTATTGATCTTTAAAATATTGCTTTAGAAGCTGTTGTAACTAGAATGGGTGAGCTGAGAGATCATCTAGTTGACAATCACCCCCATTTTACAGAGGAGAAAACTGAGTACTGAAAAAGGAAACTGACTCAAAGCCACACAGCTAGATGACTCAAATCAACTACTTCATCATCAGCTACCATTTGATGAATGTTAATAAGTTGGTAAGTCAACTGATTAGATTGCCTATTTTTACTGAGTTTTCCCAGCAACGAATCTTCATCTCATTACATCACAACTTTCCACATGTTCTGTTACATTTCACAACTCATTGGCGTATGGTTTGCAAATCTGACTCTTAAATTTCAAGTAGCTTTAAAGGTTCTTTTTCACCATTTTAACGAAACTTATGTTTGTTAATATTTTCGTAATACCCAGTTTTAATTAGCTACAGAAAAGAAAAGCATCTAATGTGAGAAAAAATGGCCCCAAACAAATGAATATATTACACTTACCTCTCTGCCCTAAAAGTCTGCAACATAATTGAAAAAACAAAACCAACCATACTTACTACTGCAGGGATCCCTGCAACATAAGCCCTAACATGCTCTCAGTGTAGCTGGGATAATAAGTAGGTAAACACAATAAGCATCAATTCTGAGAACCTGGAACAGTTAACCACAGAAGTTAAGTACATCTAAAAGCTTGTTAATCTATTCAACAAACTACTTGTGGGTTTACTGTTTGTGGCACTTCTATGATTTCAGATAAACTGCATCTGGATTGTACTTGTAAATGGTATTTTCAGACAGTCCATTGGCATTTGATCTTTCTGATTTTCCATCTGAGACTCTCTGAATGTGAGCTACATGAATATTTGTGGTCATTCAGGGCAGGGCTCTAAATCCGGGAGTGCCTCCTCAAGACAACACACAAAGAGCCAAGAGCAAAAGACCTGCTTCCTTTCCCTCAAAGGTTTCCTCTTCCTGTTCCCTGGCTTAAATGTCTCCAATCTTCTTCCTCTGGAGGGAATTACAGAAGGCTCCTCCTTCCAGTGGAAGAATTTATCCACCTACACACCACAGTCTGCAGGACAGGGCTGGGCTGGGCAGACAAACTACTCAGGATTTCTAAGCTTTGATTTTGTTTCCTAGCCATTTAATGGACGTTACAAGAAGTCTTACATTGAACAGACTCCAGCAATTCACATGGCAAATCCCAGTTACGTATCTGTAACTTAAGACAGAAAGTGTTTAGGGAGAATTAGAATTTGATATGGCCACATTTCAGATAGGAAACAAAGTTCCAAACAAAGGTTTCAAGGAACAGCTCTGGAAATATCATTTCTCCACCCCCAGATATTCATATTTATTACACAAACCAGCTCTCCTATAAGGTTTGTATTTGAGGTTTGTTTGCTTGTTAATCTCTACATCACATAAAGAACACCACTGTACAACAGGAAATATAACTGAAAAGGAGGTCAAAATCAGATTACCCTGACAATTTCCTATACAGTCTGGCAATAGCCACAACCCTGCTGCTCTCTCATTCACTTCCTAAGACAGGTGATATTTCAAATGTCTGCATCCTAGATTCTTTATTTGACTGACAATTTTTTCAGATATATGAAGACTTCATATATCTGTCCTGTTTCACTCAAAAGTTCCTTCAATTTTCAGTCTAAGCACCTGCTACTTCAAGAAAAGAGACACCTCCCTACCCCACATTAATCTCCCTAATCTCTAAATGAATTAACAAGAGGTAAATCAAAATGCAAACTATCTCAGCCATTAAAAATACTACTTCTGGGTGGCTAGGTGGCTCAGTCAATAGAGCACTGGCCTTGGAGTCAGAAGGACCTGAGTTCAAATCCAACCTCAGAAACTCTACCCCCCCCCAAAAAAAACTAGCCATGTGACCTTGGGCAAGTCACTTAACCCCAATTGCCCTCCAAAAAAAATACTACTTCTTAGGGGCGGCTGAGTGGTGCAGTGAATAGAGTACTGGCCCTGGAATCAGGAGGACCTGAGTTCAAAACCAATCTCAGACACTTGCTAGCTGTGTGACCTTGGGCAAGTCACTTAACCCCAATTGCCCTGCCCTCCCCCTTCCAAAAAGAAAAAAAAACTACCTTCTTATCTTTCAGGTTGAATCATGATTTTCCCTGCCTCATTCTATACCTAAATTTTAAAAATTTCCATTATTCACCTGATATATTGTGAGTACGTTATCCAACTGCACATTGGACCCAGTTGACAAATTGGCTAGTTTTGCTCAACTGCTTTCTTTACCCCTCCCCCTTTATTTTTTATTATAAGGGATGGCTCTCTGGATGGGGGAGACAATATGGATATACTAGGAAATGAAAGCAACGTAAACCTAAAAAACAATAAAAAAAATTAAATGTATGTAACAATAAAGCTGTGACTTGATAGAACTACAAGGAAAATTCGCTAACACCCCCCTCACACACACACACAATGTCATCTAAACAGCCAACTTACTGAATCCTCAACTCCCAACTAGTTCTAGTTCATGATGTGTGAGCACACTAGAATAAGAATGAGATCTGGATTTGAATCTCAATTCTGTCACTAAAGAGCTGTGAGTCATTGGGAAAGTCATTTCCCTTATCTGAAACTCAATCTCCTCATCTTTAAAATAATGGGGACTGTATTAGATATCTAAAATCTATTCCGGTTTTTATATAATAATCCATGAACATTTTAAGAAAAAGCTATAATTTTATCAGTGTGAGGAACTCCCACCCATAGACCAGAACCTGACTAGAACTCAAAAATTCTTAAGGCAAAAGAAATTAACTGACTTGCCCAGAATCAAACAACTAGCAAATGCCAGAGACAAGATCTGAATAAGATTTTTCTGACTCAACCTAAGCATTGTAGCCCACACAGCCGTGGTGGAGAGAAGCAATCCTTGTGGAAAAGGAGTTTGCAAGCCTAGTCATCATCAACACCTACCGCCATCTAACTGCCAGCAATAAAACAGGCAAGCCAGTCTATGTAACGGAGACAGGGACAGCCAGGGGGTGATGCATGCGAGGTGAACCAAACTATCACTCCACCTTGGCCATCACCTCTCCTCAGATCCTGGTAAAAATAGTTCCGCATTCTAAACTCAAGGACTTAAGGACCCCAACCACCAGCCCTGCTTCCAACCAGACCCCTCTTAACCATCACTGAAGGAAGTAACCCTTGAGGAGAAGGGACCTACCATTCCTACCAACATCAGTCACTGACCAACTGTCACTAATCTGCTAGTAAGTCCAAGAACCCAGAGAAATAGTAGTATCACTACCACCCACCTGTTCCCCCCAAAATCAATGGCTCTACTTCCAGTCCAATCCTAACAAATATTTTTTAGGGAAGATACTCAGGTAGAGATTCAGCCTGTCAATTGCCTCTACAAGTTCACCTTCTTGGCAATCATGGTTATTGAACAGAAAGTTCTTGATACCAAAGTCCGCGGCACCATCAAACAGTTCAATCCTAGAAAGAGATATTACACTAAAGATACATTACAATCAAGTTTGCTGATTCATCTTTATGACTACTAGGTATTTCCTTCTGCCCTGAAGCTGATTCCTCCTTTGGATGGTCTCTGTTAGAATGGGAGATCTTGGAAAGCAGATGCTGCCTTGCTTTTCTATTTGTATGCTCAGTACTAAGCACTGTTTTTGTATATCATAGGCACTTAATGAATATTTTTTATTCATTAAATCTGTCTACCATGCAATGTTTCCTCTACCTATGAAACTGTAATATAAAATTAATAACATCATATAAAACATGTAAAACTTGTACAAACCTAGGAATGTTAGTTTGTATTTACAATGAGCTTTTTGGTTAGCTTGCAAATGACTTCACACGTATTATCACATTTAATCCTCAGCAAATGGGGATGATATATAATTAATAAATATTACCACCCTGATTTTATAGATAAGTAAATGAAGTCCCCAATAGGTTGAAATTTGTCCAAGGTCATTTAGATACTAAGTGGCAGAGCTAAGATTTAAATCCATACTAACTCTTTCAACAAACTTTTACACACACACACACACACACACACACACACACACACTCATATCTCATAGGAAAATTAAGAGCTCCAAATTCTAATCCATACTACCACATTCTCTCACGAATTGACCAGAATAAGCTGAATTAAACCTTTCCATCTGATGATCCTCAAAATTAGTTATTACCTAACTATCCTGAAGTTAATAACATTATGCAATTTCAGACCCAAATGAAGTTACGCTGTATCAAAGACCATCTAAAGTAAAAAAAAAAAAAAGTTCTATTATCCTTGGTATATGAAACTTTTATGAAAAATCACTTCCAAGACAATTCTTCATCTAGGAACTCCTGGCATTTTCTCCATCTTAAAGAACGGTCAGGGGGAAAGTTCATCAAAAATAGGATAAAGCCCCAAGCTCTTTACTGATAACCTACCTTCATTAATTTCTACTTGTCTAGCTACAAGATAACTTAGTTTGACAGATTCAAAACAGAACCATAAAATTCAGTTATGGAAATTCAAATATAGAATATTTGCCTATTTCCAATTACTGATATTAGAAAGAATAAAATAAAAATTATCTTTGAAAGCATATATTGGGGTGGAGGAGGAGTGACAAAATTAAATTCCAAAAGCAAAAAGGCAGTACCTTCTACAATCAATATTCAATTATTTGCACCAGTGGAGGTAAACAGTTGTGCATAAATCAGAAGCTATGGATAATCCAAAATTCAGACCTCTTTCAATCTGAAACATATTTTTGACCTCATATTTAAACACAAATGTGCATGCTTTCCTGGGAATTCATTTCAAATAAAATAATGAAACCACAGGAACCTGGCCAATTTCCTCATTCTGCCCCATGGCTCAACTCCTCCCTCTAACTCAGATGCAAACAGAATGGAAGAACTTACTATGTTCCAAATTTTTAATAAAAATCACACACTCTGAACCACTCATTTTCCTTCTATTCTGAACAACTTTTGCAAGAACAAATTTCCCCAAAATGGTACAAAACTCTAGGACAGCACAGACTCATAGACCTGAGAATGTTCTTAAACCCAAGTAAACCCACTCTCAAAATTTCCCTAAAATAGAACCATATAGTTGAATGTCTAGATTTCAAATTAGCTCCTTGAACACTACATAGGAAGTACATTAAGAAAGTAGATATGTCAACAAGCCTATAATTAACATCAGTATATTCTGAATTTAAGAATGTCTAAAATAACCTAGCAATAATTAAGGTAATCATTAATAACGAGACCAGAATTATCAATTGAAAAGACAATAATTATGGAAAATAAAAAGTCTGGCACAATTTTGAATTAAAATGAATACTCTTTTCCAGTGAAACATTAAAAAACATTTCTAGAAATTTAGTCTTCCAAATGTAAAGCAGAAACCCATATTTGTTAAGTAATTTCAATGAAGTAATCAACCCACCAGGCAACTAGTTAGAAGGAAACAAGAAATATAGGATATGTTTAGCAAAGTGTCTCTTCACATCATCTTGTTAAACAATGAAAGTTCATATGTCTAACAATGGTATATATGGTCAAAAAGCATAAGACAGCTTTTTGATTTATGCTTAAGGGAGCATAAATCCTCATCTGAAGACACTGAATTACCTGCAATCTCAAAAAGTTAAGAGAAATAATTTTGTTCTTTATATCTATCCATGGATAACAATTAAGAGGCATGACTATGTTTTGGCCTGTTTTTGCTATTTATAGACTGCATCAACTCATTAATTTGCAATTAATGTTATCATCAAATAAGGTGAAATTATAATGGTTAAATAAAACACTGTATGGTAATGTTAAATTCACTACCTAATGTCACTCATCAACAAAAATAAAAGATCATAAGTAGAAGTGAAATTCTCTTATAATCAAATTCACATTTTTGGGAACAGAAAGGAACAGTATCACAATGGCTTATGTTAATAAAATCTGCCAATATTAATAAAGCACGCTTGTTTGGACTATGGGTCATAAAGAACTACCCCAGAACCATCTTGAATGAAGGAGTAAAATCAACCTGATGATAAAAATTTGTCACAGCTAAGTAACAAGTAACTTGACTATTGCTTTCTTTTCTATTCTCTCTGGAAAGTGCACTCTATACCTTATAGGATAAAGCACTGATTCTGATCTCTGAAAAGCTCAAATCATACCCAAAATTTTTAAACTATATAATGCCAGGTTTGCATCTTGGTTAATTCATAGGTATTATACCACAATGTCAGTATAGACTAATTAAAAGAAGGTATTGTATATCCAAAAATTGGCTGGAATTCAAACTGTCAACCTTTTAACTTCTCTATAAAGAAAGCTCACTTCCTCACAAAGCTACCAAGATAAGTCATGTTTTGTAATTCCACCTTCCATTAATACCTCCTGGTTGGGATACTCCAAGAAAAAGAAAACCTCTAGAGAAAGATATTATCTTTTCAAGTAATATTTCAAGTTGTAAAAGGTCAGATAGATAAGCCTGAAGTATTTAAGATAACCACTGCAGATATTAGGTAAGTTAAGGATTCCACCTCATTCACCTTTTGCCCCTAAATAAACCACCATACTCCATCCATTATCTCCACAAAATAAATCAACCTTTGCTGTTATGACTGATGACAGGCATGCCTTAGCTTTCATTTAGAAAGAGCTTCCTTCCTCCTGATGGGTCCTCTCCAGTCATCCTGATCTATATCTTGCCACTGGGCTCAGATGGCCTTAGAGAAGAAAGTGAGGCTGGTGACCTTGCACAACCCTCCCTCAAATCCAATTCACTTGCAAGTCCTGGCATTGTCTTCCTGCTATCATTGGTCTTTTTTGAGAAGGAAGGACAAACAACAACAGCTTCCTCCTCATATTAATAATTTTCTCACTATACAGGTTTATCACTATATAGTGGAAGGTTTTTTAACTCAATATTTTGTAATGTTTTAGAACAGACTTAGGTAGTTCAACTATTTAAATAAATAAATCAGTGCAGTATATTTTAAAGATAAAACATTAGGGGCTACACAGTACAAAATGAAACTTGTGATCTATTCTTTTCTCACTGTATATGCTTCCATTTAATTCCAAGAAAGAGGGGAACAAACCATGAAAGCCAAGGCTGTCACTTTCTTTTCCTGGAAATCAATATGATCCTACCTCTGTTTTCACTAGGTAAAAGATCCCAAACTTTTGCCTCCTTGCAGTTACGAACTTCTAGCTTATGATTAATGCAGCATTAATGACATCTGCCATTTTCAATAAACATTAATTTCTATTTTGCAGCAGATTTTCCAACACTCACTTAAGAACCTTCCTCGTTCAAAACAGCATAATCTCAGGGGGTGGGGTGGGGGGAACAACTACTTTCTTAGCGTCTTTTCCTCCCCTCAAGAGGATGGAACAGGGAAATCAAATAATAGAAATGAATTATGGGCCTCATAACATGGAACAGTATCGAAACTAATCAACCAACAGCAAAAGAAGTGCAGGGTTGTTTCTATTTTTAAAATGTTCTAGGACTTTAAGGGGAAAACCCTGCAGAGAAATATGAAACCAAACTGCACAATGAAATCCAAAATGCATTTGATGTCTTCATCCCTGCTAAGGTATTAATCCTAATCTACAAGCAGACCTCTGGTGGTGATTCATCTCAGATCTGTCTGTAAGCTGAATGTGTTCATGCACAGAGAAAATCTCATAGATGGAACTGGGCCTCTCAAGGCAAGAGTGATTCCATAATGCAAGTTTTCATTCTTATTAACGGGACAACTGAATAAAAGATTAATTTGGCACTTAATAAATGCTAGTTGACTAACAACTTACAAAAAAAAAAGACAAGAATCCAGAAATCAACACATAAATCTTTTGGATAAAGATCCTAAATATTTATTTACTCCAGTGGCAACCATAACCATAATGACTGTTCCCATAGTGTAGAGGAGCAAAATCCACAGAACTAGATTTACTTTGTTCTGCAAATGATAACACTTTATTTCATTAAACATTAACTTCTGGCAGCAATCTCATTCTGCCTGAGTGACATATAGCAAGTGTCAGGTCGGCCAGTCAGACAGAAGCAGCACTATGACAGGAACACAAACATGACACCTGGAGCAGGGACTAAGAAGGAGAACTGAACTCAGCAGGAAGACTTTCCCAAACACTGTAACCAACCAGATTTGGCTCTGGGGTTTATTTTACATCCCAAGTAAAAAGGTAAATATTTGAATTGGGGTGATTGTAACTATTGCCAGAATGAAAAGGACCCCCATTATTTTGTTACAACTATTACCACCAAGGGGAGGGGGGGGGAGAAACAGAGTTACAACTCTATATCCTAGGGTTACATCAAGGAAGTATCAACTCTGTGTATAATGTATAGGATAGTGTTACACAGTCAAACTCAGCTTATTAACATCAGGCACAGCTTGACAATATGGTGCTACCATAAAAATTAACTGCAGATAGCAAAAGTTAAGTCCATAACCCAGAAGAGTTTGAAGTATTTTTAAATACTGTCTGGCCTGGAGCAAAAACAAATAAACAAACAACTTGCCAGCATGAACATAAATAGTATAAATATCTCTAATCAGGAATGTCTATTTCCCCACACTTACTTTTTTTAATAGACCTAAGCAAAACAATGTCTGAACACTCTGTAATTATGGAGCAGTAATGACTGCTTCCTTTAGCAATAAAGTTAGGTATTCAAGTTCCCCTTCACTTGGGATCTTTGTGAGAAGTAAAATTCACCAAGAACATCAATCAACAGGTGACTTAGAGCATCACACCAAGTCATTCTTTGTTCCATTCCCTGAGAGGAAATAATTTTGCATTTTTTTCCTGCTCTATTTTTATAGTCTAGAGCAATGGTATTTTGGATAAAAGCCAACAGTTTTCTTTTCAGGGGCTTACCAGATAAATGCCAGATTCTAGAATCATTTTAGGAATATTTTCTCATACTGTTTCACAGAACAGCTCAGAATTAATAAGGACCCAACAGTTACTACTTTTCAAATGCAAATATGCTTCAATTTAGTAAATACAGGCTCCTGTTCAACAATTCGTCTAGTATCTATCTATATCGCTCGGAGAATAACCTTTGTTTTCCAAAAAATTAAAACCAACACATTACAGTCAGGTTATCCCCCTACTCAGCACCAAATTACGCGGTCCAGGTTTCACACTGCACTGGGGAAGATTTTTAAATTATTATGATTTCACATTTTAAACCGTGATGCCCAAAGCAGACCTTCTCCAGTGACAGTTCAGTGTGGTGAGGAGAGCACAGAACCGAGTCCCTAGACTTGGATTCTAATGCTGGTTCCCCCCCCACCCCCAAACTGGGTGCCCAGAGACAAGTTACAAACTCTGTGTTTCATTTTTCTCAGCTGTAAGAAGAGGTTGACTAGGATAATCTCTAAGATTGCTTCCAGCTGTAAAATTGTGAGGCCATAGCCCTGTGGTTCTATCACAGATGATGATCACCATCTAAGACTTGCCCTTGTCTTTGCTAGGTCATCTGTCCTAGCGCAGCAATTCTCCAAGGGCGGGCAGTAGGGGGCTGGGGGAGGGAGGAAGAGGAGAACTTGGACTTCCAGCAGCCTCAGACAAGAGCTGGTGGTGACAGACTTGAAGCTGTTCTAACAATAGGGCATATCCAGTTAGTTTTCTCCAGCTTAAACTTGCACAACTCTTAAGGGGTTGTCTTTATTCCTCCCTTCTAGTTATTGGCTTTACCTTTCTCCTTGTTTGGTGTTAGAAGGGGGAGGGTGCAGGACAGTCTGATTCCCCTCCATCTCCACCACGCACTTTGTATTCAGTTCCAGTTCTGGGAGGGGGGCAAAAAGAAAGAAGAACGTTACAAAGTCTGGGCATCCATCACCCAAGCCCGCCTCCCCCTGCACGGACTACAGATGCCCCGAGCTTTGGGTGTCCTGCATCCCATCCCAACGCTCCCCTTCCACCAAGGCTCCTCAGCGGGGCTTAGCACCCTCTTTTGGAGTGGTGCTGGAGGATGGGGGGGGGGGGAAAGGTTGGCCCCGCAGCAGCTCCCAGGCACGGCTTGGGGCAGAGGCGAGGAGGAGAGTCCAGTCGGTGCACCGGGGGACAGCAACAGCCACTGGAGATGCAGAGCTCTCAGCAGTGGCCACTCTCTGCTCAGCTAGCTGCCCTTCCACCCGCCGGCTTCCCTCCTTCTTCCCCTCCCACCCCTCCACCCCCGCCCGCCAGCAAACCTTCCCACCCCGAGCGCTTTCCAAAGTTGCCCTCCTGCCCGCCGAGCCAAGGGGAAAGGAGGAGGAGGAAGAAGAGAGGAGGAGGAGGAGGAGGGTGGGGGGATACTTACCTCGCCTGTTCATGGGCCGAACTCTCACGGCAACTTTTACCTTGGTATCCGACATGTTTTCCAAGCCCCCCTGCCCTCCCCTCCCCCAGCCAGCCCCGCACGCGCCCGGCGCCCGGACTCCGCTGCTCCCCGAGGGCGGCAGCCCCGTTCACAGGGCTCCTCGCGGGGAAGCCTCCGTGCGCGGCCTCGGCCGCTGCGCCGTCTGCAGCGAAGGGCGGTGCAACGTCGGAAGGTCCATCCTGGGGGAAGCGCAAGACACCAGGAACCGCTGCCCGAGAGGAGAGAGGGGCGGGCGGGAGGAGGGAGGAGGGAGGGGGCGAGGAGGAGAGAGCCTGTAGCTGCAGCGCCTGAACTCTCCCTACTCTAGCCTCGTTTGCATAACTGAGCTCCCCGCGCGGGCGCTTCTCGCCGCAGCCCGGGCGGCGGCCCCATCCCGACCGCCATCTTCCGCCCACAGCCCCGGCAGTGGTGGCGGCGGCAGCGGCAAGTCCTGTCTCTCAGTTTCCCGAGCCTTGCTTTCTCGGCCCAAGAGGCTCCGGCCCCGGAGAGAGCCGGAAACGGCCGAGTAGCGCTCCGCGGGGGCGGGGGAATCGCGGAGCCCCGGAGCTGCCCAGTGAGGGGCGCGGAAAGCACGAATAGGCTCGGGGCGGGCCGCCTCTCTTAGCTCTCCGGAGGCTGGCCCGGGAGGGAGGGGGAAGCCGCGCTCGGGGGCGGTTGCATTGTTTCTAGAGGGGGGGCGGGCCTCAGGCCCCCGTCCCAGGCCACACCTGCGTGGGCGCCCCGCTGAGTTTCTGCCCTGAGGGATCCCACCCGGAATAGCGAAACTCTCTTCTCAGCTTTACGCCAGCCTCCTCCCCAGGCCTGAAGGCCCATTACAAAACGCGACACTTTACCCGCGTTGGGCTGGTCTCATTCACGAAGATAAATTCTATGCAAACAGAAAAGCACTTGCAATGTCTTCCTTCCTATTCTCTGACTTCAATAATAATCCTTGTCTTCCAAGATTCAGACCCGATGCCTCTTCTCTTCTTCTCTCCTGTTCTCTCTTCTCTTCTCTTCTCTCTTGTTCTCTCCTTTTCTCTTCTCTCTTGTTCTCTCTTGTTCTCTCTTGTTCTCTCTTGTTCTCTGCTCTCCTCTGCTCTCCTCTCCTCTCCTCTCCTTTCCTCTCCTCTCCTTTCCTCTGCTCTCCTCTTCTCTCCCCTTCTCTCCTCTCCTCTCCTCTCTCTCCTTCCTTCCCTCCCTCTCTCCCCTCAATCTCTTACCCAAGTGACTAACAGAGGGATAGAAGTGTCCTCATCCAAATAGTTGCCTGTCCCCACTTCAGGCCTGGTGGAGCAACACATGATGATGTTCAGCCTCAGTTCCCTCTGTTTCTCAGTTCTATGACTGTGTAATGTTACAATACAGAACACTGTCCTGCTACCATCCTGGCCAGAACAAATTTTGTTGTGTCTTTTTTTTTGGTTTGTTTTTTAAATTTGCTTTGACAGGGGTGTGGAGAGGGGAATGGTTGGCTTAGATGAGTTCTATTGCAAGGCTGGCTTATGCTGGCCTACCAAAGCAAAGTAGATGATATTCCTATCTACTTTCCAGGTGTCACTAAGTGAGCTTGAATTAGAAATTAGCCTTTCTCTCTCCTTCATCACAATGTTATCTTCTTTGGTGTCTTAGACTATCAACCAGCTGAGATTGCTATAGGTCCTGTGTATGATTCCACTCTTGGAGAGATTTAAAATGTCATGAGGAGCAGAAAAATTGTCTAGAACCAGAATTTTCCCTCAGTTCAATTCAAATGCCAGCTACTATGCAACGCCTTTCTTGCAACTCTTCTAGTTCATATAGATGTCCCTTTTTTAAAAAGTCCTATATACTTATTTGTATCATCTTCATTGTTGCCCTAGCTCATATTTATAATAACTCACTTTATGGTTTAGGCTTACAAGAGAGGCAACCATGGCACATGGTGGATAAAGAGTTTTTCTCAGCATCAGGAAGAGCTGGGGTAAAGTCCTGTCTCTGATACTGACCCTGTGACCCTGAGCAAACCCCCTGTCTTCTCAGTGCCCCCCAAAAAACTCTCCAAGACTAGGTTGCAAAGCAGATGCTGATCTGCATTGGCAGAAGAAGTTTCCTCACTGGGAGTTCCCTATATCAGTGAAATTTTAGGTCAAGTTTTTAAAAATGATTTTCAGAGTATTAGATGTTCATCATTCCATTTGATCCTTTTCCATTCCAGTAATCCTATGGTGTAAATAAAGAAATTATTGTTACTGTTCTCACTATATAAATGAGAAGAAATGGGTCAGAAAGCATCCAGCAAATGGGAAGCCAGGAAGAAAAGGTCTTGAGCTAATATCATAAGAGGATCAAATGAAAGAAAAAGAAAAGACTTTGGAGAAATATTGTATTTGTCTTCAAATATTTAAAGGATTGTTTTACAAGAGGAAATAAATTTGTTTTGGTTGACCCAGAGACTACAACTAGGAGCAACGATTTGAAGTTGCCAAGAGACATATTTATGCATGATATAAGGATAAACTCAATAACAATTAGAGATACGGAACACTGAAAACAGGGTGCCTTGGGAGGTAATGGATTTTCCTTTACTAAAGCTATTCAGGCTAAGGCTGGATGAAATTGGAAGAAAATTGGAAGAATTGAAAGAAAAATTGATCTCATTTAATCTAACTTCTCACATTATGCAGGAATCCTGACAGGTGGTCATTCACCTTCTGATGGAAAGCTTTTGATGATAGAAAACTCCATAAACTCAATATTGTTGCATTGCTGCAAAGTTCCAATTTTATAATGCCTGTTTTCCCTTTTTTGGTTATAGGTTTTGGGTTTTTTTGGGGGGGGGTTGTTTGTTTGTTTTTGAGACAAATATCTCCCTATCTCAATCAGATCTCTTTCAGCTAGATTTCTCTATCTGCAATGGCTATTCATAGGCCCATTCTCACTGTTGATCAGTATTGGACTTCTGACCTTCATTTCCAGCTCCTAGACATTCACAATATTGGCGCAGGACTTAGTGCAGACACCTGATAGCTCTGACCTTTTGCGGCTCAGAATTCCTGATCAAAATCAATTTATTAGCCTCAATCTCCCTATTAGGAAGGATAAACAGGTTTGTGACACCTCACAGAGATGTGATTATATAGAACTTTAATTAGAACTGAATTTATTACTGAAATGTTTCTCGTAATTTTTATTCAGCTAATCTACCTTCTGGAGCAATATAGACTGTGTCTATTTCTCTCATGTAACAACCCTTCAGGTGTTTGAACATAGATGCAAAGTCTTACCTAAAGTCTTCTTTTGGCATAACATCACCAACTCCTTCAATAGTTTCCATGCACTTTGCCATCTTGATCAGGCTCTTGTTGATCCATTCCAGTTTATTCATTTCTCTCTTAAAATAATGGAATTCATAGCTAGAAAAGAACTTGCAGATAATTCACATTTTCATGCAATGTTTTCTTCACAAAATTCTCTGAAATAGTTATTTCAAATATTGTCCCCATTAAAAACACATAAAGCATGGGAGAGAGAATAAGTGACTTGCTTGAGGTCACTGAACTTGTAAGTCTTAGAACCAATTTTTGCGGTCCCAAGCTCTTGTGACTCCAAGTCGTTTAACACATTTTAGAGATTATCTAGTGCTCCTTGTTTTGCGCAGGAGGTAACTGTAGCCCAGAGATATTATATCATTTGCCTGAAGTAATGTAGAAAGCAAGTAGCAGGGTGAGTGACTCCAAATCCAGAAACTTTCACTAGAATATACTACTTCATTAATATATTATCCAGAACTAGAAATGACACTCCATATTACCAGCAATAGGCAGATACAAAAATTATCAGCGTAGTATAGTCATGGAAAGCAAGCATATCAGGTGCTGACTTCAGGAAACAATGAGGAAAACCCCCTCCTGCAGGAGCAATAATTAACTGTGTATGAGACATTGATAGTTGGCTACTGCTAGTATAATTAGACTATCCAGAGTAAGTCTGCAGTGTCAGAGCAAAACGTTGTGTGATTGTAAAGCAGGGTAGGGAAGGGTCCCTAACAAATGGTAAAGTGACTCATGAGAATCTTAGGTACCATCTTTGCCTTTAAATACTCTAAAATTTTATGTGATATCCCTTAACTCAAGAAGATATCCAGATGATGTATCTTATGTTTAGGTGTGGGAATTGCGGAGGGAATCACCACAGAAATACCATTTATCTGGTCTCTCTGAAGCTCAGGGAGCAAGCTGCATGCTAGGAGAATCACCCAGCAATGAAACTCAGTATCCCTAGACTCACTTGCCTATCCCCTTTATGCCTGAAGCTGTTACTTGAGGCCATGCCCTAAGAGCATGCTTGTTCTAGGCCTTTGAAACTGATATAATCTGATCAATACCAAATAAAGTGGATCTAATACTTCTCTCAATCGAGATGCTTTGTTTCTATTAATGCAGCCTAAAATAGAATAAGTTCTTGTTGAATAATTACAGCTGAAAGTAGGTCTTGTGTAAGTGATGGAATTTAAGGTATGTTTTGAATAGAACTTGAGAGATAATATTTAGTGTTTGAAAAAAAAGAGGCATTTCCAAGAGAGGAACAGCATGACAAAGTATGTGGAAGTAGAAAGGAGAATTATTTGTTTGAAGGACAATGAATGGTTTGACTGAATAAGTCAAAATGAACCAGAACTGAAAAAAATTTGAGTTCAATTCCCTCATCATTGATCCAAATCTGTGGGGGAATGACTATGAAATAATGAAGTCTTCACCTTGAAGGAGAGAAATCTAGGATGATTGGCAAAATGTAAGAGAAAACCAGTAACTCATATTCGAACCTATTCTCCCAAAACAAAATATATGGGAGAAATCCATATCTATATTTTTTGGCCATGGAAACTTCTACTTAAAACAACAATCTATACACTAGACCACTTTTTCAAGGCAAATAACCTTAAGAGCCCCCTATCTAACATTCTCACTATTCAGCACTAAAAATCTGTTCCAAACATCTTGTGGGACATTTACCTTCATAAATATCTAATTCCTAATATGACTATATTTTACTGATCACTATGTACCTCTAAATGTATGTATGAACATATAACAATATAAAAACATTTCTGTGACTTGTAATTTGGATCAAACATGAGCTACCTAAGGGGC
Organism: Pseudocheirus occidentalis; assembly: GCA_028646575.1. Taxonomy (NCBI): domain Eukaryota; kingdom Metazoa; phylum Chordata; class Mammalia; order Diprotodontia; family Pseudocheiridae; genus Pseudocheirus; species Pseudocheirus occidentalis. The sequence continues at coordinate 143,437,634 of CM053594.1, read as the reverse complement.
CGTTAGTACTTTGAAAATCATTGCCTTAGAAATCATTTCAAGAATCTCTAGCACAAGAATTTTGACCTCATGAAATTAAAAAGCTTTCACATGAATAAAATCAATAAATACAGAATTGGAGGAGAAACAGTAAAGTGGGGAAAATATTTGCAACATATTATCACCCATGAAGGACTAATGTTCAAAATGCACTTGAAATAGACAAATGGTCAAAAAATATGAACAAAAGATTTGAAAACTAAATAACCTCTATAAAATACATTCTAATAGTAAAAGAAGAGCAAATTAAAACAACCTTAAGGTCTTGTCTCATTCCAGGAAAGTTGGCCAAGATAAGTCAAGGATAGAGAAGTTGTGATGAAGTAGCCAGGAACTAGTTAAGTAGAAACTTTATGGACTTAAGAATGAAGTGGCCAGGAACTAGTTAAGTGAAAAACTTCATGGACTTAGGATAGGAGTCAAGAAACTAGCCTAGAGTAATTTGTCTATTCTCCATTTGTTTTACTTCTCAGTCATCATGCCCTATGCACCTCTCTGCTTACCCTACAACCCCCTACCTACAGATGTTATCACAGACTCCCCCCTCGCTTATTCTTCATTCTTCTTCATGCTTGGTCATCATGTCCTGTAATCACAACCCCCCTTGCCTCAGCAACTTATTTGTACCTCCAAACAATGAAACTATACTGTATAAAAGATTCTGTATCCCTGAGCTATTTGCTGATTCCTTCAGATTGGCACAAGAAGGACAGCTGCCAACTGGCTAATTAAAGCTCCTTAAAACTTTTCATTCACACTCTGTGGTCACTCTGTTAAGACTTGCCATTTCCATGAGACTATGAGAACACAAGCTCACTGCTGGAGTTGTAAAGCGGTTTCGCCATTCTGGATTTCAATTTGGAATTATGCATGAAAGATGGTAAAAACTATCTATACTCTTTGATTCAGAAATCCAATTACTACTGTATATACCAAGGAATACAAACAGAGAAACAAAAATCTTATACATGACAAAATATTCATAACACCACTTTTTGTGGTGGCAAAGACCTGGAAACAAATGTGCCCATTAATTAGGGAATGGGTAAAAAATAATAAATTTGTGGCATGTAAGTGCAATTGGGATGTTATTTTCCAGTAAAAAATTATGAATATTAGGAAGTCAGCAAAACATAGAGATATTTGTGTGAACTAATACAGAGAAAACTAGGAGCCACAGAGTAAATACAGACCTAGATAACTGGGAAAAATTAATTTTTATAAGTAAGTCATGGCAATCTAATAAGAGGGAGGACATCACCTAAATTAATTTATTTATTCAGTTCTGTACAGACCAAACTACCAAAGGATTATTTAATAGAGATGGAAAAAATAACAACAAAATTCATTTGGAAGATCAAAAAGTCAGGAATCTCAAGAGAAATAATGAAGGAAAAAAAAAGGAGGAAGGAAAGGGACCTTTCAGTAGGAAGTCTAAAAATATACTATAAAGCAGTTATCCTCAAAAATTATTTGGTATTGGATAAAAAAAAAAGAGAAGTCTATCAATACAATGGATTGGGGGGGGGGGTGGAGGGAGAAAGATAAGCAGGAGATAATACATAAGCATGTATTAAGCCCTCTATGTGCTGGTAACTTTACAAATAGTATTTCATTTTGATCTTCACAACAACCCTATGAGTTAAGAACCATTATTATTCTCATTTTTACAGTTGAGGAAACTAAGATAGAGGTTGAGTGATGTCCCCTAAGAGTCTGAGGTCATATTTAAACTCAGGTTTTCCCCAGACTCTACCTGCTGCACCATCTAATTGCATAATGTATGAGAGCAAACAGTAGTTATGGTATTTGATAAACTTAAAGATCCCAACCACTGAGGTTGGGACTATTCAACAAAAGCTGCTACTAAAAGTGAAAAGCAATATAGCAGAAATTAGCTTTAGATTAATGTCTCACACTATTATATCCCAAGATAAATGCTAAATGAATAATGGCTTGGATACAAAGAATGACATCATTTTTAAAAATCAGAAGAACAAGAATGAGATTACCTTTTAGATCTATAGGGAAGGAAAGCGTTCATGACCAAACAAAGAATAGAAAGGATCATAAAAGATAATTAGGCAATTTTGATTACATAAAATTAAAGTATTTTTGCAGAAACAATACAAATGCCGCTTAAATTGGAAAGGATATGGTTAACTGGGAGGAAAATCTTTGTAGCAAGTTTCTCTAATAACATTCTTATTATATCCAAGATACATTTTAAAAAATTATTCAAATTTGAAAGAGACATCTCCAATAGATAACAAAAGGAGTTTTAACAAAAAATCCAATGAAAAAATACCTCAAATCAGTAATAATGAGAGAATTGCACATTTTAACTATTCTGAGACTGTGCCTCACTCCAATCAAATTGGCAAAAATGGCATAAACAGGAAAATAGCAATGTTGAAGGGGCTATGACTAAAGAGGCACACTAACTCTGCTGCTGGTGGAGCTATGAATTAGTCAAACTATTTGTAAAAGCAATTTGAAGCTATGCCCCAGATGTCATTAAGCTGTGCATATCTTTTGAATCAATGATACCACTAGTAGTCAAATACCCCCAAAGAGACAAAAAGAGGGGGAAAAGTACTTACATGCACAAAGATATTTGTAGCAACTCTTTTTGTAGTAGAAAAAAACAAAACTGAAAATGAAGGAAGTGCCCATCTATTTAGAAATGGCTAAACAACAATTTATATATATATATATATATAATATGGTGTGTGTGTGTGTGTGTGTGTGTGTGTGTAGGTAATGAAATATTATTGCTGTATAAGAATTATAAAATGGAAGGCTTCAGAGAGAAGTTGCAAAGTGAAGTGAGCACTACTATGAAAATAGTTTATACAATAATAACATTAAAAGAAAAACAGTTTTGAAAATTTGAGAACTGCAGTCAATGCAAGGACAAATCATGATCCCACAGTACAAAATATTGAAGCTTGTTACCCACTTCCTAACACAGAGTTTATGGATACAGAATGAAATATTTGTTTTTGGATGTGACCAACGTGGAAATGTGTTTTGAGTAAGCGTATTGGTTATGAGAGTTTCCTTTTTCTTTTTTTGTTCAATTGGATCATGTGTCGTAAAATGAAGAGAAAATAAATGCTTGTTAGTTGAAAACAATGATGAAATAAAGAGCCAAGAGAACTATATATATATATATATATATATATATATATATATGCATATATATATATATACACATATACACAACACTATAACAATGTCAAATTGAAGGTCACTAAAGGGAATTTGAAGTCTGGGGAGTGGAGGGAAAAAAAGGAAAATTCTGGAGAAGAGATAAGGAAATAAAAGCTCTTCACACCAAAGAAGGGAAGGACAAGTAGGGGAAGTTGTTGTGTAAATTATCGGCAAGGTTTCTTTTTTGAATGTTTTTGCTTAGTTGTTTTTCCTTGTCACCAGAGAAGGCTAATTATGGAGATAGGAAATTACTTTAACATAATGATAGAAGACATTGATAAAATGCATTTTTAAACCAAAGTATCCCCATCACATAAAATGCCTCATAGAAGAACAGCTTCTATTTAATGTCCAAGAATTTTCTCATCATATTGTCAATGATATGATGAATGTAATTTGTAAACTATTAAATGATAAATAAATGTGAGTTATTTTGGTTATCATTAAAATTATTCTAGAGCTCTACAATATCTTCAATTGAATTAAACAAGTATTTGCATATTATGTGTCACTACATGCAGAGATTGTACTTCATGCTGGAAGAGATAGAAAGTTCGAATAATAGTCTCCTTTTGTGATCTTATAGAGAAATAGGGCACAAAGGTGGGTGGTTATAATATACAGAAATCTTATCATAGTGGTACAAAACCAAGTCTATGAGAAGCTGAGACTTTATAAAGAAGTCCTTTGATTTGGACTTTCACAGAATCTCAGAATTGGAAAGGACCTCAGTTGCTATCTAAATTCTCCTGAATTGACAGTGATAAGGGGGCATCCAGCCTTTGAAAATTTCTAATAAGAATAAATGTACTACCTCCCAAGGCACCTCTTTCACTTCTAGTCAGCTCTAATTGCTAGGAAATGTTTCCTCATAGCAAGTTTTGATTCTCCTCTTTGCAACTTCTACCCTTGACTCCTAGTCTATTTTCTGGGACCAAGAATACTAAGTAATCCTCATTCCATGTGGCAGCCCTTTAAAAAGCTGGAGACAACTATCATAGCAGTCATAAGTCTAGTCTTCTCCAGGCTAAATATTCCCCATCTATTCAATAGATCCTCTTATGTTATAGCATGATAGCAAAGCTCCTCATAGCTCTCATCCTCCAGTTTATCAATGCCCCTCCTAAAATTTGGCACCCTACCACCAAATAGGGCTCTCTCTATGTTTTCTGATCACAGTAGTGTACAACACAATTATCATCTGTGTTGGATGTTACACCTCTTACTGCAATCTAAGATCAGATTAGATTTTCTGACTACTATATCAAACTTTTGAGTCATATTGAGCAATCTATTAAAACCAACACTTTTTTTTCAAACTAAATTCTGTCCAATCACACCTTCCCTATCTTTCAACAAGTTTTCAATTCAACAAGCATATATGAAGTACCTACTGTGTTCTAGGCATTGTGCTAGGGAAGCAAATAAAAAAAATTTGCTTCAAGAAGTCTACACTCTATAATGAAGGTAAGAGTCCAAGGGGAAGGGTGGAACTGAGGGGATGGAGAGAGAGGGCTATATACAAAGATAGGTAGATAGAATAAATAAACAAAATAAATAAAAAGTGATTTCTTGGGGAACACTGACAAACAGGGTAGTCAAGAAAGGTCTCATACGAGGAAGTATATATTAGGAACATTCATTGCAACAATTTTAATTAGAAATGTTTCTGTGAGTTATAGGAATTTTAAAATAAAAAAAGACTTGATCAGTTTCTCCTATTTCAATTCCAATATTTGGAAAAATTATCTTTATCATCAAGTGATGATGATTAATCAACTTTTGTGAATAAGGAGGGAAAAGGAGAAAAACCAAGGTATAAGACTTCTATTTCCAGATGAGAATTTTAAAAAGATATTTTGTGCAACCCATCAAGGCCTCAGGACAGATAAAGAGAAGATGAGTGCAGCCTTCCAATTCTACTTCCAGAAGGGGAAAGAAGCTGGGTCACCTCTCTTAGACGGCTTTCCAGCTTTCCCATTTTATTTAGAATAAGTCCTATTTCTGATATGTTTGGGATACTTCCTCCCCTGGGGCATCCAGGTAGCACAATGGATAGAGCACTGGACCTGGAATCAGGAAGACTTAAGTTCAGATTTGACCTTAGACACTAGTTGAGTCACCTTGGGGAAGTACTTAATCCTGTCTGTCTCAGTTTTTGCACCTGTAAAATGCTCTGGAGAAGGCAATGGCAAACCACTCCAGCATCTTTGCCAAAAACAAACCCCAAATGGGGTCACACAAAGAGTCAAAAACAACTAAATAACAACTTCTTCCCTTTGGTGTTTTTTTTAAGGGACTTTATTTCTGTGTGTGTGTGTCTGTGTGTGTGTGTAAAATTATTTATTTTCAGTTTTCAACATTTACTTCCACAAGATTTTGAATTTCAAATTTTCTTCCCTTATCTCCCCTCCCCCCACTCCAGGACAGCATGCACCTTGATCGCCCCTCCCCGAATCTGCCCTTTCTTCTATCCCCCACCTCCCATCCCTCTCCCCTCTATTTTCCTGTAGGGCAAGATAGATTTTTATACTTCATTGCCTGTAACTCCCTCCTTTTAGGGCTAGCTCCAGGATAGTGCTTGTGAGGAACGAAGGTATTTATTATCTGTTACTTCTACTTCTGTATCTACATTTAAGTATCTTTGAGCTTTTTAACTGCTTGAAGGTGATAAAGGAGACAGAATCGGAATATTCTATCTATTCAAGATCATGTCAATGTTTTCTATGATCCCAGGTGCTATGGGATCTTTTAAACCCAGAAATGAAATGTCTATAAAGTTAAAATTAGGGAAACAGGAGACTTTTTCAGCTGCTTTTAGGGGTAAAAACAAAAGATAGAAGCAATGAAAACTTCGTAAGTATATAGGACAATAAACCACTGGTATTGGGATGAATATCCCCCCGCCCCTCCCCCTTCAATTTCTAAATTGCCAGAGTGCTGCCAAAGGGATAGCAGGCCCTTGGGGTGTCTCTCAAGTGAAAGGGAGCTTTCAAAATGAAAGTGACCAAAGTTCTTTTGAGAGAGGTGCTTACCGTTTTTTTTTTCTTGGTGTTCTACATACAAGTATGAATTCAAACTGTATGAGGAAGAGTTAAGTAAACTTCTAGTATATAAGGAAGGGAAAGTCCTCAATTATTAATATAACTATATAAATGTTTTTATCTATGTAAACATCTAGAAAAGAACATCAATTAATTTACATTCCTGGGGCACTATGACACTTGCAGCTTAAGAAAAAAATTCTAAAAAAGCATCTTTATATATGATTGCTTGGGGCATAATACCACAAACCAGATACTATGAAATGAATCCCAGCATACTTTAATGGGCTCTAAAACAAGGTGAAACTTAATCTCCCTGAAGAGAGTTAAGAATTCCAAGAAGGGAAGTAGAAGAGGGTGAATGTTCTAGGCATGGGTACAGCCTTTACAAAAGCCTAAAGATAAGAGATGGAATGTTTTGTTTTGGGGAACATCAGTTAGATGAATATAGCTAGAACATAATCAATCATAGAGTGTGTGAAGGGAGTAATTTGACATTCATTTGGAAAAATAAATCAGGCTGAGATGAGTTTTAAATACCAAATTGAGGAATGGCAATAGGGTACCAGCCAATTAAGTTTGTTGAGCAGAAGAAGAAAAAGTTAAGGTCAGTACTTTAGGAGTATCAACGTGATATCTGGGTGTCGGCTGGATTGGAATGGGAAAGGATGGATTGGCAACAGGGAGACTAATAAAGAGATTATTGAAATAATCCAAGTCAGAGGTGATAAAAGCCTGAACTTTGGTCATCTCTATGTGAATAAAGAGAGGGGGATAGATTAAAGATGTGTTGTACATGTATAATCAGACAGAGCTGGCAACGGATTATACATGTGGATTAAGGTGAGTGAAGTGTCAAGGCTGATTATGAATCTGGGAAAAATAAGGATATGCTCAAAGAACATAAGGAAATTAAGAAGATGGATGGGTTTATGGGGAAAGATAAATGAGTTGCAGTTTGGACATTTGAATTTGAAATGTCTATGGGATATCCAGGTGAAAATATAAAACTTACCATTGGTGATGTGGGGCTAGAATCCAGGGCTGGATATGTAGATTTAGGGGTCTTTTACAAAGAAATGATCACTGAACTAAAAACACTGATGAGATTATTAAGATTTAAATGGACAAACAACATGGAACAAGAAGAAAACAGGACCCACGACCCTGTGGGATAATCATACATAAGGAACAGGAAGGGCATAGATGGCAAACCATAAAAGAAAATGTGGAGTGATTAGACAGACAGGAAGATAACCTTATATTTGTGAAATTGATTTGGGGCTTTGAAGGAATCACAGAGGTTCAAAGAGCTGTGCTAGTACAGGTAGGGTGAACATTACAATTTATCCTTCTCCTTCCCTCAGAGTAAGAGCATGGTAATGCTCCTTCTCTCATGTCCTCAACTTGCCTGCACACTAGGCTCACATTTTCTGCATGTTTATGGTAGGAAGAATTCAACAGGCACAAAGGGAAAGGAAGAACATTACAGGTGTTAAGGAGCATCAATAGATCAACCTGTTTTTTATTAAATATCTTCTATGTACCAGGTACTGTACTAGGCTCTGGAGACACAAATGCAATGAATGAAACAATTTCTACTCAAAAGGAGCTTATGTTCTAACCGGGGGGAAAAGATCTATGTATGTATATAATAAATACAAGTTAGGGAGAGATCAGTTGAGAGAATCAAAAAAGACTTTATGTCAAAGGTAAAACCTGGGTTATGACTTCAAGGAAGAAAGTCTCTTCATAAGGCAAAATCAAGGAGGGAACAAAGGTAAGGAGATTGGAAAACTCAGGGTCAGAGTTATCTAATTTGGAACTTAAAGTATGATTAGATTATGAATGCCATCACCACCTCCATCACTACCATCATCCTCGTCCTCACAGTCTACATTTATACAGGACTTTATGGTTTACGAAGGCATTATTATTATTAGGCATTTGTATAACCTTTCACCAAGCACGTTACATGTCTGATTTAATTTGATCCTTACAACACCTTTCTAAGGTAGGTACTACAGGTGTTGTCATTTTACTGTTGAAGAGAAAGGGTCAGAGAGGGTCTAATGACTTTTCCATAATCACAGAACCAGTAAATACTAGAGATGGGATTGGAGCTCAGATCTCTCTTCATTCCAAATCTGTCTAGTACTCTTTCTGTAATACTCATGTTATATAAGTAGTGTTCCTATTATTATTCCCATTATAAAAATAAGAAAGCCCAAGAGCAGGGAGGTTAAGCAACACCCAAGGAAACACAGCTAGCAAGTACTTACATTTCTCACACCTAGGTCTTCTGACTCAAAAGAAGACTGTTGCTTCTCCCACCACACTATGTTTTACCTTTCAAAAACAACGTGTGAACTTTTCAAAACTATATGCAGATGTTATGAGAATTTTCAGGGTCCTTACTAGCTACTAGCCAAATATGCCACATAGGACATAGGCAGACAGGTAAACTGCAGGTTCACTCAAAAGTGTGACATACACCATCAATAATAGGCAATGGACTAGCAGATAACATATGTGTGTATGTGTATATATGTGTGTATATACACATGATAGATAAGCACATACAAATACACACATAAACATACACATACATGTACACACATATACACACATACATATCATACTTACACACATACAAATATACGTATACGTATACACACATACACATATACATACACATACACATACACATATACATATACATATACATATACTCTCCTCTCCAAAGCCTTGTGAGCCAGAGAGAGTAACAAAAGAGATATGTTTCGTACAAATTTAATAAGAGCAGGTACTTAAAATTGTTTTGAAGGAAAGAATATGTCCTTGTTAGCATGGCTGTTTACACTAGACCAAAGAAATAGTACCTTCTTTATCAGTCAGTCAAAAAGCATTTGTTAAGGGCCTACTAGGTTTTTTTTTTTATCAGATCCAATAAAGAGAGGGGAACAATTTCCTTGAACTATTTGAGGTTCTCTGAGTTTTCTTTTGTTGCTATAAAGAAGGGGAAGTATTGAAGGAGATATTCAGTACTTGTTGAGATATTGGATAATTTTTTTTTTAAATAGCAAGTATAGAACAAAATGAAGTCAGTTATGTTTTGCCAGAAATCTACTTTCAACACAGATCAAATCCCTTTGCAACCAATAATTAGTAACAAATGTGGGTCCATTCATTCAACTAACATTTATTAAGCATCTATTGTGTACATAGCAGTATATTTAACTTCTGGGGAAGAAAGGTTAGATAAGATTCAATTCTACCCTGATCTCTTAGAATTTATATTCTAGGAAAAATTAAATTATCGATTGGTAGGGCCTGAAATCAAACCTTGGATCTTACTATTAGTTCCACATTTTAATCACTAGAGTTAACTTTTAAAAATAAGTCATAGACTTTGTTGGCCCTGATGTTTACACACTTTTCCAAGCACTATTAGATGGAATTTAATTTCAGTGAAACTAAATATTTTGGCTGTTCCTTTAGAATGCCTTATAAGGTTTAACTTCTATTAATAGTAATAGAAATAGCATGATCTTTAGAGAGACTAGAGAGTCCTGGTTGCTCAAATTATTAAAACTTATTGTGGCTCTATTTCTCTATTTGCATAAATGAAATTAAATATTCAGCTTATTCAAATGCTATTAAATTTAAAAAGATGCTTTTAAGGTCTGAAAATGAAAGGTGCATTGTAAATATAAAGTATAGTATAGTGACTATTATCTACCATCTATAAACCCTTGAAACCATATGTATGAACGGGAAATTCCTGTAGGGCAGGGACCGTTTTATTTAGAACTTATTATGGGCCCTGTACAGGCGGGCAAGCCTTTAATCAACCCTCTTTTCCCCCAGTGCCTGAGGTCATATCAATGTACGACATTAATGGCTCACAAGATGGCCGATTCATTTATTTTAACTCTTCTGTGATAAATATTAATTATCACAACAAAATAACAAGGCAATTGACAGCAACCATTAAAGCAGTTTTTTTTAAACAGATGGTCTATCCAATCATTTTCCTGCATAGAGAAACAACTAAAATCACAACCTGTTGTTACTAAGTAAGAGAGTGACCTCGTGTAGATGTACCCTGCTGTCTTGAAGGAACAATAGTTTCTCAAATAGCGACAAAGCAGCTGATACGAACCATCACAGGAATTTCAGAAGCACACTCCTTTTATAAGACCAAGCAATATGGTTATTTTAGTCAGAAATAAACTGACGAACTGGCTCTCTGGATGACATAAAAACTGCCACATTTTAAATAGTCAGAGGCTCATAAAAAATTCTTTTGGAAAGACTGAGGGATAGTCATAGGCACAATCTATTATTTAAATGTCAATTTTCCTATGAAGCCAGTTAACAACCCAGATGTGCATCTTACATGTGCTTCAGTAAAACAGCAATTAGACTGTACACTGGTATTGTGTTTTAGTTTACAAGGCATTTTCATATGTGTTCTATAATCTGATTCTTATAACCTATGAGGGGTACCATGGTAGAATGGACAGAGAACCCCCTTTTGTCAAGATCTGGGTTAAAGTTTTGCCTCAGATACATACTGACTGTGTGACCCTAGTTGTCACCTAACCTCTCAGTGGTCCAGATCCCCCCCTCTCTTTTTCCTTCTCTCCCTCCTTCCACCTCTTTCTCCCTTCTCTTTATCTTTCTGTCTCTGTCTGTGTCTCCTTTTTCTTTATACTTTCTTTTTCTCTCTTATACATACTCATACACACATTGTTTATATGTATGTATACATGCTAAATATATATATATATACACACACATATACATACTCATATCTACCTGTCATTTATGTATCCATATCAATACATACATATATGTGTGTGGATACACATACATATACACACACAAATCTAGTCTCTGCTTCTAGAGGGACCCTTGATTTGCTTCTTATTTACGAGTTAGAAAATTGAGAATGGGTAGAACTTCTGCCCACCAGCCTTGCTACACAGTTATGAATATTTCAGTCAGACAAGAAATTTGCCTTAGTTTGGCAAGAGCATCAACACAAATCATATCTGCATTTCCCTGTCTGGTGTAAGAATCACTCAGCCTGATTCTTGACTTCAGCCATATTGCTACTTTTTATACAGATGTGTGATATCCTAATTAGCTGCATAGAGTCTAGCATGATAAGCAACTGGATTGCTTGGTTTGGTAAATGATGGAAACTGGGCTCTTAGACATGATTTTTGTCTTCGGGGCTTTCTGTATCCCTTCATTGTGAGGGGGATCCACTGGGGACATTTCTGAGATAACAAAAATAACCAAGAGGAGAACATAAAAAGTAACTCCCTTTTGAGCAGTCAGACCTTAACTTCATTATTTCAAGGATCTAGGGTGTGGGAATTCCCTCCTTTGACACAGGTCACAAAATCTCTATGACAATAGAAAACAATTTTTGTGAGTTGCTATGTATGAACAATTCATCACCCTTTGACCAATGATGTGACAAACAACATTCCATCAACAATTTCCATGTCTTTTCACTGTTCCTGCCTCAGCTCTGTTTCTCAGAATCTCTAGCTTCACTCCAAGTTTAGCTAAAACGCCACTTTCTGCATGAGCATTTTCCTGATACTCCCAGATGCTAGTGCCTCTCCAACCCAAAATTAACTTGTGCTTAGTTTTTATATATTTGTTTTGTATACATTATATCCCCTAATGAAATCTAATTTTAAATACAGAGACTCTTCCTGTTGATCCATATATCCCTGGTACCTAACCCAGTGCTTGGCACATGGAAAGCCCTTAGTAAATGCTTACTGACTGACAACTACATGAAATTTGATATTATTAAATAGCAGGAAAAGGGAAAATATGGGCCAGAAAATAGAGCCAATCTTAGGAAAATCTTAGGAAAAATCGTGCCATTCTAGGTTCATAGATTTGGAAGTAACCTTAGAGTTCATCGAAGCTAAGCTCCTTGTTTTACAGATGAGGAGACTGAGATCCAGAGTAGTGAAGTGATTTGCTGAAGGTCTCACAAGCAGTAAGTGCCAGAGCCTGTATTAAAATTCATTTTCTCTCACTCCAAAGCCAATGCCCTTCCCAGTTTTACCACACTGCCTCTCTAAATTTTGAAGTTTGTTTTCACCCTTCCATTCACTTTTACTTCACACAGATATAAGTGTGGAGATAACTGGGTGATAGTTCATATAATTCTTGGCCAACCTTTCTTGTCTCTGGACCTTCATGTTGTTCCCTCTTGCCCCTTCTGGACTTTGAGAAGTCACATTGTCCTTCTTCTCCACTGGCAGTGGTCTGTTAGATGTCTCATCTTCTCAGGTTAGGTATCTAATTAGATGAACTAATCTGTGCTTATATGGTCTTTTGGAGGAAACTCTTATATATTGGTTGTTTTTAGAGGTATATTGCTATGTATTGGTATAGTCTCAGTGACTATAAGAATTTGAGCCAGGTAGGAGAGGCTAATACAAGAAAGAAGAGGAGTGGAAGAGATCTCTCGGGACATTTTGGGCCTCATGAATCACAGAATTTTGATAAAATTCAATTCAACATATTTAAGAGCCTACCATGTGTAAAGCACCATACTACAGATAGAAAGACAGAAAAATAAATCCCACAATCTCTGCTCTCATTGAGCTTACAGTGTACTGTGGGAACATGGCATGTACCCAGATATGTTAATAGAAGGTAGGAAATGAGATTTCCCAACAAAGTGCTATAGAAATGTTTGAGCTGTTTTTAATTCAGAAGCCAAAGATCCTAATCCTTGATATAAGTGCTGTATTTGAAATTCTTGAAAAATTGAAAAAAAATTGAGAAACCCAAATTTATAATATCAAATACAATATCAAATGCTTGTCTCTTTTGTCTATTATAAATTGCTTCAATAGCAATATTCCATAAGGCTTCTCCTGTCGATTCTGCCCATGGTTTTGATGCTTTTACAGGTAATAAGACATATTGTGGTTGTTTAACTAAAAATATAACACTACCATAATTAAAAGAATGTCTATTAATAGCCATAGTAACTGTACAATCATACACATTGGTTTGATAAAGTCCCAATATCGTCATTTCTACATCCATTTTATAGCATATTAACCATGGAAACCCTGCGGGTGTTGTTAACTGTCCTACAAATTTATATTCAAACACATCACATCCCCTTTCAGTTGTCTTAACATACTGTTTCCCATCTGCAAAAACTTTGTTCCATACTTCCCATGTATAATCCTGACAAGTTATATATTTACATGTTTCCACACATACTACAGTTTTACCAATTACCAAACCTAATTGCCAAATATAAGGATGACAAGTGCCTTTCTTAGTACATAGGACAGGCGCTGGTATATGAGTAAACTTATAAATGTTTCCTCTATGATCAAACATAGAATTCCAAAAATACAAAGATTGATCTGTAGCAAAGTGTTCTTCTTCTACTCTTCCAGTTGAACAGAGATTCAACTGAGCCCATATGTTCATTGTTCCAAATTTACATGGTTTTAAAGTGTTTTTAACAATGGACTTATTAACATGAGTGTTTTTGATTTCCACAGTCCACATAGAAATGTTAACACGTCTTGGATGGAAAGAAGTGTTGTTCATA
>CM053594.1:143403964-143423214 GCA_028646575.1 Pseudocheirus occidentalis | reverse complement strand
GTCTTACAGTGTGATCAGTGTTCTGGGCTGGGGGGTAGGGACAAAAAGGGGAGAAAATTTGTAACTCAAAACCTTGTGGAAATGAATGATGTAACCAAGAAAATAAATTAAAATTAAAAAAAAGAAAAAAATCATAAATAAGCAGATCCTTATACAATATACCACAATTAACTAAAATAAATACATGATCTAAGTACTAAAGATCACACAACATAAAAAATGTGAAAGAAACTATATTATGTACAGCTACACCTAGGGAACAAATTTGTTACCAAACTAGAAATGCAGTCAATTTTGAAATGTAAAATAGTTAATTTTGATTACATTAAATTAAAAAGCTTTTGCATGAGAAAATTAATGCAACCCAGATAAGAAAGCTAGATGTCAAATAAGAAAAATCAAGTCTCTTATAAGGGTTTGATATGCAAGATATAGGGGCCATTAAGAGAAATATGTAAGACTTCAAAGGTTCTGAACAAATTATTCTCAGAACAATTGCCAACTATTAACCAACAAATCATACTAAAGAATGTTCTAAATCATTAATAATTAGATAAATTAAAATGGAAATAATTGTTTTAACTTCAAATTCAACAAATGGAGAAATATAAAAACCAATAGGAATAGTTTTGTAGGAGTTGTGGAAAAATACCCTATTATCCTGATGGCAGAGCTATGAATTGGTACAACCATTCTGGAAAGTAGCACTCATGAATGAAGTAACTAAAAACTAAAATTTCTACACTCTGATGAAGAAATTTTGCTTATAGGCATATGCCTATTGACCCCAAGAAGGTCAATGACAAAAAGAAAGGCCTCACGTATACCAAAATATTCATAACAGCACTTTTTGCAGTAGCAACAAAATGGAAACACAGTAGATGCTTATCATTTGAAGAATGACTAAACAAACTGTGATACATCAATTAATGAAATTTCACTGTGCTGTAAAAAACAATGAATGTCATGACTACAGAAAAGCATGAGAAGCTTTGCTCTGCAAAGAAAAGGAAGCAGAATATAGATAACTATACATAATGATTAAAACAATATAAATATAAAATCAGAAAGAAAAAAGCATTGAAAAAGTTGTAATGATTGAATTTGACCTTTTTCACACTTCTCTGAAGAGATGGGGGGATTATAGATTGTAAAATATTGAATATAAATGTCATTTTAAAAAATAGATTCATTTTGTTAAACTGTCTTTTCCACTCTTTTTATGCTTTCTAGAAAGAGATTACTGTCAGAGAAGGGGAAGATGGAGGAGACTGGGAAATGTAGATGATGTAAAAAATAAAAGTGAATAGTAAAAATTCATTTTATAAGTAAATAGATAAGATAGATAAATGTCCAATCTCCAGTCTAAGGGCCAGTGGATATTTATATCTTTGCAGACAAAGGGAGAAGTAATTTGAAGAGTTTGTCTTTCCTATTCTTATTCTAGGTTGTTCTTATAGGTTTAAATAAGTCTTTGCAATTTTGGTTGTTGTTATTGTTGAGTTACTTAACTGTATCTGACTCTTTGTGACCCTATGGACCATAGCATTCCAGGCCCTTCTATGCTCCACTGTCTCTTGAAGTCTGTCCAAGTTTATATTCATTCTTTCCATGATACTATCTATCTCATCCTCTGTCATCCTCCTTTCCTTTGCCTTCAATCTATCCCAATATCAAGGTCTTTTTCAATGAGTCTCATCTTCTTGTTATGTGGCCAAAGTAAGTTTCAGCTTTAGTGTTTGACCTTCTACTGAATAGCCTCAATGAATTTTTTTCAAGTATTGACTGATTATATCTTCTTGCTGTCCAAGGAACTCTCAAGTCTTCTCCAGCACCATAATTCAAAAGTGTCAGTTTCATGACACTCAGCTTTCCTTGTACTTCAACTCTCACAGTCATTCATTGCTACTGGAAAAACCATAGCTTGGACTATGTGAACTTTGGTTGGCAAAGTGATGGCTCTGCTTTTTAGTATTTGCTGTCTAGATTTCCTATGGTTTTTTTCTCCCAAGGAACAAGCACCAGCCTATGCTCTCTCTATACATAATCTCCATTTTCTTTTTCACTTTCCCCATGCAAACTAGAACCATATAAGCTGTGTGATCTTCAGTAAGTAAATAATCCTTACAAGATTTAAGATTTGAGAGATTTAATCAAAGTGGTTATTAAAGGTAAATAGCATTTATGGTCTTAAAAATCTCTAATAATACTCTCTAAACAGCTTGAATAGCAGACCCTGCATCAACAATGCAGTATTCACAATGCCTATGGTAACTATAAATAGGCTGGTATGGTTATTAATCACAAAATGTAGCAGGCTCTCTACATGGGAAATATAGCTAAAACATTTATTCAAACACTAGAAAACTGAGTGCCAAAACCAGACAGTCAAAACAGTCACACTAGTTATGAAGTTGGCACACGTAGTTAATGTAGCAAACACTCACATTCTCAAACCTTCAAAACAGGACAGGCTACCTCTGGCAAAGATCTTCCTCTCCTTACTCATGCAACTGCTCAGCATCCATGCAGCTTACTCCCAGAAGCTCTGATCCCCCCCCCCACCCTCTTCCTCCACAGGTCCTGTCCTTGGCAATCCTCAGCCTGAGTCCTTAGCAGAGATTCTGGCTGGCTAAAAAAAGGAGTTCATGCTGCAGCTGCAACTGCTGCCGCTGCTTCCAGTAACCACCATACTGACCTTATCTTCCCTCCGGCCTTCTCTTGCTCCACCCCTTCCTGCTATGTCAGCAAGTTCAAGGGCCATAACCATTACAGACCCCTCCAATGCAACTCCAGCTTATTGGGTCCTCCAAACAAACAGGAGTTGCTTGGATGGTGCTAACGTCAGAAGCAAAAGTGAATCACAAAGTGGGAAATAAAACAGCTTGTTTAATTGACAAAGGAGATGTTATTTCAACTCATTAGTCATACACACAGATATACACATATGTATAATATATAATACTCCATATGTACATGAAGTATTAGATATAAATCAAAAGATAGTAACCAATTGAAAAAGTGAAAGCATTTTCATTTTTAAAATATCCTGTGAAGACTTTTTCCTATCAAAAAAGGTAGACTTTATTCCCCCCCAAAATAAAGAATCAACCTAGTCATAAGGGGTGAAGAGCAAAAAAATATATAATTGATCAAAAAATATAAATAAAAATATAATTGATCTCTTTCCTATTATCAAGAAATACTGTTTTCATGAACTTATAAGGTCAGCAACAATCAGTTAGCTATATAGAAAAAGAATTGTAAGCTTCTTGAGGGTGGGGACTGTCTTTTACCTCTTTTTGTATATCAAGTACTTAGCCCAGTGACCAGCACATAGTAGGCACTTAATATATGTTTATTGAATTGAATTGAGGAAGGTCAGATAAAAATTAATTATTAATTTGTTGATTGCTGAAGGGTAAAAAAATAGAATGGGAAAAATATTTGAAATTCTTTTGAAAAGTTAAAACTACTACATAAAGTATTTTATATTGTATTATTTTACTAATACATTAGCTAATTCATGGATACATATATTTTTGCTTATACATATATATATATACATATAAATAATAAAATCATGTGAACATCAAATCTGGCAGAATGTGGTGCTAAGAGGAACATAAGGTTAGAAATTATGAACCCTGACTTTTAACTCAGCCTCTGCCACTAATGAGCTGTATAACCTTGAACAAATCACTTAGTTTGGGGGGGGGGTTGTTTTCTCACTCATAAAATAAGAAAGTTGGACTACCTGATCTCTCTGATTTCTTCTAGCTCTAACATGTAGGACCTCTACTATTTACTAATAGTAAATTAATGTCTACACACATGCAATGTCTATGGGGAACATGTTTGGTGTTATTTCAGAAATTTCAATCTTATGGTTTTGTCTTTTTTTTAGGATATTAACTATGGGTAGTGTCGTTATTCATCAATTATGATTGACAATCAACAATTAGTAGATATTTAAGTATCAACTAAGTGTACAACCCTCCTTTCTATGGCAGAGAGACTTCCATGTTACTTATATAAAAGGGACTGCACTCATCAAACAACACCTGACCCCCATCACCTTGAAAAGTGAAACAGTCCAGGTGTAGTGGAAGGAGGACTGGATTGGGAGTAAGAGAGCCTGGTTTCAAGTCATTTTCAACTTGTGGGACCATGAACAAAGCATTTAACCTCTCTCAATTTCATTTTCCTCATCTGTAAAATGAAAGGGTTAGTTAGACATACAGACCAGAGGACCTCTAAAGTTCCTTCCAGCTCCATCTTTGTTCCTTTGGGTGAAGACAATGACAGGAATGTCTTCCAGAGCAGTATATTAAATAGTTGGATTATTCTTTGAAATGCCACATCTGCTAAACTGTAATCTCTTGATGTACATATAATGGCTAAAGTCTAAACCCCAACTCATATCAGGATTAGTCAACTAATCTTGACTTTGCTGTGGTTAAAGTTGCTGACTTATGTCTAGCAATGTGTTTGAGCTTGTGGGAGTAGTCAACTATTTGGTGAGTTAGGCTTAGCTCATGGTTATGAGTATGGTAGGAATAAAGAAAAGCTATATCCCCACATCCCTTCCCTCCACGACCTATAACTGGTCATGGTTCTGACTCTTCCCTCAGCTGTCCACTTTACAGTCTGTGTTGTAAACGAATCTATTGTGTCTCCCTTATAATGGAGGGTCTTGGTCCTTAGTAAAGGGCTTTCTCTCTGCTAAGAATGGACCTACTGGCATTTTTTCTCATATATCCATGATGATAACAATTATAATATTTTGTGGCTTCATTATATAAACATGGAATATGAGAGCTGGAAAGGATCTGGCACTTAACGGCATTCAAGAGAACCAGTTAAAAGACACTGGAATCTGGATTCTATTTCCTATCATCTAGGGATATACACTCCAAGGAACCCACGGTACAGAGAGAAACTCCTTCTGCTAATTTTTTTTCCTGCTGGCTATTGTGCTCAGGTCACACACACATCTGACTCGTCATACCTAAACACTAGTGCACTGAACTGCATCCAGCCTAAAGGCATTAAAGTCTCAAGAACTCATGTCAGGGCCAGAGCAGATTTCCTTCTCCTCAGTCCCCTTCTCTTCATATTCTTCTCTCTCCACCATTTCTTGAACTTCTGCATGTTCTATATGTTTCTACTACATCAATTCCCTCTGCTGCTCTTCTAATAGGTAGCCACACTTGTCCACATTCCACAGAGGAGGAAGGACTGAAAAGAGTGGAGCACTGCATTATTAAGAATAATAACACACAGCAGTTTTTGCTCTAAAAAGCACTTTCCTTACAACAACCCTGTGAGTTGTATAGTGCAAGTCCTGCTTTCCTTAATTTACAAATTAAAAAAACTTATGTTTAGAAAAGTTGTGACAACCATGATCACATAGCTAGTGACCATCAGAGTCAGGTAAGAAATAAAGATCTGACTCTAAATGTAGTATTTGGTGATCTCTAAAGTAGCCATGTTGGGACTTTAATGGTTATTTATATGCTTGTTAAAAATGAGATATTTGCCTTAAGAATTCTTTGGATCTTTGTTGTAGGATGGCAAGGGCCCTGATTGCTGGATGTGGCATGGTATTCCTCCTTCCTTTTAAAAGAGTTGTGCCAAATCCATTGATACCCCAGTTAAGCAATGGTGGGTAAGGACTCAAAAGTAATCAGTCATGAGTAAAGATAATAGTTTAAGTGATTTAGTACTGGTTCTAGCTACAATTAGTATAAGTTGATGAACTCCAGAGACACTAACTAGTCAGGGACACAAAAGAGCAGTTTACTTCCACTCCAGCTATGAGTGTAGATAGTCTATATAGCTTGTTGGCTGAGTTGCTCCTGAACTCCTATCTACATACTCTAATACTGAAGGCCTAATAGTAGCCCAGCCTCTAGAAGTCTTGGCTATGCCCCAATTTGACCTATGACCTCAAGCAGCCTAAATCAGCGGGCAGTCTATCTCATGGTACTAACATCCCCTTACAGATGCTCAGACCTGACAGGGTCCACTCTTCCCCACACCTTCACTTCAGCCTTTTGAAGGTCACACTTGGAAACATCACCAACCAAGAATGGACAAGTAGTAGGAATTGAGATGAGGAAAACCATGTTTACTTGGCAGACTACTTTGTAATAGAAGGGTGAATAAACAACCATAAATGTAAGTAAAAGTGCAAGTCTCAGCATATAGATCTTTTTTTGCTGGATCCCAAAAGATATAAAGGTGTCATTGGTGTACTTACAGGTGATGAGTATTCCTATAAGTGACTCCAACAGTTAGCTTTGCTCTTGAGAAAATCAAAAGTCCACCTTGAGGCTTCAAGAGAGAAGATAGATTTAATTCTCCTTTGCTGTTGAGTTCTCTCTTTAAAAAAAAAAATTTGCTTTGCTGTATCTGAAGCAATCCCAATGCATCGTCCTGATCCACCCAGTTTTGGGGGAGGATGAGATGCAGCCTCATATTTAATGAAACTTTACCTACTTCTCCAGTCTTGGAGGAATTCAGTTGCAAACTTTTCTCCTGGTTTTCATCTTCAGGGAGCTTGACCTTATGCAAACAGACCATTCCATTGTTAACACCTGATTCAGACACTCTCTCCTAGAGTCTAAAGATACCATTCATCATTTGTCTAATTTAAGGAAAGCTAATTTACTCAGTGCCCTGGAATCCCTTGTCGTTGAACTGTTAACCCAGCCTGAGTCAACTGGCTCCCTTTTATTGCTTTTGTTTTTTGTGGAAAAGCTATTCAATTCTTTTGGCATGTTTTAAGATGATTTTCACAGGTGAGTCTTGTCCTTGAAGTATCTGGGGCTAGTTTAGTCATGAGCAGGTTGGTAGTTTGTCATGGACAGGAAAAGTGAAAGGAAGGTTTTAAAAATTATTCACCTAATAAATCAATACTTGGTCTCTGGATCCTAATTCATTAACTCCTCCATATTCCATCTCATACCCCTGGAGTTCCTTATTGCAAAGGGGAATGTATATGAGTGGGGCACAGATAGAAATTACGTGGGAAAGAATAATGTAAAGGTTGATCAAAGTTTGTGTGTAGGAAGAACTGATGCCATCTAACTTAAAGAAAAGAAAAAAAAGTCATTCTATCACTAGGTATGAGGGTAGAGAAGCTGTTGTTTCTCCTTCATTTTCAAAGAGGACCAATGACATCACAAAGGCGATGTCTTAACTTGTGCATGAGCTGGATTTAAGTGAGACAAAGTTCTACAAGATCATCAGCTTCATTCTCTCTTTCAGAACCATCAAAGTCCAGTGGCAAGACAAAAAATCAAGACAACTGGCAATGCAGTGGATGACTTTGGCATCTTTGATGTCTGCTCAAGCTCTAAGTATTTCACAGTACCTACTTCAGATGCCTTCATGAGTTCTGGAGCAAATTGATCTCATCTGCACATTCAACTGGGAAAGTCTTCACTGATTGGGGTAGACACCGCCCTAACTCACCAATGCACCTGTGAATAGAAGCTGTAGCATACCTGTAGCCACACCCCAGTAAAACTGTCTGAGCAGATGGGGTAAACCAGGTTGAGCATAACTGATAGGTAGAGGAACACAGTATCAAGGATGAAATTCAGTGGGTCTATCAACACTTGGCTTAAAGGAGAAGCTTTACTTAAGCTAGGTCACACTTACATTCAGTCCTAGTATACAGTTGTCAAACATCTTTTTTTTTAGTTTAAAATTCTCATATAGTAGGGTGGGTTTTGGGGGAAGGGTTCCAAATTTGTTAGAAAGAAGGTAAAAGTAAATATTTAACAGCTCTTCTTGGTATTTAGTATTGAAGTTCATCTCAACTGTGTATGAGGTAACTTGCAGGTTGAATAAACTGCTAAAGTCCAGGAATTTCAGCATTTCTTCAGTGTTGGGGTCCACTTTACTGATCTTCTGTCCCAAAGCTGAGACCTTAGGGACGTAGCTCTCGCTCCTTTCTCTTTCTTCTTCCACAGTTTAATGGAGGGACCTCTCACAGGACCTCTCTGGATCCCCTTCATTAGATGATTACCATATCCCATGATCTTGTTGTAAAGTTTCTCACTGGGGATGATGACAATCTCCTTGCACACATGCTCTTTGGTATGGAAGTCACTGACCAGGTGGGTATGGTGCATTTCAGTCTTGGTCCAAATGTGACCTATGTTGGCTATGGGAGTAGAGGGGGTGAAGGGACCCAGGTAGTGTTAAGGAAAATATAGGAGTGGAAAACCAAACAAGGGTCCAGAAAGTTGGCAGAAGCTTGGCTGTGAAGATTTAGAGTTTTCTGCTGTGTTGTCTATGGTCCTATTTTCCAAACCTCTGGAGAAGTTTGCTAAGAACTCTTTTAGCATATTTGTGTTCCCCTAATGTTTCTACATGTGGTCCATGGTCAGGTACCATGCTGCCTCTGAACTAGAAAAGAAAATATATCAGGGAAGGCATCAAAGCAGTGATAGTTTGCTCTGCAGGCAGCCTAAAATGACCTATGACATAGTTCAATCCCTTATCATTTCTCACTTGGATACAGTATGTTTAGTACCCAGCAGCAGCTTATTTAGGAAATGTTTCCCAGTGACAGGACACATCAGAGAGATGGAAACTTTAGGTCAGCTCTGTTGTAACCACATTATCTCTGAGACTGTAAGGGTCGAGCACATAACATTATTCAGTCTTCTTGGCTCTTGGCTTTATTTCATTTCTTTTTGAGGGGTGGGGAGGAAGGGTAGAGGCAGAAAAGCCTTGCAGCACCAATGGTGCAATGGCAATTTTCAAGGTGTGTGCCTAGCATAGTGCTTCCCTTGTCCAATAAATATGTAGCTTATAACTCAGAACTATAGCCCTAGGGAGACATTGACTGAATTCAGTCATGCTGGTTTCTCAGTAATAATTCAGCAATGGTTCAGCCCAAAACCACGACTCAGGTTGGTCCGGTAATTTTCTTAGCTTGTTTCACTATGATGATTTCCAGGAAGGGAGCTACATTGCTTGCTTATGCTATCCAATCCAATGCTCCCTCACCGGATAAAGTAAGGAAGCCTTTAGCTATATTCTTTAAAAATTATTTTTTTTCATCTTACATTTGTTTAAGACTATGAAAGGGTAAGAGAATAAGGAGAAAAAGGTGGGAGGAGAAGCAAGCAGCAATGTACAGTATGTGTCTCATAGAATGCTAAAGTAGAAGACACCATAAAGATTATCCAAACTTCTTATCTTACAAATAAGTAAACTGGGGCCTGAAGAAATATTTTACTTGTTCAAGTTATCTTAATTAGCAGCAGAACTGGAACTAGAACTCAGAAGTTTCTGACTGGAAATACGGAGCTCTTTTTAAAAAAGTAGTACATTCAGGAAATCTTTAAAAGTAACATGTTGAATTTATTATGGACTTTTTCCTTTCAAAAGCAAATTATAGATTAATAGAGATTTATGGATTCACATATAATTCCTTTTTATGTTCTATTTTATATATGGAAATGCTCATTTTTGTGTTACTTTGACTCAGAACAAAATAATACAATTTTAAAAGTAATAATTTTCTGTCACTTTCCAAAAATTGCAACTCCTACTCTGTCTCCTCCAAAGTACTTTCTCACACACACAAAAAAACAGTTACATAAAATTGCCTAACATATTAAAATGGTTGCAACAGACACTAGAGGTGACTTTCCACTTCTGTGTTTTATCATTTGTTAACAGAAAGGAAGGATGAATGCCTTAGCTTCCATAATTTGGAACCACCGCTGACTTTTGTGTTTGATCTGAGTTTTGTTGCCTTTCTGTGTTACTTAATTTACATCGTTGTAGTCATTGTTCAATCTTCCATCCCCTCAGGTTTTCCTATGTTTATGAATTCTTCACATTCATTTTCCCGCATGGCATAATGATGTTCTCTCAATCTCTCTTTCAATGTTGTTTTGTTGTCAATATCTGTATGTATAAATATGAGAAAATGTAAATCTCCTTGAGTCAACCCAATAAACCACCTGTTAAGAAGTATTGTTCATCATCAGAATGAACATTTTCTTGTGATGTCAAAAAACTCTTCCAGTTATTTCCTATCACATGGAAGGGACTCCGTGTATATAAGATCATAGTTTTAGAGGTAGAAGGACATCAGAGGCTGTCTAGTTCAGCTCTACCATTCAACAGATGAGGAAACTTAGTTCTAGGGAAGTTAATTGAGTTGTCCAAGTTGACAGAGGTAATAAAAATTAGAGGCACACCTGAACCTAGGTTCTGTGACATCTGAGCCAATGTTCCTCTCTTTACTATACCCCACACTGCCTTCCTCTTGAAGGTTATGCCAGTAAAGTATGACTATTTCAAGGACACACCAGGTCACAAATTACGGCTGCCTGACAAAGATGAGTCTAACTAAGCACAGAGGGACTCATCACCAGCAGTGATGATAGATAATAACCTATATGTAGCATCATATAAAAGAAAGAAAATCATAAAATGGTACCCAGTTCTTTGCAATAGCTTTCTGTTTTTGCAATAAGGCCTCTAGATGGCCCAGTGAAAAGAGCACAGGGCCTGGAGTCAGGAAGACTTGAGTTCAAATCCACCCTCAGATTCTTAGAAGCTATGTGAATCTGGGTAAGTCATTTACCTTCTATCTACTTCAGTTTCCTCATCCTAATTCCTAAGAATTAGGCTTAATAATATCACCTGCCTCCCAGGATGGTTGTGAGGATCAAATGGGGGTAATATTTAAGCTGTACTTGGCACAGTGCATGGCATATGGTAAGTGTTCTCTGAATGCTTATTCTCTTCCTAGTAACAGGGGATGGAAAAAGAAGCAAAGAATTCTAAGAATCACATGGTTTAGGGAACATTTCTACTCATTAGCAATCAGTGGAACTCCAAATATGAGCTCTTTGCCTAGTGACTCAAGTAAATGGGTATATTACTGAAGGAACTGAGTCATCAATACTGACATTCCTTCCATGAATGCACACTGCTCTTCTTGCTCTTTAGCCCATTCCCCTTTGTATAGAGCACCCAGGCGTTATCTCTTAGGTAGGGAGCAAGAGAGGGAGGAAGTGATGAGGTGTAGGAACAAGGCAAAGGTGCTATGAAAAAAATCTAGCACTTAGAGAGACAAAACGTAACATACACTTGTCCATCAGAAATGTGAACCCAAGATCTCAAGGTCAAAGAGATTGCATAGTGCTGTGGTGACAGCAACTTTCTCCTGTTCCATAAGCAATGAGCTAGCCATAATGAGAAGCAGTCCCAGGCAACTTGTATTTATGGAAGCTGTTGCCAGCACCAGATCCACATCCACCTGTGCACCAACATGCTAAGACACAAAGGTCCCAAGGTCTTATTTATTTAAAGACTCATACTGCTGGAAGCTTGAGTTATGTGGGGCCATTGTTGTGTTTTCTATAGTCTTTGCTTACTTATATGATGTACACTTGTGGGGAGCTAAACAAACCAAACTGTGCCTTTCCTAGAATGTCTTAGTTTGCAACAACCTTTGTACTGTCTGGGGTTGCCTGCATCTAAAAAATATAGTGGACCATGCAGATATTGTGGGGCATGCAAATACCTGGTAAATGGTTTTCGGTATATTATTTTAGTGCTTTTGTTGATTCTAGGATGAGTAAAGTATTGTATACAGTTGAGCACCTTACAAGGTCTGCTTGTTCCTTTGGGGAGGCAATGTCTTCATACCAGGGTCATGTGACTAGGGGTCAGTTAAATATTGGAAGTTCAGGGAAGAGGCAGAGTTTGGCAAGAAGTAGGGGCACAGAGTTGATTCTGATTGGGTAAAGCTATGTTCAACATTTGTATAGAGTTGTGGTGTCAAATTCCAATCGACATGGTCATTAATCCATCCATATATAAGGACCACATATTGACTTAGTTTTAAAATGTAATATTATCTGTTTTATTACATTTTTATTTATTTTACTAAATATTTCCCAACTACATTTTAATCTAATTCAAACAGCTTTTAGGGGTAGACCCCTTTGTTTGACACCTCTAATCTAGCTTGACAAAACGGTGTGGCCATCCAAAGAGACAGAACAGGAGCTAAGAGGTTATCTGTTCTTTGAGAATCATAGAGAGCTTCCTACTTTCTGAGTATTCCTACTCAGTGGGGTGGAGTTCATAACTTATTGTCAAGGTGAGGGTGGAACTCACCAAGCACTTGACTTTTCAGATTGACTTGGAACAGATTACTGTTTAGAGTGCCACCTGGTGGTTAAAAATGGAACTATGTGGCTAAGATAAGTTGCCACTTATAAGGGAAGGATCACTCAAAGGTCTTCCTTGAAGAGGTGAACAGAAGAGTAGAGTTAGTTCTAATAATATGAGCCATAAGGCAGCAAAAAACAAAATTTCACGAAGGCACTTGATCATCTTATAGTGCAGTACTCATGATGATCATTTGCAACAACAAAAAAGTCACCATCTGTTGCAGAGGAAGAAGTAAAACAATTTTACATAGAAATTTATGCCACTTTCCAAATTAAATCAGATTTTTTGATACTTGGTGATTTTAATGGAAAAGTGGGTGTAAGGGAGGACAATGAGAAATGGGCCGAAAAATGTGATAAGGAAGAAGAAATAAAAGAAACTGAAGTCTTGTAGAGAAAGCCTCATGTTTTTGTTATTTAAGAAGACAATCAGAAATGCTGGACATGGAATGTTACACATATAATCACACACAAAAAATAAGATTGTATATGATGATGGAAAATGACTGGCTTCCATTTCTTACCATGAAAGATCAAAATCAATTATCAAATTAGAAAAAAATAAAAATGAGATGTGGCATGGAATGAAAATAACTACTACCTGGTCAATTCAAAGTTATTGATGTAAAAAATGAGAAGTGGATAAAAGAATGGATATTGACATAGATTATCAACATTCCTGAAAAAATTTTAACAAATGTAAATTGATCACCATAATGAAGACAACCAAAAAAGACTAGAAACTACCTTACTTTCCATAAGAAATGATAAATATAAATAATTCAAAGAAATATGAGGATTATAAAATGATCCAAACTAATGAAAGTAGACCCCAAAATTATTTACACATTACAGTAGCTGTGCAACTAAAATCCAACAACAACAATATCCAATTCATATTACATCAAGAGAAAGGTTAAAATGATGCTTTAAAAAAACAAGAATAAGGGCGGCTAGGTGGTGCAGTGAATAGAGCACCGGTCCTGGAGTCAGGAGTACCTGAGTTCAAATCCGGCCTCAGACACTTAACACAAAAAACTAGCTGTGTGACCTTGGGCAAGTCACTTAACCCCAATTGCCCTCCAAAAAAGCAAAAAGCAAAACAAAAAAAAAACAAGAATAAAAGATTCTATCAATTTGAAGTCAGTAAATACATCTTTTAAGGAGATGTTAACTATACATAAATATGGAGATGTTATAGACAGATGCACAACTATTATCTCTTTCAGAACATCCCTCAGGTTTTTAAAAATTATTCATCCCTCGGTTTTTGAAGAGGAAATTCCAACCTCTTCATTGTTATGAGATACCTGCAGGGACTCAACAGTTCATCAAGATCTCTCTCCTTGACTGAAACTCAGCCCTCCTCTTTCTGATTGTCCATCATCCCTGTGGCTGCTACTTCTCTTGAACCTCAGCAAATTAACCCCCTGACCTCCTAGGTCTTTTTCTTTCCTCCATTCCACAAATGGTATAGTCTTTAAAAATAACAACCCTTTCTGATGTGACTTAAGTCTGACTCCTGACTCAAAGATGGTAATAGTATTAAT
The DNA here is from genome assembly GCA_028646575.1 of Pseudocheirus occidentalis. Lineage (NCBI taxonomy): Eukaryota > Metazoa > Chordata > Mammalia > Diprotodontia > Pseudocheiridae > Pseudocheirus > Pseudocheirus occidentalis. The sequence goes on along the minus strand of CM053594.1, from coordinate 143,409,440 downwards.
CTCTTCATGACATCACCATTAGACTGTGTGATCCTTGAGATAAGGACTGTCTTTTGCCATTCTTTGCATTCTCAATGCTTAGCACAGTTTTTGGAATGTAGTGGGCACTTAATAAATCCTTATTGACTGATGGTCTAATTCTCTGGACTAGATCTCAGGGGAAATCCTTGAACCTCTGAACAAATCCCAGCATTTCAGTACTTTCTTAAACCCTTATAAGGCTTTACTAAAGAGAATCAATGATCACTAGGAGGTACAATGAGTTATTGTAGAATGAATTATTCCAGACTAGACTAATTTCATTTTTGAAAAGATCACTAGACTAAGTCAAAGAAATACCAAGAACATAGGCTACCTTGACTTCAATTAGGAATTTGACAATTTCTCAAATTATCCTTACAGACAAGAATGAGAGGTATGAACTACTAAATAGATTTTGAACTGGTTGAATGACCAGGAACAAAGTGCAGTCACCACTGTCTAGATGTCAATTTGGAGGTAAGATCTGTTGTTGTTCATTTTTCATTGTCAAGGAGTACTGCATTTCACCATGGACTTGTCTTTGGCCCTATAATATTAATTGGTAACGGTGTACAAGGGAGCATCAGATAATGAAGTACCTGGATTTTTCTGGGAGGGAAGAGAGTTATTGATCCAAAGCAGGGAGAAATCCCTTGTCTACCTTCTATTTCTTTTACCAGTCATTGTGTATTGTATTTTTCCAGTGGTTTTAGCACTCTCCTATTTTACATAAGAGAATGAATAATGTATTTGTAACATTAACAGCAACATCACACCCTACCCTGACACCAACAGTGTTCTAAAAACAATATAGAATGTTTTGTTTTTTTTTACTAATAGTTTCCTTCATCTTCATTCATTACATCAAAATCAAGGCGCAAGGGACATTGCATATTCTTTATGGTAATGAAGGTAAGGATGAATGTCTTCTCTTTTTTTTGTCTTTTTGGAGGGGGGAAGGCAAGACAATTGAGGTTAAGTGACTTGCCCAAGGTCACATAGCCAGTAAGTGTTACATGTGTGAGGCCAGATTTCAACTCAGGTCCTCCTGGCTCCAAGGCTGGTGTTCTATTCACTGTGCCACTTAGCTGCCCCAGATGAATGTCTTCTAACCAAAACAATGAAGAAGCAGTAATATGGGGCTATATAACATGACAAGGAAGCAGTGTCAGGACCTGTATGGTTTATGCAGTGCAGAGAATTCATGGTAAGGGTGCAGAGGTGAATAAGCATTTATATAACACCTACCTACTAATATGCCAGGCACTGTGCTAAGCAGTTTATAAATATTGTCTCATTTGAGCCTCACAACAATCCTACAGGGTAAGTACTATTCTGCTATTATCCCCATTTACAGTTGAGGAAATAGAGGCAAACAGATGTTAAGTGACTTGTCCAGGGACACACAACTAGTAATTATCTGAGGTTAGACTCGAACTCAGGTCTTTGACTCCAGACCCAGGTTCTATCTATTGAACCACCTAGTTTCCAAGTATGGAAAATCTCTTCATTGATACTGATGAGCAACTCTAACTTATAGTCTTAGGAACTAAAAGTTACGGTTGGAGCATTGAAAGGCTGAAGGCAATCACACAAGGCAGTATGTGTCAGAGGCAGAAGTTAATTCCAAATAGCCTCTGGACACTATACCACACTGTCTCTAATGGCACGTGTATCCATGTGTACTTGTGTTAGCATACATATGGAGAGACAGAGACAAAGAAATAGAGGGAGAAGGAGGGTAGAGGGAAAGAGAGACGGAAGGGAGAGAGGGAGGAAGAGAGAGAGGGAGAGATCTTTATTATAGTTGTTTCTGAAGCTATAAAACTATTTGCCTCCCATGAAAACTTGTCATTAACTATCATGGTCAGTTCCCAGTGTTACTAATATCTTTATGATCAAGTCAGACATCAGGAACAGAGAACACTGTTTTGATTCTTTTTCTCCAGTACCTCCTGACTCTTTCCTAGAAGGCACTTACCCTCTTCATCATTACCATAAAGAATGTCTGGTATGTGAGAATGACTGAAATAAACCCCTGCAGTTCAATTGTCTGGGTCTGAAATAATCCTTCAGCCTGGTCAAAGGAAATGAAAACATAGGGCTAGCCCTGCTCATAAACACTGGAGACAAGATGTCAGGGCTATCAGCTGCTGGATTGAAATACTGAGCTATTTAACAGAGACCTATGTGGAGAGAAATGAATGCTCTTTGCTTAGGGAAACAAGAGGGAAGGGCAAACCGAAATACCAGCTTTTGTAGTAGAATTTTAAAAAATAACCTTTCTTAGGTTATTTTAAAGATTTTTTTAACATCTTGAGTTATTTTTAAGATATTAAGCATCTTCACAAAAGTAGCTTTGAAATATGATTAAAACTGCACAATTGGTTCAAAGTCCTTCATGATGTCTTTGTCAAGTCTAACTTTGTAGTTCTTCAGAGGTGTCCAGTGGATCTCCAAAGCCTTCCTTCTACTGTTTCTGTTCTGTTTGTACTTAACTCTTCTTGAATCTTAGATGATATAACTACAGAAAAGTTATTCTCCTTTGTTCTCATAACAAATACTGATCATGGAGAGCATCATTGAGCTTGTCCATGAGGAACTTCAACATGAGAACTTCTTCCAGCAGTGGAGACCACAACCTCCTTATGATTTAATAGATAAATCTGAAGAAGTTACCTGAGAGGTTAAGTGATTTACCCGAGATCAGAGAACCCATAGTCAGAAGTATGGCTATTTCATCAAAAGTAGAATTTGCTAAAACCGTAAGGGAAGAAAGCAATTAATTGTTTCAGTTGACAGGAGACAGTGGTTAAGAGAAAAAATGTGGTCAGCATAGTTTGGTGTCAGAGGCTGCAGGTTCAAATCCTGGCTCCAGTAGTGTTGGGAGAATCAAAACCTCTCTGGATCTTCAATCCCTCATCTATAAAATGAAGAGTTGAGCTAAACAATCTCTTAGGTTCCTTAGAAATCTAAGTCTGTGATCCTTTGAAGATGATTATGCCAGGTACACCTCACTTTAAATGATCTAATTACCATCACTTTTTAGGTTCATCATCTTTTGGATCTGGAAGTGAAATAATAATACTAAGACCTACATGTATCTAACACTTTAAAATTTAAAATGTATATAGCACTTTTAAAAAGTACTTTTAAAATGTATATAAGATGTATATAGTGATATATGTATATAGTATGTATATGTAAAATATGTACATAGTATTTTGTATAAATGTATACAAAATATATATAGTAATATGTATATAAAATTTATATAGTACTTTTAAAAAGTATCATTTTATTTCACTTGATCCTTACAACAAAGGTAGGTGCAGTTATTATACCCATTTTACAGATAAGGAAATTGGGACTGAAAGTGGTTACTTGCCTATGGTCACACAGCTACATAAGTATCTGGGGCAGGATTTGAATTCGGGAGTCTTCCTGACTCTAGCTCAAGCACTCTACTGCTCCACATGGTTACTTCCAAGGAAGCCTTGTTTTAGAAATGTATAGGGGCTTAGCAGTCATCATTTCCAACTCTTTAATTTTATAGATGGGGAAACTGAGGCCCAGAGAGATTGTGACATGGCCAACATCAAAACACCAGCAAAGTGAGGATTTGAACCTAGATCCTACAACTCCAAATCATGCTATTTGTTGTAAAGCAGTGTCCAGATGTCATACTCACCATTATCTTAGCAACAAAACAATCATAAGAGGAGATTTTTCCTAAGAAATGTAACTACTACAGAAAGAAATTACCTATAAGGTCACTGAACCAATCTTATGCCAGACACAAACTGGAGTCACCCCCATCCCAGACAGAGACCCTCAACAACACCCCTACCCAGAGCTCAAAGATCTGTGCTTACAAGAGAGGAGAAAAATATGAGTTTTTCCTTTGGAACCTTTTGGATTCATTCTCAGTACAGACTCAGAAGCTAACCAAAAGGCTTTTTCTTCACTATGCGGTAAATGAATAGGAAATAATCACAAAATACGTTTGCTTTTTATGAAACTAGAGAGCTGGGCACCTCCGTTCCTCTTCATCACAAATCTCCAGAAGCTGGGTCACCAGACATCTTCATGAGTCTCCTACATGTGCTCACAGGACTGAGTCCTCATTGGTCTATCCCCTGTTACTCTTGTATTCACTTGTACATACCAATATTATCTCTGGACATATTGTATTCTTTAGTAGAGTAAAAGTCTTTGAAGATTGTATCTAACTCTTGTCTAACTCTTTGTTACCCCATTTGGGGTTTTCTTGGAAGATATACTGTAATGGTTTGCCATTTTCTTCTCCAGCTCGTTTTACAGATGAGGAAACTGAGGCAAACAGTTAAGTGATTTGCCCAGGGTCACGCAGGTAGTAAGTGTTTGAGGCTGGATTTGAACTCAGGAAGATGAGCCTTTTTGATTCCAAGCTCAGTGCTCTATCCACAGCACTACCTAGCTGCCCCATACATATTAGGAACTTAATAAATGCTTGCTTGCTTGTTTAATTAGTATATGTGGCATATTCATTTAACATTAATTGGGAACCCACAGCGTGCCATGGGTCATAAGGGTAGGACACACAAACGATTCACATCAACTACCTTCTCTCTGTTTCTGTGCATATATGAATGTATGTATATGTACATGTATATGTATATGTGTACATATCACGCTCATGTAACATATATTTGGTCATATATTACATCATTATTATATTTTAATATTGTTTATTTTATCTTTTTGATTATAATTTTATTATTTATAATATAATTCTATATTATAATATAATAATATAATTTTGTTCCACCTGTGCTAGATAGTTCATTCTGATGACATGATTCTGAGGCATCAGAGAGAAGTATGATCACCTCCATTTTCTGGAAAGAGAAACTATGGGACAGAGATGATGAGTGATTTCATTATCCATGGCTGAAAAACAGGTAACCTAATTTTTGACTCACTGTTCTATTGTCTAACCAAGAGCCAGGAGTCCCTTAGCACGTGTGCCGAAAGGCAGAACACTAGGTTTGCTTTCCTTGCGTCCTCCATCATCTGCCTCATCTTGTCACCATCTTCCACATTCACACCCAACTCTGACTCAGTATTGGTCAATTGCTTATTTCTACTTGAAGTAATAAAACATAGTTGGTGCATACTCTTGAATGCTAAACTATTACTGGTACTGCCAGGATAACCCTAGGATGCCCCAAGCCCTGCCTCCTCCACGTAGAATCCTAGGATTCCAGAAGTAGGAGGATTTTAGGAATCATCTAGTACAATTCTTTCACTTTACAGATTAAGAAACCAAGTCCCTCGGGGACAGGGAGCCCCTCCCTGCCCTGCTAGAAAGCTAGAGGGGTGTTGGAGGAGGGCATAAAGGGGAACAGATTGTGGGAGGGGGTCTTACAGTGGGATCAATGTTCTGGACTGGGGGGTAGGGGCAAAAAGGGGA
>CM053594.1:143351267-143403864 GCA_028646575.1 Pseudocheirus occidentalis | reverse complement strand
TGAGGTCGGAAAAGCAGATTTCTTAAGGAAATTTCTGAGAGTTTGATTTATCTGTATGATTTTCAGAAGATGAGTGTAAAATTCTGGCTAAATGTAATCATGTAATAGTGGAATCTGTTTATATTGTAAATGGGAAGGGACTTAAACAACACATTACAAGCTTTCCATCTTATACTAAGAAGGCTTTGTGACATCATCTAACCTACAATACAATCAAATCTATACTAAATATTTTTACATTGTTCCACTTTATTATACTTTTAAAATATGATTTGCATTGTATTTTGCAATTCACATTAAAAAGATCTTTGTGTGAAAGTCAAAAAAAAAAAAAAGAAACCAAGTCCCTGATGGTTACACATCCGAGATTGTGGCAAAGTATTCTACTACACCAAAGGTAGCAAACATGAGAGTGGTCTGAACCAGATAAAAATGTAATTAGGAAATAATTGGGAAAATAAATAAAAATACAATAAGACATAGATAATATTACATTTTAAAACTAAGCCAATATAGGGTCCATAGGGACACTTATGTACAGTTTAGTGACCCCCCCTTTCTATTCAAGTTTGACACCATTGCCCTACATCATCTGCTCCCTCATTAGCTTCTCTATTATAGTGAAGTGCTCTGGGAGTGATCCCAGCCTGGGATGGCAGTAGTGCAGTGAGGGAAAAGGTTGGACAGGGCTATAGGTCATCACCACCCTTAGATCCTTTTTAGAAGGAATTTTTGTAAATTACTTTGTGAGAGATAGAGCCTGGACTTATTCCAGGAGGTGCATTAATTCCTGGGTCTTAAAGGGCATAAGTGTTGAGTCTTGGGCACAAATATGTATTTTATATTTGCTTCTCCACAGACATGAGTCTGGCCCCTAGGGAGAACTCTGTGGTTAGGTTTAGGGTCTCCTCCACTGGACCATTTGCATATATAATTCCTCTACATATTCTTAAATCCTACTACTTCCCTCTCCCCAACTCCCCATTAAACACAGAACTTACTGTAAACAAGATAAAAATGTTCATAACTTAGCACCTTGTATGAAGAAGGGTTAATGGGCCACTGTTCTGTATTCACATTAACACCAGTTTCTAGGGCATCCTTCTGCATGTGATCTCCCTGGGGAAAATGATCGGGTGGATAAAATTATAATTACTCCCAAGCTTGAAGAGCTTCTTTCAAATCCTCAGATATCCAGACTGTAATTACTAGAATATTAAATGAAACAGAAACACACAGATTTGAATGGAATACATATTTGGAACCAAAACCTTGAAAGAGACCAGCCCATGAAGCTCTGGGATCAATTTAATTCTACCTGCAGAAACATGACTTAGTTGTACAGATTTGTATTTATTTGACTCTAAATGTTGATAGATCGCCTTAGGCTCTTTGTAAAGGATAAACTTTCTACTACAATGAGAAAATACATCATGTCTCAAAATTGTAAACAGTATAACATCCATTCTGAAATGAACTGATAATTAGTTCATACTAATATTAACATTTACATGGCACTTTAAGGCTTGCTAATCACTTAATATATGTGTGCATACAGTGTGCATGTATATAAAACATGGGTATGTGTACATATGTATATTTATACACACACATATATATGTATATACATACATATATACATACATACATATATATATATATAAAATCTTATCTGATCACAACAGCCTTGTGAATTAGGTACCATAGGTATAGGAATACCATTTTGTAAGTGAGGAAACTCAGGCTCACAGAAATTAAGTGACTTTTCCATGGTTTAAACAGCTTCTAAGCACCAGAGATAGGATTCTCATGATTCCAAGTCAGCATTTATTCTACTAGTTGTTATTGTTCAGTAGTTCAGTCATGTCCAACTCTACACAACTCCTTTGTCTATGGGATTTTCTTGGCAAAGATACTGGAGTGGTTTGCCATTTCCTTCTCCAGCCCATTTTATAGATGAGGAAACTCAGGCAAATAGGGGTTAAGTGACTTGCCCAGGGTCACATAGCCAGTAAGTGTCTGAGACTGGATTTAAACTTAGATTTTCTTGACTCCAGGTCCGGGGCTCTATCCATTGCTGCCCCATTATTCCATCAGACCGTGTCACTTTTCCACCTATTGGAAAATGGCTTCTTTTATTTATTTGTAAAGTCAAATCAATAGATCTATACTGATCACCCACTGGGGACATTCCCATCTGGGCTGCCCTTCCAACCTTTTTATTATGTGCTCCCCCCCTGAAACTTTACTCAGTCCCTTGAATTCATACATTGAAAACACATTTGCCACTGCAGTCTATCCCTCTGATTAGATGGCTCATCCCAGAACCTTCATTTAAAGAGGGTACCCAGGCTAGCCATGTCCAATTCCTGTCCAGGCTGCATTCTGGACTTTAACTGCGTTGCCTGAGATTGGGGATTTTAGTTGCCCCCACTCCTGAACATTTTATGTGTTTTCTTCCTCCATTTAAATGTAAGCTCTTTGAAGGTAGGTCCTATCTTTCTACTTGTATTCTCAATATTTAGCACATAGGAAGTGCTAGTTGACTGACTAACTGATTGATATGTGTTAATCTCCGTTCCTCTACTCTTCTCTATTTTACTGTCCTATCTTGTCAACAACTTTGATTTCTTTTGCCCTGGTCTAAATCTTAGCTCCAGCATCTACCTCTTTATAATTCCATAGTAAAAAAAAATAGATCTCTAGTAAAACGTTTTGAATCCTTCTCTCCCCTCCCCTTTATTACCCCTAATTTACTAAACTCTAGATGTGAGCTAACCTCATATAGTAGGAATAACATTTATTGTCATGTAGGCTGTGCTCATTTCCCTTTCAGGGACCAAGAAGGCCATCCTCAGGATTCCATTGGTCTGAAGTTTAGGGTTTGAATTACTGGCTTCCTTCTTACTTGAGGTAAGAAGAACCCAGACTATGGAGAGTTGGTGTTCCTGAGGCTGAACTGAATTCTTGATGTTCTGAGGCAGCGGTTCTCAACCTGTGGGTTATGTTCAGTTTGTAACAATGGAAATACATCCTGCATATCAGAAAAATTCGTAACAGTAGCAAAATTACAGTTATGAAGTAGCAACAAAAATAATTTATGGTTGGGGGGGGTGGGGTCACCACAACAGGAAGAACTGTATTAAAGGTTCAGGGCATTAGAAAGGTTGAGAACCACTGCTCTGAGGGATGTGTTACAGCCCCAGAGAATATGTAGGTGGGGAGGAATAGCATCTTTTATTAGTAAATTATAACCTTTTTAAAACGTATTGTAAGTAAATGTATTTTTTAGAAAATGTTTAAGACCCATGAGCTTTTTATTTTGTTCTAATCCTGAGCCTAAACCAATAGAAAGGCCTGAGACCTAAGCCTGGCCTAGAACACTCCCACTATTCAATTTTCCTACTCTTGTTCTCAGTCTCAACTGGAGAAACAAAATAATGGTGATTTCATTCACTATAAATTGAGGTTGTATAGCTAGGTCCTGATTAGTGCCAAGAATGAATTTCATGAAGTAGCCATATTATATGGATTTGTACTGCATGTTTCCATTAATCTGTAACCAATTATCATATTTTACATAATTATAACTTTCAATAGTGTGATCACTTCAAGGCATTCCTTTTTTGCACTAATTGGGACCCAGCTGTAGAACCTTAGGTTATTATTGTATCTCAATAACCCAATTCTAGATAATGATTCCCCATCTCATTTCCCACAGTGACTCTTCCAAAGCTTTTCTTCTCTCCTCTAAGCCTAAACCATATTCTTATCTCTAACACTTGAGTCAGATATACTAGCCTCCTACCTCCGTGAAAAGAGAGGGGCTATTTGACAAGAGCTCACTCAACTTTGCTTCTCCATAATCCAACACAGTGATGGTGGGGTTGGGAGGGGAACAATAAGCATTTATATGGTACTAACAACATGCCAGGTACTATGCTAACTGCTTTACAAATATTGTCTTTGATCCTCGTGATAGACCTGTGAGGTAGGTGTTATTATTATCCCCTCTTAATAGTAGAGGAAATTGAGGCAGAGGGTAAGTGAGTTGCCCAGGGTCAAATATCTAGTGTTTAAGATCATATCTGAACTCAGATCTTCCTGACTTCAGACTCAGAACCCTATTAACTGTAGTACACGCTGTATTTCACTTTGATAGCGTTACTAATTCTTGCCTCTTTCCTGCCTCACACAGAGGAAGATGCATCCCTATTGCTTGGCAAGATTAATTCCTATTTTTGTGCTTTTGTTGCTTTTCATTTTCAAAACACTGATGCTTTTCAGAACACCAACCTTCTCAAAGATCTTGCTCCAGGCATCATTCCCTTGCTTTCATGCTACTGGGTCCTTTCCTGCACACTGTCTTCTAAGATCTAATTATAATAATTGTTGCCATTTATGATCACTTTAAGGTTTGCAAAGCACTTTTCAAACGTTACCTCATTTGAATCTCGTGATCACCCTGTGAGATACGGGGACTACAGAAGAAATGATGAAATGGATGGTTTCAGAGAAAACTGAGAAAACTTGTGTGAACTGATGCAGAGTGAAATAGACAGACCCAGGAGAACAATTTATATAGCAGCAATATTATAAAGAAAAAACAACTTTAAAAGACTTGAGAACTCCAAACCATGAAATGACAAAACATGATTCAAAGAACCAAAGATAAAGCATATTACCACCCTCCTGACAGAGAGATTGACTCTATGCAGGAATAGAAACACATTTTTGGATATGACCAATGTGGGAATTTGCTTGACTATGTATATAGTTGTGACTATATATATTGTCAAGGATTTTCTTTTTCTTTCTTAGTTCTTGTTCAATTGGGGTGGGGAAGAAGGTAAGAGGCAGTGATACTTGTTAAGTGAAAAAAAATTATAAAATTCAATTCTAAAAAGAGAAGTCAACTCTAAAGACATTGCTCCCATTTTATAGATAAAACAACTGAGGTTCAAGGGGATTCTGTGACTTGCCTGTGGTCATACAACTAAGTGTTGAAGGAAGGATTGAAACCCATCTTCTTGCTTCAAGTCTGGGATTCTAACTGCTATACCATGGCATATGCCTTTTTTTTTTTAAAGTTTTTCCTCCCTTCCACATAATCCCTTTCTTCCCTTTAATAGCAAATCCATTTTGAAGAAGTGGCATACTGACCTTCAATAATTCAGTTAGGAAAGTGAAGGATGAACCTTTTCCTGCAGACATTCTTAGATTGCTAAGAGTAAGAAAATCTACCCTTAGAAATGTATACCTTTGAAAATCAATCTCTTGGCACACTCTCCAAGTGTCTTTTGTAATATGCATATACTTTTATATGTGATAACATTCAGTCATTAATACCTTTAATTACCTGAATTCATGTATTAATACCTGAATTCATGTATCAAATAACTATTCACCTAGTGGGAACCCACCTAGCTTAAAACTTGGATCTGAGGGCAAAGAAGTGATGAAAGTCTTCCCCTCTCCAATCCATCCTCTACTCAGCTGCCAAAATGATTTTCCCAGAGTCTTATTATATCAGCCCCTACTCAATAAACTCCAATGGCTCCCAATTGCCTCTAGCATGCAATATGATGTCCTTGGCTTAGCTTTTAAATCCCTTCCCTACTCAGTCCTCAATGTCTTTCCAACCTTAGACAATGATCTCCTTCCTACACTCTCTTGTTAAGCCAAACTGGCCTTTTTGCTGTTCCTCACACTCAATATTCCATCCTTCACCTCCATATGTTGGAACCAGATGAGCTGAACTCATCTCTTCCTCTTAGAATGCTTTTGAAGGAAACTTCCATACTCTGCTCAAATGAAACTTTCTCAGTGAAGCCTATCCTGATTCCCCACCCAGTCTGATCTCTCACCATAACTTTCCATGCATTTATTTTGTAGTTACTGATTTATACACACTTCACTTCCCTGAATATAATGCAGACCCTTAAGGGACTGTTTCATTTTTGTCTTTGGACCCCCAAGGCCTAGAAAAGTACCTGAAACAGAGTTGGCAATTAATAAAGAGTTGATGATTGGTGGTTTGAAAGGAGGTACTAAGAATTGAGAAGGACTACAGACTGTCACTTCCTATATTGTTTTATGGAGATTGGGACCTCTCTAGGTGAAAGATAAATACCTGCTTTTCCCAAATGAAGTCTTCTAAGAAAGCACAGGTAAAAAGAATCTGGGGTCTATGTTGTCCAAGGACTAGTATTGTTCAAACCCTGCCTTATTTGTGAGTAACATGATTAGATGTGTCTAACTTAGAACAAAACATGCAAAATGAGAAATTTTATGCTGATGATATCCGCCCGTGTTATTTACTGTTATCCTAATAATAGCTAGTGATAAATAATGCATTCTTATTACTTGTGTGTAAAAAGTAACTTGGGTAAAGTCACTTAATCTCCCAAGGCCTCAGTTTTTTTAGGAGGATGATGATGATGCTAGCATGTATACAGTTCTTTAAGGTTAGCAAAATGCTGTACAAATGTTATCTCTTTTATCCTCAAAACCTGGCAAATTGGTGCTATTATTATTTTACAGGAGATTATTATTCCGTTTTACAGGCGAAGGAACTGAAGCAAACAGGGGTTAAATGATTTTCCCAGGGTCTCACAACTAGTAAGTGTTTGAGGCCAGATTTGAACTCAGGTCTTCCTAACTACAAGTCCGGGGCTCAATCCACTTAGCTGCCTCTAGTATAAAATGTATAATGAAAGAGTTCGACTAGATGCCCTCTGAAGTCCCTTCTCATGCTATATTCATAACCCTATAAATCTTGGAGACATATCTCATGTTCTAACCCAAGATAAGTGAGCTTTAATGACTCCTCTGAGTCAAATGGCCTCAGGTGTGGCACTGATCCTGGGGTTGGTTTTATTTTCTGTTCCTAACAGAGATTTGATTTTCCACACCTGCTTCTTGCAAACCTGACAGGAGGACAGGAGTTGAATGCAGCTGAATATTTTCCAAAAAATACAATTCATGACTTGAAAATGTGCAACCTACATAAAGGAAAAATTTTGCAGAATTTTTTCTCAAAAAGAATTTCAAACCATGGACCTATGAGTGGTAACCACCAATAAAGATTGGTTTCCTGTCATTAGAATGGATACTTTTATCTTCTCATAGGAAGACTATTTCCAAGATTATATTCTAAAATACTTAATATCTTGTAATAACAAGGAAAGAAGCTCATTGTGGTTTATTTGAAACTTCTCATTTCACAAGTAAGTTCAATCAAATTTGGACACACAAACCATACTACTCATAAACACAAATATAAAACCTAATAAAGAAATTTTGCCTTATGATAATATTTTGGGAAAATGAAAAATTTCAGAAATCTAAATAAAAAATGTTGTTAGATCTTCTCTGTCTTAACTAAAATATAAGATGCAAGTCTAATCTTTTGGTACAGATCTGTGATTCCATAGGGCAGCAAGGCAGTTCAGTGGATAGAGTTCTGGGCCTGAAATCAGAAAGATCCATCTTCCTGAGTTCAAGTCTAGCCTAAGACACCTGTTAGTTGTGTGACCCTGGATAAGTCACATAATCCTGTTTGCCTCAGTTTCTTCATCTGTAGAATGAGCTGAAGAAGGAAATGGCAAACCACTCCAGTATCTTTGCCAAGAAAACTCTAAATGGGGCCATGAAGAGTAGGATACAACTCAACACTAACAACAACAACGACAACATGATTCTTTTGGTAAAATTCCCTCTACCAATCACTGAGTAGTGGTAATGAAAAGATAGTAAGGATACAGCAGGCAGAGCTAAATGTGGAGGGAGTCCCCAGTCTTCAAAGTGTAGGGAACAGTTTGAGTAAAAGGATGGAAGCTGCCTTTCTATTACTACTAACAGGGTGGAGGAAAGATTTTAATAAAACAGCAAGCATTTATTAAATACCAAATGTATACCACCAACCATGCTGGATACTGGACAAAAAAAAGTCCCTGTCTTCAAGGATCTTATACTCTGTTGGGAGGAAACAACACACATGCACACACACACACACACACACACACACACACACACTATTGCTAACAAAAGTTTACATGAAGTAAATAGAAAGTAATCGGGAGCAGGTACCACTGGGGGAAGAGGAAAGGCCTTATGTCTTGGGTAGCATTTGAGTTGAACTTTGAAGGGATCTAAAACTTCTTAGGAGAAATTAGGAGACAGTCCAATCCAGGAAACAACCTATATAATAGCAGAAAGGAGATGTAATAGTGTGTGTGAGGGACAGCAAATGGAGTAGTTTGGCTTTAATGTAGAATATATAAAAGGAAGCAATATGCAATAGTCTGTACATTTAGGTTGCTGCCTGTTGTAAAAGCATTAAATGGCAGCTGACAGAATTTGTATTTTGTCTTTACCAGGCCCCAGGGATTCTGGGCTCAAATAGACCAGGTCTGATTCAGGAACTGATTCCCAAGAAGGTCAGTTTTGTTGTTTATGGACCATTGACACAACTCAGATTTAATTTCCAAAAGAACATCTTCAAAATAGAAGTTATCCATTGTTCATGCTTAATTTTCCCCAAATGTGCTGCACAAGGTCTTCAATTCTCATTCAGGCACTCAGTGGACAACATGAGCAATGAGTATTACATGGCTTTTATTTTCCTTCCCTCACCCCCTCCCCAAATGCCAAAGATGCAAAGGACTCACAGGAGTTCATAACTAGATGTAGAAACATGAAGTACACAATAGCAGGAACATGGAAAAAAGGACATATATGTAGACAGATTATACATGAGGTTCACAAATATCCCCTTTCTCTTCTCTGGCTCAATGAGCCAATCTCATATTCCAGAGAGACTATAGAGAGAATCATGGAGCTTGGTATTTGGAGTGGGGTGATTCAAGATTGGAAAGGACTTCTATGGTTCATCTACAACATGTTAAGTTTTTATGTGTTTTGGTGGCAAATGGAGAAGCACATCTTCAAATGAGAGACCAATTTGGCCCAATATTTCTCTCTTAATTATACAGCTTTATTCCAAGCAAAACTACTCAACATTTTCTCTATGATTCTGGCCATTTTTCTCTGCCACATTTACAACCTTCCAGTATGATAATTTCCAGTAGTTATTAAAAAGTTCATTTATTCATCTTTAGATCTTACAACTTTAAAAAAAATAATTTTGCCCCTGGAGTCCTCTCATTTGGATTATTATGATCTTCAGAATTCTTTTTAATTTTCTAATCATCTTTCTGGAAATGAATTACCTGGAGCTGCATGAAGCATTAGAATTGGAGATCAAAGAAAGGCAAAGACTTCTTTGCCTTATGTCCAATGCCAGGCTATATCACCTATGACACAGGTGTGCTTGAGATCATATAGAAGACTTCAAGTATAGTCAAGGACTCAGTCATTGTTGACCCTGAGACATGGAGCTATTGCTGCCCAAGCCCTTTGGGGGACGCTGTGCTCTAAGTCCTCCAGAAGCTTTTACCATGTGCTACTAAGGAAGACCTTCCTGGGGACACAGAACAGTAATAGTGCTTTAAGGATTACCAAGGGCCCCACCTGTTTTTTGATCCCCACTTAAATAAGGAAACTAGAGCTGAGAGACGTTAAATGACTTAATGAGTATAGTGCATTTAGTCCAGTATATGAGGCAGAATTTGAACTGAAGTTGTTCTGACCCTAAACTCCTCACCCCACAGTGTGCCACCTAGCTGCCTCAACAAACAGCAAGTAACACAAGCAAAGTCAACCTTATTATTAGCACAGCTAATCATTTATTGATTTGTCTTAATAATAATTTTACCCTTCAAAATGTGGAGAAATGAATAAGGGGAATTTCTATTCTAATCTGATTCTTAGCAAACAAAGTTGAACGGATTACTGGGATAGAAATAATGGGAGTTTTCTGTATTGGTGACTATTGTACTTTGTCCTAGAGTTTGTGATATTGGTTGTTAATTGTTTAGTCATTTCTGACTCTTCATGACCCCACTAGAGTTATCTTGGCAAAGATACTGGAGTAGTTTGCCATTTCTTTCTTCAGCTCATTTTACAGAAGAGTTGGATTAAGTGACTTGTTCAGGGTCACACAGCTAGTAAGTGTCTGAGGCTAGATTTGAACTCATGAAGAGGAGTCTTCCTGACTCAAAGCCTGGCACTCTATCCATTGCACCACCAGCCAGATTGCTATCCTTGCCATAAATGCCCTTCCCTGCTGTGCTACAGAATTCTCCCCTGTCTCATTTTCTTTCTCTCACTCACTATGTCCTTCTCCATCTGCCTCCGGACAGCACAATCAGTGCTGCAGCATGAAGGACAGTTTAAAGACATTTACCAAGAACCCTGGCTAGTCTACATTATATAGCCTGCTTACAGGTAAATAGAGGGAAAAAAGCATTTCAACAATAATCACTGCCTTCCTATCCTAGAACTCCATGGCCCTGCCTTCCTTACAATGATAATGCCTCTATCACTAAAGCACCATTCTGAGAGGCTGGAAATTCTCTAGTAGGAAAAACATTTTCCCCTATACAATTAGTTTTTTTTTAATCAGAATTTTTTGTTGAAAATCACTGAGGAAAGAAATGCATAAATATAAATACTATATATGATAATTATATTATAATAAATAAATATGTAAATCTGAGGAAGAAAAGTTAAAGTGGAACCTAATATATTTTCCCAAGACTTAGTATGCAAAACCAGAAGAAAAAATGCATAGAAATACTCCCTTATTCTGTGAGCAACTTCTGTACTAACGAATGGTTTCCAAACTCCAGATTCTGAGATCTAGCAATTGTAGTATGAGGAAGTTTAAAGGCAAAAATCAATCAATATTCAGTAAGCACCTACTGTGCGCCAGGCACCACGCTACGTGCTAGAGATATAAAAAGAGTCATAAGATAGTCCCTACCCTCAAGGAGCTTACAACCTAATTGGGGAGACAACATGCAAACAATTATGTACAAAGCAAGCTATACACAGGATAAATCTTCAACTTGCTGCCTACGTTCTATGTCCTTTATCTGTACAGAGGAATTTTAACCCTTCCTCTCTCAAGACTGTATAAATCTTCTTCAGAACTTCACTGAATATTCAAAATCTACCCATTATCAAAGAAAGTTTCCACTTCCTCCCCCCACCCTACAAAAATCCCTTTAGGAGAGAGGCATCACCACTGGGCAAAAGTGGCCCCCAGTTATGTGTTGCAACCATAAGGACCAAAGGGACATAAGAAGGTTTGGGGGAAAGAGAAGGTAGGAGGAGAGGGGCACCGGTAAGGGAGAAAGAAAGATGAGAAGGTTCCAAAGAACAAACTTCAACTATTTTGTGGTTTTGTTTCAACTTGCTTTGAACAAGGGCTTAAGTGACAAAGATAATTATGGGAAGGTATTTTGTGATTGTGAACTAGATGTAGAAACCTGAAGTGACATCTCAGTGAGAAGTTGGGATTTTAACCAGAGGAGAACAATTATCTTTTCTTCATTAATATTTTATTCATCTAGTTGTTTTCTTCCCTTGCCTCTTTATGTAAACAACTTGTTTGCTCTCGCTGTGACAAAACTCTTGGCAGGATGAACAAGTTTGCTTTAAAAATCTTTTCCTGGTAATATTTTCCTTTGCAACCACCCCTTGACAAGGATAAGAGGGGAAATACAATCAGTTTGTACACAGTTTATAGGGAAAAAAACCAAACACAAAAAACCAGGAGCTAAGAATACCAGAGCTTTAATTGCAGAACTTAACTACGCTCCTGGGTTTCTTTTGGATACAAACAAGTCACTGACTCAATATACCACATAGAAGAGAGGGGAAGTATGGGAAAGATGATTTATACAGTTCTTTTAAGATGCAGAGGTGCCTCACTTTAAAGAAAATCAGTTTGTGGCACAGTGAATAGAGCACTGGCCCTGGCGTCAGAAAGACCTGAGTTCAAATGCCACCTCAGACACTTAACACTTACTAGCCATGTGTGTGACCTTGGGCAAGTCACTTAACCCCAATTGCCCTGCCCTTCCTCCTCCAAAAAGAAAAAAAGAAAAAAAAAAGAAAATCAGTTTATAGTTGATGTGACTGGTCATGCCCCGCAGGAAGAGCCTTTCCTTCTTTTTGGGTAGATGTGAACTCAATCACGGCGTTACATTTATCTTCCAGTTACTACACTTTTGATATAGCTCTTCCTTTTATTACACATTGACTCAAGTTTCCAGAATTCTGAAGGATACATTAGTTGAGACCTCGTTGATGTTCATACATGTGAGTCCATGGAGAAGTAAGGGGAGGGAGTTCTGAGGAAGAGAGAAGTGGAAAAGGGAGGAGAAAGAAAGACAGACAGTGACCTCTAGCTGTCCCGTGTTCCCAGTGGATCCACTCCCAACCTGTCTTAATAGAATGTAAATCCTAATAGAGGAGAAGTTGTTTGAAATCTCTTATGATCTCAAATTCTTTCTCCTCTAGTCCCATCAAGGTAGTACAACAGAATGTATAGGCCCTTGGGGAAACAGGCTCACCAAAGGGGTGAGTTGTTAGGCTCTTTAGAAATCCCAAGTTCCTTGCAATAATACTCCCTATTGTCATTCTGGAAGCAGAGGTTATGTAGACTGTACTGATATGGAATGGCAACAGTGACAGTATAGAAACATTTTCTTTTAATGAAGAACTCCTTGGAAGGAAATAATCTCTCACCTCACATCTAGCCCCAGATATAGAAGACCGTTTTCTTCTCCCTTCTTAATAAAGTTTTAATGAAAATTTCCCTAAAAACAAGAAAAGCTTATCTACCATTTTGCTTTCATTCATTCACTCCTTATTTAACCCAAGTATTTATTTATTTATTTAACCCAAGTGCCAGAATTCTGGCAGATATACTGATGTTCAGTGATGGGGATTTCTCTCTAATCTTCATGACTTATTTATTTTTGTTTTTTGGGTTTTTTTTTGCTTTTTGGAGGGCGATTGGGGTTGTGACTTGCCTAAAGTCACATGGCTAGTTTTTGTGTCAAGTATCTGAGGTCACATTTGAACTCAGGTCCTCCTGACTCCAGGGCCAGTGCTCTATTTACTGCACCATATAGTCGCCCCTACTTTTCTTTTCTTTTTTTAATTTTCTTTTTAATTTTTTGGAATAAAACAAACACTTCCATAACAGTACAATAAAAAAGATGATTGCACACGAAACTTCAAATCTACATATATATCAATCAATCAAATCAAATATACAACAAAATTATCACGTTAAATTCTTTTTTCCTTTCCCCCTCCCCCAATAGACACAAATAGGTGTGTGTATATGCATATATACATACTATGTGTATATATATATATATATATATATACATATATATATATGCATGTATGTGTGTAAAATTATTCTATGCAGCAAGATTTCCTTCTGGGAACATCAGAATGGGGATTGTGTCTCTCAAAGTGCCTCAAGGTTGCCAAAAGTTTTAACTATGCAACATATCTGGCAAAATCACTTTAGAATAGAAAAGAAAAAGGCCTAATATCCAAGTCCCTTTTTAGCAAGGCAATTGCCATAGTTCTCCCTGTGATGAGATCCATTTCCCTCCAGATTCAGTTGGAGTTCTGGTAAACTCATAGCACCATTAGGAAAGTCTCTCCCTTTTGCATAGGTGTGATCACTCCTGAGACTGGTTCAGTATCAGCTGCTCCCGTCATTCCCTCTGAGGTTTTTGTTCCCTCCCTCCTGTACTGCTGGTCTTCAAGGTTTCCACAGCTTTTGACTTGAACCTGGAGCTTCTCAGCATTATCTGGCAGTAACGGTCACTTCTTCTAGGCACCTCTGGGTTCCTTGTGGCTCCACTATCCAGAAAGCCCCATGATCCTCTTTTTATTGCCTGTGTCTCCAGCTTTCTTTCAGCCTGTTCAAGAGAGGGAAGGAGTCTTTTCAGGACATGCGTGCTATACAAATTCATTCAAGAAGCATTTTTGAGTGCCAAATTCTGTGCTAGATGGAGCGAGTGAATAAAACATAATCTCTCCCCTTAGCTAATATGGAAATATTATCACAATGTTCCAACACTAAATGATGCTGCAACTGGCATACTTGCCCAGGATCCTACAGTCTGGTAAATTGTATGCCCAAAGCAACTAGGAGTCTTCCTTCACTGGCCCCTTTGTATGTGCCTCTCAGAATCAGCACGGATGGAACTAAAGATAGGCCTGGAAAATGAATACCTCTGACAGGGAGCTCCGATGGGTTGGCCTTATCTCTAAGTGACTAGAAGGAACTACATATGAGTTAAGTTTCTTGGACCAATGACAACTAGCTGCTAAGAAGAGGAAGCACAGGCCAAAGGATCTCAATTCAAATCCCAGCTCTGCTACTTACTCTCTCTGATCTTGGGCAAATCATTTAACTTCTCTGAGCCCCGTTTCCTCATCTGTAAAACGTGGGGGCTGGACGAGGTGCCCTTTTAGGTCCCTTCCAACTAGAAATCTTTCTACCTTTGTTCCCAAGGCTCTGGATTTGGCTGACAGGCTCTTGTTTAAGATTGTGACCACTAGTCTCCTCTCTACTGTAATGGGAAGCCATTCAGAGAAGACAGTGAATGCTCTTTCCTACAGGACATGGTTACATGTACCGTGCACAAGTGCACAACTGACATCAGTTTGTAATAAGGCTAGGATATGGCCCAGGGCACTTAACTTCAGCAATAAAAATCAAAAGAAAACAGTCACAAGGCCTTTTTCTTTCTTTTTTTTCTCCTTAAGCAGAGAACTTTCAAACAGGAATCAACATTTTTCAAGGACCTGGTTACTAAGCAGATTTTCTCCATGAGGGAAATCAGCCCTCTCACTGAGGAAATCTTGGGGAGTGCTAACTGAAAAAGCCAAGGAGTGTTTGATGTTATCATCTTCCTCCTCCACCCTTAAAATAAATTGCTTACAATGTCTTATCTAATCAAATGAATGTAGGAAAAAAATATACAACTGTTCAAATGATAAAAACAGAACATAGCCTAAACATGATTTTTTTTTAAATAAATGCCAAGTAGATTTCATCAGACAGCTACAATCTGGTTAATGCCCTAGACACTGGAAATACACATTAACCTCCAATCTTCTTTTAAAAGATCCTATAGTTAATAAGCCTTTCTAATGGACTCCACTGGACTCTGGCAGTAAAGAAATTTTGTTGAATGGAGTCAGTTGCTTAGAAAGGCAGTCCCCCATAGGGAAAAGAACATCAGCTGTCGATAGTCAGGAGGCCAGACTTTGAACTCAAGGCTCCGCCATTCATTCCCAATGTGAGCTTGGCAAGGTCACTTCACTTCTCTGGGGCTCAGTGTCCCCATCTGTAAAATGAAGGGGTTAAATTTAATCATCTTCGAGGTCTGTTATTTTATGAGCTGGATTCTATTCCCAGTTTTCAAGACCTAGGAAAGAAGCCCAAGTACTTCTCAGCAGTAAATTAGCAAGTGAAAAGGACTGTGAGAGAAACCCAGCTATTGGAAAGCCAGGAGGCTTAACTCTTTCCAACCTTTTCAGTTTTCTCACGCCTGTGTTTCTAAGTGTGTTGTTTACATTTCACTAAGGGTTTTGTTTAAGTGTGTGCAGGAGTGAAGGAAATTGAAGGGTGACTGATATTTTGAGTATTTAACCCAGAACAACTCAACTTAGCTCTAACCTCTTAGAGCTCATGAAGATATTTTTTCCTAAAGAAGATGACTAACATAAAAACCAGGAATATTTTTGTTATACAGAAATATTGAAGTATTTAAAATTTACTGTACCCCAAACTTTGTTTTGCCCTCGATTCCCCTGGGCATGGAGACAACTTTGTAATACAGAATCCACCTAATTGTGCAACCTCAAGCAGTTCAGTGTACTCCCAGGAGCCTCCATGTCCTTTTCAGCAAAACCCCTTTGCAAGGATTGAAGTTTGGCCTGGTGACCTCTAGGTCCCTTTCAACTCTGACCTTCTAGAATTCTGTTCCATGCTGTGGTTCTTACTCTAAGCAGGACTGATGTTTGTATGTTGACACAGTTCCTCAATCATTTCCTGCCCCAAATTAAATCAAAGGTCACCTTTGATAAGTAGAACAATAAAAGCTTAGATGTTGGTGTGTAAATAGATTATGTCTATGAATAAAGTTCATAGATTAATTTTAGCCTTTTCCACATAACTTCGATCTGTTTATCTATGTGTTCACTTCTTCCTAAGTTGTGTGTAGCTTGCAATTTTTTTTCTTTTTGAAGGGGGGAAGGCAGGGCAATTGGGGTTAAGTGACTTGCTCAAGGTCACACTGCTAGTTTTTGTGTTAAGTGTCTGAGGCTGGATTTGAACTCAGGTCCTCCTGACTCCAGGGCTGGTGCTCTATTCACTGCGCCACCTAGCTGCCCCCGTGTAGCCTATTCTTAAACCCATGTAGCTGCCATGCATTTAACATTTTAAGACCAGTGATAACAGTTATCTTTTATATAATGTTTTAAGGTTCATAAAGCCTTTTGCATATGTAACTCATAATAACCCTGTGGGATAGATGCTATTATCATCCCCATCATACAGATGAGAAGACTGAGGATGAGAAAGAAGTGACTTGCCCAGAGTCAAAGCCCATTAGTGTCTGAGGCAGAACTCGGGGCTCCCTGACTCCAAGTCCTGAGCTCTAACCACTGGGAAGCCTAGCTGCTTCTTACGCTGCCTGATTTGTCCCTTACAACAACCCTGTGAGGAAGCACCAGTACTGATCACTACAGTCCCATTTTACAGATAAGAACACTGAGTTTGAGAGGATCATGACACACAGCCAAATGAGAGTGAGGGAACAGGCCTCCCGGGCTATTGAATCTCATTCTTTTTATTTTTTTAAATTTATTTTTATTTTTATTTTTTGCTTTTTGGAGGGCAGTCGGGGTTAAGTGACTTGCCCAAGGTTACACAGCTTGTTTTTGTGTTAAGTGTCTGAGGTTGGATTTGAACTCAGTTCCTCCTGACTCCAGGGCCAGTGCTCTATTCACTGCACCACCCAGCTGCCCCTGAATCTCATTCTTCCACTCTTCAGCACACTTTGCTCGACATAACCAACCTCATTTTAAAAAATGAACAGAATACAGCAGAAAGTGCTGGACTTGGAGTCATGGAACCTGAATTCCAGTACAGATTCTAACTGTACTCTCTGCATGCAGCTTTGGTTAGGTCACTAAAACCTCCTCATATGTTAAACAAGGGTAATTGGATTGGATGTTCTCTAACTCTAAACCTTTGGTCCTGTGATCCTACTCATCTAGACGTCCTCCATGATTATTCCTGCCCCACCACTAGAGAGGATAAAATGTAGAAAATTAACTCTGGGCCCTGCACCCAGAGCCATCCAACCACTCCTACTGAATTGCTATTAGACTAAACCCGGCATTCCCTCAAACCTTAAAACACCAGGTGTGGAGCCTATCCAGGTGAGATTAAAATGTTGCCCAATGACTGTTTTAAAATGGCTTTTAAGGGGTTCAGTTCTACATAAAAACAGTGAGAAATGCCATTAGAGGGTCTTTGGCATTCAGAGCACATAGTTTTCAGGTTCTTCTAGTTTATAGAACTTCTTTTCATCTGATTGCAATTAAGAGTCAATTTAATCTCAATTTACAGGCCTTTCCATAATTAAACTACCAAAAGAAAACAAGCATACAAAGGACTGATTTAAAAATATTGTCTCAATTTGATCCTTATAATACCCCTGGCAAGCAGGTGCTGTTATCATTCCCATTTTATAGTTGAGGGAATGGAGACAAAGGTTAAGTGACTCGTCCAGGGTCACACAGCTAGTAAGTGTCTGAGGCTGGATTTGAACTCAGGTTTTCCTGACTCATTTCTTCATTGTGCCACCTCACTACCTTTTTTGTTTGTTTGTTTTTGTCTTTTTGGAGGGCAAGGCAATTGGGGTTAAGTGACTTGCCCAAGGTCACACAGCTAATAAGTGTTAAGCGTTTGAGGTTGGATTTGAACTCAGGTACTCTTTTTGTTTTTGTTTTTTGTTTTGCTTTTTGGAGGGCAATTGGGGTTAAGTAACTTGCCCAAAGTCACATGTCTAGTAAGTGTGTCAAGTGTCTGAGGCCAAATTTGAACTCAGGTCCTCCTGACTTCAGGGCTGGTGCTCTATTCACTGTACCACCTAGCCACCCCAGAACTCAGGTACTCTTGACTCCAGGGCAGGTGCTCTTTTCACTGTGCCACCTAGCTATCCCACCTAGCTACTTTTAAGGTTGTTTTTATCTCATTTTTTGGCTCTAGGGTGCACCCTAAACTCAGCTACCAGTTTTGAAAATGGGTGCTATCATATGAAAGACTGCTCTAACTCAGCAATGATAAATGTGTTTGCAATCTTTTTAAAAATTCAATTTTATCTTTAATATGCTGTTTTCAGAGTGACAAGGAGGATAAAAGATGGAAATAGTGTTGGAAGGGCTTTGGGAAGACAGGCACACTAGTATCATCTGTCCTAAAAGTCTTAGTGCAGCTTTAACAGCTTAAAGCTACATTAAACCTTTGGAAACATATTGTGTGTTGGTCCATGAATTGGTCCGACTTGTTTTGGACCTGGCTGAGGGTGAGTACTTCAAACATGCCTTACCCCTCAATAACCATCCTGG
This sequence comes from Pseudocheirus occidentalis, assembly GCA_028646575.1. NCBI lineage: Eukaryota > Metazoa > Chordata > Mammalia > Diprotodontia > Pseudocheiridae > Pseudocheirus > Pseudocheirus occidentalis. Next base: position 143,385,276 of record CM053594.1, on the reverse strand, counting down.
TCACAGGAATCGATTGACTCTCTCCGGCAACACCAGGAACTATATATCTACTCTGTCTCTCCTCCCACCCCACACTGGTCACTTCTCGAGCAACAAATACATTCCTGTGCCTCTATGCTTGGGTGGTGGTGGAGGTAATCTAGTCAGCAGTGGAATGAGTCTTGTTGCAGAGCTGAGCTTACCCGGTCTGAGGATGAATACCAGAGTTGGGTACATGATGCACCCAGCCACACTGTCCTTTCTAATCCTCTGCAGTCTACTTGATGAGAGGGGCAGGAAGAAGCAGATTTTCCAGTTTTTCCAATCTTTGACTTCCCAGGCTCCCTTTAAGTTCCAACTAAAATACCATGCCCTATACCTTCCCCAGTCCTTCTTATTTCCAGTGCCTAATTAATTCCCTCTGTTAATTATTTCTAATTTATTCTATATATAGCTTGTTCTCTATATATTTGCATGTTGTCACTCTGTTAATTATTTCCTCTTATAAATAGTTTGCAGATTTGTTACTTCCATTAAATTATAAACTCCTTAAGGGCAGGGACTGTCTTTTGCCTCTTTTTGTGTCTCCAGTGCTTAGAACAATACCTGGCACATAGTAGGCACTTAATAAATGTTTATTGAATTGAATTAAATCTCTGAAAATACCCATCCACGCTTTACAGCAGCCATTGCATACTCCCACTTCCTCCTTCAGCTTCCAACGCTTCCTTTCTGTGGCTTTCTTGAGGCTATAGTAAAATAAACATGAGGCATGTCTAATCACTTGGTCATATTGTGGTCTAGTGTGGTCCTCTGCCAATCTCTTTCTGTGACAACATCCAAACTTCTCCAGTGGCACATCAGCTTGATGGGGCCCGGTCTGTCAGGGTCAGGTGAGCTGTTTGTCCTCTTCCTCCCTGCTCCCAGGGGGTAACACCCCCATCCTTGCCCCCCTGCCCCAGATCCACTATTCCTCCTGCCCAAGGAGTCTAGTCAGATACAGCCAGGTCAGGGAAAAAAAATCAGCCAAAGGGTCTCTTCTCCATTTTCAAGTCCTCTAGTCATTTCAGCACATAATACTTGACCCTGGAGCTTAGGTTAGTACAGCAAGGAGGGCAGGAAAAATTAATATTTAAATTTCAAAAGGATGTGATTCTGGTCATCAATCCTTATACTCTACTTGCCAGTCCACTAAAGGAGAGTATGAGACCTGGTTGCAAATACACTTTTTTAGCCAAGAAGATAAGATCAAAAAGGTTGTTCTAAACTTTGGAGGGATGAAGAGAGTTCAATTAAAAGGAGTTCTTTGTGCAAATCTTGTATTTTTTAATTGAATTATTATTTGTAAAGTAATTAGTTATTTTAGTTTCTTTAGTTTGATGAATAAAAATGTCCTTTTGATTGTACAAAGAATACTTGCCTTAAAAAAATTCTCTCAGTGCACACCCTAAGGAAATGTTCAGGGTGCATCTATAGTGAATATCTCACACGTGTCTCACCCTTCTATAAGCAACCTGGATCTAGGACTCCATTGATCCATGGCTTGAACACAAGGCAGGACCAGAGACTGAATGTCTGTTCTGATGAGGCCATAACCTGTCCCTCTTCCTCCAGTCTTTTTAGGGACAAAAAAGCAAATAAGTATTACCTTTGGTAGTGGGAAAGGTATGGCAATCTCCTCTTCTATGGCTCCACTCCATACCCCTGTTTCAGAGCTGTAGAATGTCTAACTTCCTTCCCTGATCATTTCTTTCACCTTCATAGGTATCCCCATTAACCCAATCCCTCCCGTGTTCCCATAGCCCCCTTCTCTTTACAGTTACATTGTGTTTTCCAGAATCCTTGTTTCTTAACATTGTCCTTCATACTAGACCTTTGTCCCCACCTAAAAGCTACTTTATTTTGTATTTATCATATGTGTGCATGACACTTTACCATGATAAAATGTGAGCTCCTGAAGAAGAAAGACTATTTAATTTTGTCTTTGTGTTTCCACTCATTCATTCATTCACAGCACCTGGCACATAGGTGTTTAAGTCTAACTGAATGTGAGAAACTGTTCATACTCTTTGCTCCAGTGATCATATATCCCAAGTAGATCATAGACCTTTTTTTAAAAAAGGCTTTCTATATAATAAAATATTGCTCATTGTATTTTTATGTTAAGAAAAACCCTAGGATAAACTGAAAAAATTTTGAAAAAATTGGAAAACAGACTAATTGAAGTACATATATGTAAGAGAAAATTATTACAAGAAACTAGAAATGAGGAATTCAAAGAAACCTGAGGATATATGGATCAACTGATTCAGAAAGAAGAACTGGAAGAACAAAATATATAATGACTACAATAAAGTAAGTGAAAACATTAAATACAGTATGCGATATTAGGTAGAGCATTGGATTTGGAATCAGGAAGACCTAGGTTCAAATCCCTCCTTAAACATTTACTACTTTTATCACCCTAGAAAAATAATTTAATCTTTCTTGTACCTCAGTTTCCTCATCTAGAAAATGTGAGAATTGGATTTGATAGCCTCTGTGCTCCCTTCTAGCTCTATATCTATGAAATCTGATTAATTACAAATTAAATCTAATTAATTGTAATAACTAATCTGGGGTCCAACTAATATCAAGCACCATACCTTCTTCCTCATGGTAGAAAGGTAAGAATAATCTATGTCATTTGGTTTTATTTAACTGTTGTTGTTGTTTTTTTTTGTTTGGGTTTTTTTGGTTTTCTTTTTGTTTTTGCTGCTACTGGAGAGAGTTCAATGGGCAGGGAGAGTGGGAGATATCAGTGGGGAAATTACTGTGGCACAAACACACACAATTTAGTAGAGTAAATGGGAAAAAATAAAATATTAAATTTTTAAAAGTTTAATAAAGGGGCGGCTAGGTGGCGCAGTGAATAGAGCACCGGCCCTGGAGTCAGGAGTACCTGACTTCAAATTTGGCCTCAGACACTTAACACACACACACAAAAAAACTAGCCGTGTGACCTTGGGCAAGTCACTTAACCCCAACTACCCTCCAAAAAAAAAAAGCAAAAAAAAAAAGTTTAATAAAGAAAAAGAATGTATGCAATGGCCATGAGCAGAACCTAGCAAGAGAATACAAATGACATAGAGAATTAGATCAATTATCACTAAAAAACACAACTCATAGTAGATACATTATGGAGTTTTATATGTAAAGAACAGCATATTATCATTATTTCTAAATTGCTATCTAGTGTATGTAGGGCATTATCTATTTCATAACTGTCTTGCTACATTTTCAAAGTGAAAATGAGGATGAATACAGATAAGGTTGGGCAGCATAAAGGTCATGGCCAGCATTTCTAAATAGTAAGGTTTTGTTCCTGAAAAGCAGGACACAAAGAGAATAAAGTAATTTTTACATCCTTCATTGAAAACAGGTTTGTATCTTCCCTATTTTACTCTGTAATTGTTAGTTACTTTTGATTGGTTCATTGCTATGTCATTTCCTACAGGACCCTATGGGAATGTCAATGAAGGTCAATGGTGAAGCAAGGAGGGGATAGAGATTATTCCCTCAGTGAAGTCAGATAGAGAAAGGCTTAGCTTATGACCCAGGCTAATCTAATATAGGGGTTCCCAGGCTGAATGACCTGCAAGTGACATGTGACTCATTTCTCTATGCTCTAGGTAGGATCTAGAAATCTAATTATGGTAGTCATAAAAAAAATTTAAGGAAAAAAAACCACTGCAAGAGAATAATAAAAAAAACCCATTGATAGAGAAACAATTTCTTTAAGATATCAAATAATTGTATATTTTCCCAGTCTACTCCTTGGAAACATATAAAACAGATTTAGTAATATAAAAGGCTATAAATGACAAAGAACAAAATAAATAATTTGTCATTATTTCCTTTGTAGATAACCAATGTACCATAGAAGTTAAAGTGTAAAGTCATTGACTGAGCCCTTACGGGCCCGGTCCTAAAAATATGTCTCAATGCATGAAATTAGCTCTTTACAGAGACAGGTAAAAAGTTACATTGGCAAAAATATAAGTGAAAAAGAAATTCAGTGGAATATTTTGCAATTATTTCATGTCTTAGAGGTTAATACACCAACTATTGACAGTAGGGCATGATTGACTATATTTTTAGTGTGTTTAATGAATAGGATAATTAGTGCCATTTATTTCCATTTTTCTCATATCCTCTTATTGAAAATGACAGCATTTTCTGTCTTCATTATTTTCTGAAGTGCCAAAACATAGTAATTATTACAGCTGAGTAAGAACCACCTCTCTCACTAAAACCATTCTTATTCAACATATTTTCATGCCTAGAATATCACTTTCAATACCAATCTAGTTAAGCACTTGTAAAAAAAAACATTTATAATATTTTTCTCCTATTCCTTTTTTTTTTATAAATAGCATAATGTCCCGACTTGGTTTTCCTCTCCTTTAGGGAAAGTTTTCCTGGTACCATCACTTATCTAGGGCTTATAAAGGAACATATCTAACTTTTGATTCTTCAGCCTATTATTGTTACAAATTAACATTGGTTTCAAATTACCTTATGGTAATAATTGAGGACATATTTTATTTAGTCTGATTTTCTCCAAAAAGTTATAAATGCTAAATTTTAAAGATATATTAGTTTGGGATTTATTATTTTTCTCTGCAAATTGCCTATTCTTGATTGTACACTGGAATAAACTTTTGAAGAACAATACAGTGACATGCAATTAGAGTCACAAAATTAACCATGCCCTCTGATAGTGATTCTACTGCCAGGACTTTGTCCTAAAATACCACAGCAAGGTGGGGGGAATGAACAATTTTTACAATGATGGTCATCGCTGCTTTATTTTTATAGCAAAACAATACAATACAATTAGACATGGGTTGAATAAATTATAGTGTATTAATGTAATACAAGAATTCTTAACCTGGGGTAGGATAGCTTATTTTTTTTAATATCCTGATAATTGCATTAAAGTTTTTTTCAGTCAATGAAAATCTTCCTTGTCTCCTTCCCACTACATTGAGAAAGCAAGAAGAAAACAATATCGATACTAACACATACAGTTGAACAATACAAATTCCCTCATTAGCTGCATCTAAAAGATATCCCAACCTGCATGATGAGGCCATCATTTCTCTGTGAGGATGTTGGTAATATGTTTCAACTTTCATCATGAGTGCTTTGGAATTGTGGCTGGTAATTATGTTGGTCAGGGTTCCTAAGTCTTTCCAAAGATTTGTGCCTTCAGAAAATTATTGTTGTATAAAATGTTCTCTTGATTCTACTCACTTTATTCTGTATCAGTTTATACAAGTGTTCCCAGATTTCTTTGAAACTCTCTGCTTCTTCATTCCTTTCAGTATAAGAATATTCTGTCATATTCATATACTATAACTTTGACCATTTTCCAATTGAGGAGGCGTAACTTCTATTTCCAATTCTTTGCCTTGTCAAAAGAAACTCTGTAAGTATTTTTGTACATATGGATGCTTTTTTCTCTTTCTTTTGTCTCCTTGGGGTAGATATCTAGAAGCAATATTGGTGTGATAGGACCAGCATTTCTCTGATACAGCTTCTTTCTTCCTATTTACAATATGGAGAGGTTTTACCTAAAGGAAGAAAAAGCCACCCCCATCCCCCATACCCTCCACTGTGATATGATTGGTCCTGGCTTCCCTGATACAGCTTCCTTTCCTGTGCATATCACTACATCCCAACCCACATGGGGGTAGGCCTAGGACCAAGCTATCTTTAAGACTTAATTGACCCTGGGTTTTTTTTTAACTAAGTTTCCTGTTCATTTAAGCAAATAAAAAGTCCCAGGCAAACCCCTTGGACTTGATGGGTTTTTTTTTAATAGCTTATTTATTTAGGATTTTTTGCTTTTCTTTTTGGAGGGGGGAGGGCAGGGCAATTGGAGTTAAGTGACTTGCCCAAGGTCACACAGCTAGTAAGTGTTAAGTGTCTGAGGCCAGATTTGAACTTAGGTCCTCCTGACTCCTGGGCTGGTGCTCTATTCATTGCACCACCTACCTGCCCCTTGATAGTTTTCTAAAACCTATTTGAGTGATGCTATTCTGCCCTGCTGACCAGATGGACCTGTTTCCACATGGAGATGAACAGGGTTAGCATCTAGAAAAGCTAATTGCTTTCCTATTCTTGTTTCATCTCCTTAATTATTGGGGCAAAGTAAACCTTGTGTTAAGTGTTCAATGACATATGAGTGTCTGATTTTGTGCAGATATTGAATCTGAACTAAGAGAGTGTTGACCCCAGGAACTAGGTCACAGTTTAATAGATTTGGGGGCCCTGTTGTAAATTACTTTCCAGAATGGCTGTACTGGTTCATAGCCTCACCAATAACATATCAGTGTGCCTATTTTCCCACATCACCTCTAGCAATTTGTCATCATTCTTTTTTGTCAATTTTGTCAAACTGATAAGTATGAGTGAGAACCTTAGGCTTATTTTTAATTTGCATTTCTCTAATTATTGATGATTTCCAGTTTTTTTCGTCATGTCATTGATAACTTGGACTTCTTTTGAAAACTGTCTGTTCGTTTACTTTGACCATTTATCAATTGGAGAATGGCTCTTATTCTTATAAATTTAAATTAATTCCCTATAATGCTTGGAAAAGAAATTTTAATCAGAGAAACTTGCTTTAAATTTGTTTTCCCCCATGCACTGGTTTTATTCATGCAAAAACTTTCTAATCTTATGTAATCAAAAATTGTTCTACTATTGATAGTAGTCTCTAATGATGCTAGTATCTCTTGTTTGGTCATGAACTCTTCCCCTATCCATAGATCTGACAGATAATTACTTCCTTGCTTCTCTATTTTTAAAAAAAATAATGTCACCCTTTATGCCTTTGTTGCATACTTATTTTAGCTTATCTTGGTTTATGATGTGAAGTCTTGGTTTATATTTAGTTTCTGTCAGACAACTTTTCAATTTTCCTAAAGGTTTTTGTTGAATAATGCATTCTTGCCACAGTAGCTGGGATCTTTGGATTTATAAAACACTAGGCTACTATGCTTATTTGTCTCTGTATATTGTGTGCCTAATCTGTTTCACTCATCAATTTCTATTTCTTAACCAGTACCAAGTAGCTTCTATGATGACAGCTTTGTAGTATAATTTGAGATCAGATACTTCTTGGTCCTCCTCTATTCACCTTTTTAATCACTATTTGCCTTGAGATTCTTGTTCTTGTGTTTTTCCAGATGAATTTTATTATTATTTTTCTAGCTCTATAAAGTAATCCTTTCATATTTTGATTAATATGACAGTGAATAAGTAAATTAATTTGGGTAGTATGATAATTTTTAATGCATTGACTTGGCCTACCCATTTGAGCAATTAATATTTCTCCAATTATTTAGAATTGTCTTTATTTGTATAAAGATTACTTTGTAGTTATGTTCATATATAGTTCCTGTCTTTGTCTTGGTCCCCAAGTATTTTGTACTTCTTTTTGTTATTTTAAAAGGAATGCCTCTGTCTCTTCCTACTGGATTTTGTTGGTAATATACAGAAATATTATTGGCTTGTGTGGGTTTATTTTATAGCCTGCAACTTTGCTGAAGATGTTGTTTCCATTTCTCTTTTTAGTTTACTCAACTATATTTCAATAAATTGGTTTCCTTTGCAATACTATGTATTTTAGTTGATTCATTTAAAAACATTATTCAGAGAAGGGGTCTACAGGCTTTGTAGGACTGCCTAAAGGGTCTATGACACAAAAAGTTAAGAATTCCTGATGTAAAAGAATACTAAATATCCATAAAGACCACACATTTGAAAAAAACAAGAAAATATGAAGAGACATGAATGAAGCACAGGAGCAACACACAATTGACTACTGCTATGGAAAAACAGCAGCAACAAAAATAGCTCACACTGATAAAGTGAGCTAAAGTTTGCAAAACAATCTGCATTCATCACCTCATTTGATAATCACAATAGCCCTGTAGATGTTAACAAAATTCCAGGCAGACTTGGAAGGGGAAACAGAGAAAACATATTTTTGGGTATCTGTTACATCCTGATGTGTTTCTAGGAATGTTATGTGATTGCAAAGAAAGAAATGCCAAGTCTATGAAGAACTAAGGTTTCAAATTCCTCAAAAGGCAATGGAGAAACGTATCATAGTTTTGAATAGGCTTTTCTACATTACAGGTGAAGTGGAGAACCAGCATTAACATTATCATCAAATAAATGCTTTATGGGAAAAGGAGGTAGATGAGTTATGTAATGAGCATGAGAAATACTAACACTATATCAAAAGAACTAGAGGAAGATTCCCCAGGACAGAATGCCCTGTGGAAGATTTTGGGGAGAACATGTACAAGAATCATCTGGGCTGAAAAGACTTGGATGGATTTGGAGCTGTCCTGGTAGAAGAAGTCCCCTCTGTGAAATCCCAGACCTAAGGAAAGAGCATCTTTTCATTTGTTTGGTCTTCTTTTATTAAATGCTAAGGGTTTAATCAAAGGTTTTGTTTTCCACTTTACACATTTACTCAATTTTTTATGTTTTGCTCAAAGATACTATGTTTAGAAAATTTTAAAACAATACCCTCCCTCTGCTTCTCTGTACTTCCTCTTTCCTTTCCCCACCCTCAAATATTTAGTGGATAGAGTACTGGACTTGTAATCAGGAAGACTTGAGTTTGAATTCTTCCCCAGAAAAATTTTTGGCTATGAGACCCTGGGTAAGTCACTTATACTCTCTCAACCTCAGTTTTGTGACCTGGATGTTAGGGATAATAGTAAGATTACCTATTTCACAGGGTTATTGTGTGGCTCAAATGAAATAATATATGTATGTAAAGTGTTTTGTAAACTTTAAAGTATATGTAAATGCTAACTATAATGATGGTGGTGGTGGTGATAATAATGGCTATTCTTATAAACTTATCTCCTTTTAAAAGACAGCAGCATTGTAAATGGGGGTGCCCTTTTCTCTCATGTGATCCCAAAAAAGCTATTCTAGCTATGGGTCCACCTTTACTCTAAACCATAACTCAGCAATCCCTGCCAATGAGTTACTAGAGAAAAGGTGCAACTAGTTAAAAGAAAAGTCATTTAATGAACTAGTAGAGTAAGAAAAGTAATAATAGAACATTTCCTATACGTACCCATTAGTAGAAAGAATAAACATACCAAGGGAATATTTACATAAAGGCATACACAGAGCCAGGGTGCACACACAGTGGCCCAGTTCCCTCTTCTGATAATGTATGGAAGTCGAGGTCTTCTACTGATGTCCTACTGGACAGCTCCTGACTCAAGGAGCTCATAGTCTAATGGAGAAAATAACATTCAAACAATTATGGACAAACACGCTGTATGTGTGATAATTTGGAAATAGTCAACAGAGGGAAGGCATTAAGGGAAATCAGGAAAGTCTTCTTGTAGAAGGTAGGGTTTTTAGCTGGGACTTGAAGGAAGTCAGGAGGTAGAGATGAAAAATAAGAGAGTTCCTGGCATTGAGGACAGCCAGTGAAAATGCATTGAGTTGGGAGATGGAATGTCTTGTCTGGAGAACAACAGGGAGGCTAGTATCACTGGATTGAAGAGTACTTTTGAGGGAAATATGATATAAGCAGATTGGAAAGGTAGGAAGGGATCAGGTTTTTAAGGGCTTTGAATGCCAAGCATATTATTTCACATTTGATGCTGAAAGTGCTAGGAGGTCACTGGGAATTTGATAGCTAAATGGAAATGGACTAGATCAGTGAGAAACTTGAGGCAAGAAGACCAAAGAGTGGGATTTTACAATAATCCAGTGATGAAGGCCTACACCAGACTAGTAGCAGTGTCAAAGAAGAGAAAGGGAACAGCTAGGTGGTGCAGTGAATAGAGCACCAGCTCTGGAGTCAGGTGGACCTGAGTTCAAATCCAGCCCCAGACACTTAACACTTACCATCTATGTGACCTTGGGCAAGTCACTTAACCCCAATTGCCCTGCCTTCCCCCCTCCAAAAAGACAAAAAACAAATAAAGAAGAGAAGGGGGTATATAGCAAAAATGTTACAAAGATAAAATCAATGGACCTTGGCAACAATTGGATAGAGGGATTGAGAGAGGGAGAAAGAGCAGTCAGGATGACACTTAGAATTTAACCTTGTGTCATTGGGAAGATGGTGGTAGTCTCAACAGCAACAGAGAAAAGGAGAGGGTTTGGGAGGAAAGATGCTAGCCTGGGAGAAAAGGGAAAGGAAAATCATCCAAACACATTTATTAAGGGTTAATTTTTTGGGTGGGGGGGGGAGAGGGGAAACAGGTGGGTAACTGAATGAGATTTAAGAGTATGTCTCTTTTGAACATCAACTGATTTGCACTTTGCAAGGACATTACACTTCCACCCTACTCAGTCAATAAATATTTATTAAGAAGTTATCACTTGCCAGGCACCATGTTAAGAGCTGAGGACACAAGTACAAATGAAAACAAAGACAGCCCCTGTTCTCAAGGAGCTTATAATCTTGTGGTAAACACGATAGAAAAATAAACTGAAAATCAAAGGAGAAAAGGAAGAATGTACCCCACAAAGGGGTACCTGCTGCAAGATGCCATTACCAAAAAGGAAGAGGAATGTAAAAAGAAATCCCCGGCCCCTTTCCACTCCTTGCTGCACTCTTCAAGAGGTACAAGAAAAAAAGGCTGAAGAGATAAGACTTTCTCAGAGCTGATTACTTGCTTTTTTTTTTTTTTTTTTGTTTTTGGAGGGGGGAAAGCAGGGCAATTGTGGTTAAATGACTTGCCAAAGGTCACATAGCTAGTAAGTGTTAAATGTCTCAGGTGGGATTTGAACTCAGGTCCTCCTGACTCCAGAGTCGGGGCTCTATTTACTAGATTGCTTGCTTTTTAAAGGCTTCCGCCCTCAGCAGCTTTTCCTGACCCTTTTATGTGCAAATGGATCCTGAATGAAAGGTCTTAGAGGGACATACTTTTCCATAATCCCATGTAAATGTAATAGGATTCTTACATCTTATAATTCCCTTAATGAGGGGGTAGAACTTTGTCAAGGATTCTCTGATAAATACTCCCTCTACATTTACTTATATTAGTAATTTTTATTATATTACATTATATGCATATATGTATGTATACATGCATATGTATACATACATATATGTGTATGTATGTATGTGTATATATATATATACACATATATATACAAATTTAATATGAGTAACCTGGAAGTCCACTTCCAGCAGTTTTTGAAATTCTTTCCTCCTCTTCTTAACCATAATTGATTGGCCAGGTATAGCAATTTGGTCAGGCTGCCAGAGTATCTTTACTACAATGCTGAATGTTTAAAGTTTCAGTCATTCCAGCAATAGGTGGTTTAATGGTTAAAATACTGGAGAGGACCCAAAGGTGTATAACTTATTACTTACTCCAGACCTAATTCACTCTATGACCTCAAATGTGTCACTTAATGGATTCTAGTTTCTCTACTGCCTGACCACTAAGGGAGTATTTTGACCATTAAGAAAAAGAATAGCTCAAATCTTATATGGCTTTTCCCAGTCTATAAACAGAAACTAACAACAGGAAATTCTGAAGTGAAAGATATTAAAGCATATGCTGTTGTTGCTGAGCTGTGTCCAACTCTTCATGACACCATTTTGGGGTTTTTGCCCTTTCCTTCTCCAGCTCATTTTGAAGATGAGGAACTGAAGCAAACAGGGCTAAATGACTTGACCAGGGTCATATATCTGATGCGTGCCTGAGGTCAGATTTTAACTCAAGTCTTCCTGATTCCAGACCCAGTGCTCTATCTGCTACACCACCTAGCTGCCCTTGTTAAAGGATATGATGTATGTTAATGCTTAGCAAAAACATAATACCATCATTCATTTTTCACAATCTTCCTAAAATTTTATTTTTACTATCGTTTGCACATACTATCTTTGGCCTCTTTTTGCATCCCTAGCACTTAGCACAGTGTCTGGCACAGTGTAGGTGGTTAATAAATGTTTATGGGTTGAATGATTCATTCCCCAGCTCAGCTCTGTCAAATTTGGTTGGTTGGATCCCAGATGTGCTTGGATATGTTTTCTTTCCCATAACTCTATCCTAGTCTGTAACCAAGTAAAATCTTTGTTGACTTTTGTCTTACAGGAAGGAGGGTGCATTTAAAGGATCTGTACTGGGCTGAGCCCTGTGTAAGCAGGTTCTGGAGCATACTCCCAACAACTTGCTCAATTGACGCAATTCTCTACCTGGAGAAACTAAAAGCTTATTTCCAGAAGAGTTGTGATGATATGGAATGGAAATGCCATATTGTGATTATGGAGTATGTGGGGCACTCTGTAACTGGTTCTGGTTGGTTAACCATGTGTTAGAGAGGGGGCTCTTTGATGGGTTGAGGAGGCATTCAGAAAGATTGAGCAGCTTTGATCACTTCTTTGTCTCATTCACTTTTTTGCCTTCATCTGATGCCTCTTTAGGATATGGATCCAATAAAGAAAGTAGAGTCTCTGACTTTTGGAATTTTGAAAATAGGAGAAATAGCCATAAAAATCCAGTAGTCAGAATTCAAGTTGGTTTTTGCAACCAGTACAGTACTGAAACTCCAAGCATCAAGGAGTGACTTCTGGGAGTGACTTTTAGGACTCCATTTGAAGCAAGACAGACTCATTTGGCAGAGATGTCTTCAGGTGTGAACTTGATGGGATTGATGCTGTGGAGAAACTAAGCTAAATTATGAGCCTGTCCTCCACAAAGACCAAGGTGGTATATGGTTGAACATGTTGCTGCTGCCCCTCCCCCAAAAAGCACTAAAGGAAATGTTTGTACGTTTGTTTTTACAAATGTACAAATATTTTAAATAAATTTCATTTTGTAAAAGCTAATGGATATTAAGTGATTAAATAAACCTGGGGAGGCTATCAACTGACCTACAGAAATGGGGAGGATATAGATAACAGGGGCTCAGCACCCAGCAATACGAAGAATAGATACCTCCAGTCCCCCCAGAAACACCTTCCTAGGACCCTCATGGGCAGGTGTAGCAGCCTGGCTCCTAGAAAGGGAATCAGAACACCCTGGCTACACTGGGCCAGATCTTGCAGTGAACCTTACATAGGAATTAGAAACTCTTTAGCCTTTCAAGCCAAGGCTATGGTGAGTTTCTGCAGGTGTGTTGGAGGTGTCTTTGAGATCCAGCAGGATCAAATACTGTTCGTTCAATTTTATTAGCACTTAACTGAGCACCTGAAATTACAATGATTTAAACAAAATGCTATTGAGAACTATTATGATACATAATTTTTGTTACTCAATTTATACTGCTTATTAATAATTTGCATTGTGGGCTTATTTGCATGGTGTTTTTTTAAAATACATATACTCTTTAGCCCTAGCAATGCTACAGAATGAAGTGATATACTTTCACCCACTTCAACACCTGCTTTCTAAAGGGATAGTCTTTCTGATACTGCATGAGTCCCTGTCTCTTGCCTTTTAATGTCAGTCACACATACATACTGTCCTTTTATCCTGCTTAGTCAATAGACCGTCTTCTTGACAGTCAAAGAATCCTTTTCTGATCTTTTACTCCAACACCTCTTCTCAAGGCTCAAATACCTTAACCTAGTTCTTACGGCCAACTACTTAGGTAACCTAGACCTCAGATGTCTAAGATACTGTTGATTAGTGGAGTTTAGGGCATGTGTTCCTATCAGAGAGTTTTCTTATGTTGCATATTTCTTAAAATTATCCTGAAACCATTCATAATTTTCCATGCTTAGTGACTATGAAGAATTTGTGGAGTTTTACTTCCTGGTTGTTGAGGCTTTTTTTTTTTTAAGTGCATTGGGATTTTCAGCGGGGTGAGAAATAGAATGGGAGAAAGAAGGCTTAGTTATTTGTTTTATTTTGAAGTGGTGGTGAAAATATTGTACTCTTATCTTGTTTATTTGAAATTGCATGTAAATTCAGCTTATACTTATGCCTGGTACCTCACATCTGGTGGGACATATGGTACCCAGGACAACCAATACTCATTGAGGGACAAAGGCATAGCAAACATAATCATATTATGACTACCTTCTGGTTTTATGTCATTGTTCCAGTTAACCCCACTGTCCTGAAATGACACCTGCTTCAACAGATTTGAACTTCTTAAAGCAAGAAATGACAAGCTACAAGAAGGGTGGATGTTAGAAGACAAATAATTTTTAATGTTATTTTTCCCCAACTCCATGTAAAAGTTTTTAATATTTTTGGTTTGTTGTTTGGTTTTTTTTTTGGTTTTGAGTTCCAAACTCTTTTCTTTCTTCCCTCCCCTTCTTGAGATGGTAAGCAATCTGATATAGTGCACATGTGCAATCATATAAAACATTTCTATATTAGTTATTTTGTGGAAAAAAAACTCTAACAAAAAAATAAAAGAAGGAAATAAAGTGAAAGATAGTATGCTTCAGTCTATATTCTGACACCATCAGTTCTTTCTCTGGAGGCAGAAAGCAGTTTTCATCACGAGTCTTTTGAAATTGTCTTGGATCATTGTATTGCTAAGAATAGCTAAGCCATTCATAGTTCTTCATCATACAATATTGCTATTGCTGTGTACAATGTTCTCTTGGTTCTTCTCACTTCACTTTGTATCAGTTCATTTAAATCTTTCCAGGTTTTTCTGAAATTAGTCTGCTCATCATTCCTTATAGCACACTAGTGTTCCATTACTTGGAATGGAATGTCGCAACTTCTTCAGCCATTCCTCATGTACAATTGAGAAGGTCTCAATTTCCAATTCTTAGTCACCACAAAAAGAACTTCTATAAATATTTTTGTACAAATAGGTCCTTTCCCCTCACTCCCACTATTTAATCTCTTTGGGATACAGACCTAACAGTGGTATCGCTGGATTAAAGGGTATGTTCAGTTTTATTGCCCTTTGTCTAGTTCCAAATTCCTCTCTAAAACTGTTGAATCAGTTCACAACTTCACCAATAGTTCACTGGTGTCCCAGTCTTCCCATATCCACTCCAACTATCATTTTTCCTTTTTTTTGTCGTGTTAGCCAATCTGATGGGTGTAAGATGGTACCTCAGAGTTGTTTTAATTTATATTTCTCTAATCAACAAGTCATTTTAATGAGCTTAATGCCTTAACCATTTAAATACTTTAGTGACTTTAAAAAGTCTTTTTCCTCTTCCCTCCCTTTGTATATTCAGAGAGCTTAATATAGGCTTATGTTTTTTTCTTTTTAAAAGCCTATACAGTGTCTCACAGATTCATTTTTGTCCTTTACCCATGCTATTTTGGGGAGATAGTTTTGCTGAGTGTTGATGGAATTCAAGAAATTCAAATTGCCTAGACTAGGGAAAAATGTTTTTCCCTTCCCTAGCCTGATCTGATCTGAGTCTGGCCTTTCTACTTTAAAAGTACACTCTGGAAAATATTTTTGCCAGTCACTATTTGCCCTTCTTACTCAGTCCGCCATATCAAACACTCAGACTACAAAAAGTTAGATGAATCTTGTATGGAAAGAAAACTCTTTACAAAGGTACCAACAGCAAACAAATAAAGTTTTAGAATAGAAAACTCCCAAAGGGTACAGGATGCTGGGTTCACCTGGCAATAATTGGGTAGAGAGACTGAATAGTGCCATGAGTTAGGTACATTCAGGCAAACAGCAAGTTCTGTCTACACAAATCATTCCTTAATCAGGAAACCTGTCAAGTCTCTAGATCCTCTAGTGAGTCATTCTGAGCAACAACGCCCTTCACTTGCAGTTGGCTTTTACAATGTCTCTCCTTCCATCTAAGAAAACTACACTTCCCAGCAGCACCCCCTATCTATGCCAGGTGTCATGAGACTTGAAAAAAAATATTTCTACTTCAGTGTTTAAGCTATAAAATATAGATGTAATATAATTTATTCCCATATTGGAGTATTATTCTTGAATAATTCATTTGGGGTTCTGATTCATAGGTCCTTTTTATGTATTTTTGTTACTGTTGTTCAGTTGTTTCAGTCATGTCCAGCTCTTCATGACCCCATTTGGGGTTTTCATGACAAAGATACTGGAATGATTTGCCATTTCCTTCTCCAGACTGAGGCAAAGATTAAGTGACTTGCCCAAGGTCACACAGATAGTAAGTGTCTAAGGTCAAATTTGAACTCAAATCTTCCTGACTCCATGCTGGGTACTATCCACTGTTCCACCTAGCTGTCCAAATGTATTTTTACCAAGGGACTAATTAGGCCACACTGTAATGGATGGCACAGTGAACAACAGCATTGGGTTTGGAGCCAGCAGAACTGCATTCAAGTCCTAGCTTATCCAACCTGTGTGATTTTAGACATGTCACTCAACCTATTTGGCCTCAGTTCCTTCATTTGAAAAATAAAGGGGGTGGACCATGTGATTCCTGAGGTCCCTCTAGTTTAAATACATGAAACTTTGGATTTATTTCCTTTTCTAAAAGGTGATCTGGGTTATGTCTAATAAGGTGCATTGTTTCACTGTATGTTTCCTGATAAACTGCTCCCCTAGAAACTAATCACATTACAGAGCAGCAGAGATCTCAAGCACTGCTCTCAACAAGTACAAAGGGCCCTTCGAGATGAACCTTCAGGTGCAAAGGGAAAAAAAAGAGAACAGGACTTGTCCCAGGACAAAAGCCAGGTGGTGACTTGGAATATTTGGGAAAGTTTGCCCCTCCTTGTTTATTTGAAGAAGATCTTGTCTAAACTCATTCTCAGGCTTGTTTTTGCCAAGACACTTTGAAATTGTGCACCATTTGTGCAGAAGTTTGCAGAACTGTGTTTTGGAGTGCTGAGTCGTTCTTGAGACAGACTATTTTGTAGACATACCACTCCCTCTTGCTCTGCTCCCTATCTGGAACGTTCTATGCTAACATCTCTCATGCCCTAAGGTAAAGCCAGTGCTGCTCTGCACAAATTCCTAGTGCCTTCTGATTGTGACAACACAGGTGTGGCCTGTATGTGACCCCACCTTCTTTTATAAAACAGCTGACTTTTGCCCAGAACTTGGAGGTGTCTTGATCTATGGAGTAACAAAGGACTCAATTATTCCATTGAATTAGGGGAATTTGGGGTCTGTAGGCTTTCTTTGAAATGAAAAGGATCTAGTTCTTGCACTGATTCTATTTCCTTCCTTAGTAGCAAAGGTTTCTCTAAATGAAGGAAGTGAATTTTTGTAGGTATTTGTGTTGAATCAGTGACCACATAGAAAAGAAGAAAAAACCAGTTCAGACACAAAACTTGTATATCCTAATGAAATTTGTTGAAGGCTATTCTTTATGGCCAAAAGAAGCATCAGAAGGTCTAGAGATGGAGAATTCTGCTAGGCTTTGAGTCTATATTTCAAGATGGGTTTCCACTACTTATTTGGGTAGCCACCTTAGGTTTTGGATTAGCCTATGGGGATATAGGAATAAAAATTGCTTCCAAGCATTACTTTAAAAAAATTTTCATTTTCTTCAAATTACATGTAAAAACCATTTTTAACATTTGTCATTGTTTTTTTAAGTTTTGAATTCCAAACTCTATCCCTCCCTTTCTCCCCTCCCTGAGACAGTAAGCAATCTGAGCTAGGTTATACATGTGTGATCATGTAAAGTCTTTCCATATTAGTCACTTTGTGTAAGAAGATGAAGGAAGGAAGGAAGGAAAGAAGGAAGGAAGACAGAGGAGGGAGGAGGGAAGAAAGAAAAAAGGAAGAAGGAAAGGAAGGAAAGAAGGAAGAAAGGAAGAAAGGAAGGAAGAGAAAGAAAGAAAAACAGTATGCTTCAGCCTGTATTCAGACAACATCAGTTCTTTCTCTGGAGGTAGAAAGCATTTTTCATTATGAATCTTTTGTGATAGTCTTGGATCATCATACTGTTGAAAATACGTAAGCCATTCATAGCATTTTATCATACGATATTGCTGTTACTGTACACAGAACACAAAGTTCTCCTGGTTCTGCTCACTTCACTTAGTATAAGTTCATGTAAGCCTTTCCAGGTCAAGCACTCCTTTTAAGATACAATGGTTCTCATTTCTGATATGTCAGTGATATTTTGCCAGTTTTCCTCATTTCCAAGGAGTGCTAGGGCAGTAGGGAAACAAAGTGTTGTTTGAATTGCCACTCGAAATCTGGGCAAATAGATCTTTGAATATTGTAATTGGTTAAGAGATCAAAGGAGAGAGAAAAGGATGGAGGGAGAGAAAATTTGATGTATCCCATGGCTGGCTTTGTAAATTTATTAGATCTATCCTTCTAGATGTAGAAGCTTCCTCTAATGACCTTGGCTGGAGTTCTAGAAAACTTCCCCAAAGTTCATCCCTCCACAGAGGCAGTTATAGCTCATAAGTAAGTGGTCCAAGGCACAGGAAATACAATGATAGTCAAAAATAATATGGGTACCATTGAGTTCATTCATGGCCTGATTTTTCTCACAATTCTCTTGAGATAATCTCAACCTTAAAGTGTCCTATAAAGACAGTAAACAGATTAACATTTACTCATGTATCTTGCACTTATGAAATTAATCAGATGGAGATTAGGAAAGGTGAGAATGGGTCTTGGAAAAAAAAGAATGGGACTTGGTTGAACCTAGATATACAGAATCCAGGGAATCCAGAACCATCATGGACTCCCTTACGCTGTCATGACCTTGGCAGAATATTGCCTTTTGTCTCCCACTACCTGCTGCTACTTCTGTCTGTCCTCTTTAAGCCTTCAGGTTTCCTTTGTTGCCTTTAAAACATACCCAAAAAAGATATTTTGCTTTTAGCATAATTGGATGGTTTGATTTATTTTGTTAAACCCTTTTTAAAGTCCCTGGGCAGTTGTAATGGTCTTGGATACTAGGGAATAGTTTGTTAAATGAAATAACTGAAAGGGCAACAAAATAATTATCGAAGGTTAGAGAGTTGCTGATGCTGAATATCTAATACAAAGCGTTTCTTGAGGAATCTTAACTATATGAGGCAGAAAGAAAATGGATTTCATTTTAAATATTTTTTATTTTTTAAATTATAAAACATTTTTAATTAATCTGGCCTTCTTACTCTCTTGCCCCATACTGAGCAATTAAAAAAGGTCCTTAATACAAATCTATGTAATCACATATAATAGATTTCCAAAATAGCCATGTCTAAAAATGTATGTCCTTCTATATTTTAAGTTCATCTCTTTTTTTGCCAGGAGATGAGTGGCATGTTTTATCTTCATTCTTTTGGACTCGTGGTTGTTATTTTGTTAATCTTGATCAGAGTTCTAAAGTCCTTCAAAGTTATTTTCTTTATAATGTCATAAATTAATTCTGTTCCTAATTCTGCTCACTGTTTTCTGCATAGTTCATAGAGTTCTTCCCAGTAGCCTCTGAAATTACTCATTTTTATCATTTCTTATGGCACACTAGCACTACATTCGTAACTATACAGTTTGGCAACTTTCTGGCCATAGTTTCAAATTGTTTCATAGAATGGCCAGGTCAGTTCTCCACTCCACTGATAGTGCAGTGCATTGATGTTCCTGTTTCCCCCAAGTCCCTCCAACATTTGTAATTTTCCTCTTTTTCTGTGTTGCCAGTCAGATAGTTGAAATGTGGAACCTTTAAGTTGCTTTAATTTTCATTTATCTTATTATTGGTGATTTAGAGCATTTTTTCACATGGCTACTGATGGCTTAGATTTCTTCTTTTGAAAGCTACCTTTTCATGTCCTTTGACTTTTTTATCTCTTGGGAAATAGCTCTTAGTCTTATACATTTGAATCAGTTCTTCATATATCTTAGACATGAAACTTTTATCTGAAAAATTCATTGCAAAGCTTTTATCTTTCCCAGTTATCTCTTTACCCTAATACATGATCAGTTTTTGTCAAAGAGCCACATAAAACTATATACATGTATGATATATGTAAATTCCTTTGTCTTCCACTCCACTTTGCTTCTGCAGCTCTGCTTGGTCCGAATCCACTGAACAAGATGTCCTTTACCAGGTAACCCCTGGTATTCTTCCCTTCCTCTCCACCCCCCCCCCATTCTTGTTTTCCAGTTTCCTTTTCTGGGTTGCTTCCCCCTAAGATCATAAGTTTCTTGATGGTAGGTGTTATCTGTTTCATATTTGTATTTGTATCCCTAGTACTTAGCACAATGCATAGCACATAGTAGGAGCTTAATGTTTATTTGAATTATTCCTATTCAGCAATTACCAGATATATCATTTCTAATTATTCCTAAATTCTATTGATATTCTTACTCTAATTTAGAAAAACTTCTTTGTTCTTCTAAGTCCTAAGTTTCATTACTTTTAAAGGTTCTTATTTATTTTCTTACAGTTATCTAGCATATAACATTTAATGAATATCTTTTTAATAACAACTAATATAAGAAGCCAAGTTTGGGCAAAGAAGAAATGGAGGATGTTTTAAAAAATGAAATATGTAATTTTTAAAGATCAGAGACTAAAGAGTCTCCCTCGGGGTCATAGACCATGTCTCATGTTGTATTTCTAGAATGATAAAATCTCTGCCTTGGAATGGATTTTAGTAGCCATCTAGTCCAACCCTAATGTGAACAGGTATCTCTTCTACAACATCCCCACCAAGCAGCTATCAAACATCTTTTTGAAGAACTCCAGAGATGAGGAACTCACTACCTTATAAGGCAGCCTGTTCCAACTAAGTGTTTGTTTTTTATTTTTTATTTCTAATCTCAAGCTAAAATCTGCCTCTCTGAAACTTCCACCTAACTATCCCAGCTATGTAGGGCCTAACAAAAGAGTCTAATTCCTCTTCCATATGACAGCCTTTGAACCTAGAAAAAGTGTAAGGCAAGTAGCAAGCTACTGGGATTTTTATACTTTTTAATCCGCTTTAGTTACTTTGAAACTTTTGAGTATTGCAAATAAAGAATACCATCAGGATTCCTGCTACAAGGGCCAAATCTTTCCCTCCAGATGAAGTAGATGAGAAACCAGAGTTTCCTTCACTGGCATGGGTATTCTCCTCTCCAGGATTTGATTGAATGGAGGCCCCGGAGGAGACAAGTTTGTCCCCTAACAAAATACCAGATATGCTAGGAAGACATAGCTCTACATTTTGACAGATATAGCAAAGAATCCTCTGTTGGTGA
The DNA here is from genome assembly GCA_028646575.1 of Pseudocheirus occidentalis. Taxonomy (NCBI): domain Eukaryota; kingdom Metazoa; phylum Chordata; class Mammalia; order Diprotodontia; family Pseudocheiridae; genus Pseudocheirus; species Pseudocheirus occidentalis. The sequence continues at coordinate 143,364,171 of CM053594.1, read as the reverse complement.
AGAATATCCTGGGGGCATCTAGGGGGCACCATGGGTAGAACACCTGCCTCAGACACTTACTAGCTATGTGACCTTTGGCAAGTCACAACGCTGATTGCCTCAACGAAAAAAAAGTATCCCACCATCCCCCAAAAGTAGGGCCCACTTTAATTAGTCTAGATTCTTAAAACCTATAAGAGCTAGTGGTCGTGTGATTGCAGAGCTCTGAACTCAGGTGTCAGTCAGTACTAGCTCTCTTCACATGATGCTTGATCAGCCCTGCTTGAGTTTGAACTTCTTACAGCAGTGGTTCTCAACCTGTGGGTCGCAACCCCTTTGGCGGTCACCTAAGACCATCAGAAAACACATATTTCTGATGGTCTTAGAAACCGAGATACCACTCCTTTATCCATCTCCAGGCGGGTCCACCCACATGCAGATATGTCTAAACACAAACACGAGTATTAAAGGGTCACCACATTAGGAAGGTTGAGAACCACTGTCTTACAGGCTTGCTAACCCTGGTCTGTAAGCCACTTACTCCGTCAGCACCTCTCTGCTTCCCCGCTCCAGGTTGTTGTTCATTGGTTTCAGTTATATCTGACTCTTCCTGACTCTTCATTTGGGGTTTTCTTGGCAAAGATACTGGGGTGGTTTGCCATTTCCTTCTCTAGCTCATTTTACAGATAAGTAAACTGAGGCAGACAGGATTAAGTGACTTGCCCAGGGTTACACAGCTAGTAAGTATCTGGGCCAGATTTGAACTCAGGAAAATGAGTCTTCCTGACTCTAGGCCAGACACTTTATCCACTATGCCACCTAGCCAGCTATCTTCTTGCTCCAGGCACTGGACTTTATTGCCCACACCCATAGCAGTTCTAGCCTATGCATTTTTATCTTGAATTTTGCTTAGCTCCATGCTTCCATTCTCCATGCAGGCTTCTTTGAGGCAACATTAGTCAAGATCACCTGCCTTAAACCACAATGCCTCTAACTTGGCAGATTTCCCCTCTGACTCAACTTTGGTGCCACTGTAATGTTCTCTAAATCTGATCTGCCCTGGTGAGGCTCCAGTACCCATTAAGTACAGAGCAAACATCATCAATAGCTAGTAACGCTGCACTGTAGCTTACATGTAGAAAAGGGCTGGAAATTCAAGACCAAACAGTGAGGAAGCAAGGTATCCACCTCCTCACACAGAGGTGTTGGATTCAACAAGCAGGATGAGACAGGCATTTTTTTTTCTTTTTAGAGGGGAGATGGCTGGGCAATTGGGGTTAAGTGACTTGCTCAAGGTCACACAGCTAGTAAGTATTAAGTGTCTGAGGTTGAATTTGAATTCAGGTCCTCCTGATTCCAGGGTCAGTGTTCTACTCACTGCACCACCTAGCCACCCAAGACAGGCATTTTTTGAATGGGTTCAATGTGAGAATGTGAGAATTTGTTTTGTTTGACAATGCTTATTTGTCACAAGAGTTTTGTTTTTCTTTTAAATGGGGGAGACATGCTGGAAGGGAGAAATAACAAATGCTTCTAACTTTAAAATTAAATTTAACAAAAAGAAATTCAAGGTCTTGGCAACCTTGTTTTCCTTTTCTTCCTGGGGAAGACACATCACGATCTGGACTGAGCATGTGAGTATTTGAACTTTTATTGTTTGTCAACATAATAAATGTAGAATGTAGCCTGTTATTTATTTTTTTAAAAAATTCTTGGTCTCTTTTGTTGTTACATCACCTTCATTATCCAATGCTGTTTATTACTTCTTAAAGTTTAATAGGTCAGGCACATTAAATTAGCCCCATTAAGTTACAGCAGGAAACATTTTAGGATCACAGGTGCATCTTATCTGGCCTATTACCTGTAACCATGGGAAAAAAAATTTCCACTTTCTCTTCTTAACACATTTTTTTTCTGCCTTGTGTTCAGTTGCTAAATATGTGGGAGGTATTTCCCCAGGGGTTTAATTACTTGGCACAAATGCTTCTGTTCCTAACCATCTTCATGATGAGTGTGAAATTGCAAGTGATAGAAACCTGTCTTCTGAAGGAAATGATGAAGATATGTGCTAGATTTTGTTTGGGAAGCAGGGCTGGTCCCAGGGAGGTGGGGCCACTGCCAAAATCTAGCCTTATTCAAAAAGAGGGAGTCCTTATCTCTTTGTCAGTTCGCTAGGCCTAAATACTTCATGCCTGAAGAATGTTTCCCTTAACCGGGCTGGGACTGTGACTTGAATTGATGGCAGCTTTCCTTGTCCTGAACTGAAAAACACCTATTCACTAAATCTTTTCACCCTTTCGACATTCCATCAATTTAACTCCTCCTCTTTCCTGCCTCTCTGCTAAAATAATAAAACGGGACATTTTTCATCCTGTAAACGAATGACTCAAACACATCCACCATCTAGCATTTTCAGATGCTCAGAAGAGAGTGAGCCTGGTTAAGGGGTGGGCCCTGACCTCCCTGAGCTTGAAGGACAACAAGCCTTGATTTTCTTAGTGGGAGAAACACTATGCTTGTTACCTGGAGGCCAGGGGTGAGGTCTAGATAATTCCCAGCCATCTGACCAAGTCTTTGAGTCTGTTTCTTTGACTATAAAAATGAAGTCAATAATATTCACCCTATCCGTAGATTAAATACTTTGTAAACTTTAAAGTGACATGGAAATTTGTTTTTATTATCGACATTGCCATTGTCGTGAGAGCCTTTTGTATATTCTAAAGGATCGTGAGAAGAGCTTCTACTGTTCTTACTATTAACTCATTGTCATCATTCTCAATGGAGTTCAAATAGAAACTGGCCCGAGACAAGTTGCTCTCTTGCTATTTTTAGTGTATGTATGTATGTGTGTGTGTGTGTATCTATATATCTATATATCTATATATCTCTTATCTATATGTGTATATGTATATACACATACACACAACATACATACATATACATATGTGTATATACACACATACACATGTATATGTGTGTGTGTGTGTTCTATGAATTACTGCACAGAGAGATTAAGTAATTTTTCCAGGGTGACCCAGATAGTAAATGTCTGAGGCAGAATTCAAACTTGGGTGGGCCTGACTCCAAGTCTCATGCTTACCACACAGGTGGATAAAATAAGTGCCTTTTGTACTTGAATAGAATATTAGAACATAAGCTTAGCCGCTGTTATTTGACTAAAGGCATCCTTGGTGGTAGATAGGACAACAGGGATGTTGTCATCCTTTTTTTCATTTGATTTGTGATCTCCTCTACCAAGTCTGTATATTTTAAAACCTTCTATCCACTATAATTATAGATTATGAATGTATGATCTGACAATATCAATTGAAGACCTTTTTAAGGGCTATTTTTGGATCACTGTTATATCCAGGTGATTGTAGGACAGCAATTCAGTCTATGATCATGGTCTAGGACCAATATATTTTATTGGTTGAGTCTTCCAGGATGTTTTGAGGTCTGTACATATAGTATGGGAATTTGTCATCTATCAGTCCATAAAAGATAGTGATGAATAATTCTATTCACTAGGGTGTGTCTTAGTAAGTATCCAAGAGGTATTACATTTGTACAGCCTGCAGTAATGTGTTACACAGCTATTCCCTTCTCCTTGAATGATCTACACTGATCTCTAAGTCTAGGCATACTCTCAAGATCTCTCTGAAGAACTAACTTGGCATCAACTGGGAGACACGGGAGACGCTGGCACAGGACCACCCAGCATGGATGGAGTGCCCCACATCAAAGAAGGAGCCATGCTCTATAAGCAAAACAGAATTGTGGTAGCTCAAAGGAGATGTGAAAGGTACAAATTTAGGGACCTCTCCTCTCCAAAGGGGCATATGGGCTATTTGTGCCTGACTTGTGGTAGAGCCTTCTGAACATGCACTGGTCTGATCAGCCACGTCCAAACACACTGTACGTTGACCGTAACATCATGATGTCATTTTGGCTTTCTTAGAGCACATAGGACAAAAACCACCACCACCAACAAATCCAGGTTTCCTCAGGATATTGTAGCACCAATGCAATTTTTATAGCACCCACAATCTTGATAAAGATTGTGACTATAAGTATCACATGACACTCAATTGCAAAATATACCAGATTCTCCAGATAGAGGATAGAACTGAAGCATTTATTTAGACACCAGAAAACCCAATCCCCAAACCAGTAAGCTGATTCCATCATAGTACCAAAGATATTAAGAAGCCATAATAACATAAGAACCATGGCATCCTTCCCACTAACCAATACAAGATCAATATTTACTCATGAACTTATCTGATTCCTTGCCTGAGTGTTCTCTCCCCCACCCATTTGGCTAGCTCTGACCAGCTTCCTGTGTGCTCTGCTCCACTCTTTAGCAAATTCCCTCCATCACAGGCTCCATGTGATTATATTCAGCCTATTAGGGGGCAGAGTTTACTTTCAAAGCAAGGGAGCTCTTCAAACTCCCCCCTAGGACTATTAAGGGGCAGGGAAGATCTTCAAATTCCCATTCCCATTACAGATATCCATTCTGGTGGCAATGATCTTGTCCTAAATGGTTATTATTTATTTCTTTGTTTATTAATCTAGTCTTTCATTCCCTTACTAATTTATTTCTCAGCATCAGTGTACCAAGCAGTGAAATAATGATCAGGATCATTATAATTGACTGTTTCTAACTGCACTTTCTACTTGGAACAGTATCACACTAGGAAGCACCTAATGACAATGAAATGTAGTGTGGTGCAGTGTGCAGAGTACTGGACTTGAAGACAGGATGATCTGGGTTTAAACCCTACCTCAGACACTCACTTAAGTATATGAGCCTAGGTCAATTCACTTAACTTCATAGCCTCAAATTCTTCATTTATAAAATAATACATATTCATAAATGTACATATAGTTAGCACTTACAGGATAGTGGTGAGATTAAATTAAAATAATGTATTTAAAATTCTTTGATAACTTTAAAGCACTATATAAATGTCCATAATTATTATTAACATGAATAACTAGAAGAGGAGCGGCTAGGTGGTGCAGTGAGTAGAGCACCAGCCCTGGAGTCAGGAGGACCTGAGTTCAAATGTGACCTCAGACACTTAACACTTACTAGCCATGTGACCTTGGGCAAATCACTTAACCCCAATTGCCCTGCCCTCCCCCCTCCAAAAAAAAAAGCAAAAATAAAATAACTAGAAGAACCCATATCCATGATATGAGTATCATTTGGAAACTTGATTAAAATGAGTTTCCCTTTGGAAAGTGGTTTATTGGGGGCTCAACCTAGGCACTATTGGGTCTTGTGCTGATTTTAGTGACTTTGTGCTCATTGGAGGAAAAACAAGAAGCAAAATTTATAAGAATATATGATGTAAAGGGTTGCTCTGGAAAGACTAATTGTAAAGCAGCTTGGTCATTTTTATATAGAAGAATGGGCAATGGGTGTCTCTTAGACGTAACTGTAAATTTATCCTCTTGGTGAGAGACCTGAAACCAAATATCAGAATGGGGTTTACTTCCACAGGTATACTATCTCCCCATAGTAGAAGATGCAAAGCAAACAGCACTGAGGCACAGTGTACTAGAGCATGCACAGACCTTGAGAGGATTCCTAACGAAAGAGGATATCAGCTAGTTACAGTATCAGCGTGATCTGAGAGGAAACTACTGATACCCTATACAATTCCCTTTACTTAACAGGCTCTCCCATGTCCAGAGGCATGGTATTTCCCTTGAGGGGAGGGTTTGGATGTACCCTATTAAAAAAGGAAGTTTCCTTTCATTTTAAATGAGGTGAAAAGACAGCAAGGATATGAGTATCTCTTGATTGAATGACAGATTGCTGTCCCAAGACCCTGAAAGGGTTGAGCAGTACAACTGAATACCTACATGAATATAGTGCTCGAAGATAACCCTCAAAAATGACTGCTCACAGACTATTTTAATCCACTCATTTGTCCTGCCTACATGTCTTCCAGTTGAAAGGGCACAAATAGTCAAATGCTGACAATTCTCATTTAGCCTGGGGAGATTCTGGCAAAACTTCCTGTCAGAGTTAGAAGGGACTTTAAGGTCATTTAGTCCAGTCCACATCTGGTTAGGAATTCTCCCTACATTATTTTCAATAATTGGTGGTGAAGCCTCTGCTTGAAGACTTCTGATGAGGAACTCACCATCTTATGGGAGAGCTCATTCAACTTTTGGATAACAATAATTCTTAGGGAGTTCAACTACTCTATAAATTCCATCATCTGGTTCTAGAGCTGCCCTCTGTAGTCAAAGAAAACAATTCATATCTCTCTTCCACTTGGCAAACCATTAAAATATATGAAACCTTTTCTCTTCCTCTCAGCTATTAGAACCCCTCATCACCTAAATTACCTTATATTTCATTAATATATACCTATATCTGTATATACCTATATATGTATATATACCTATATACGTATATATACCTATGCCCATGTGTATATATAAACACATACAAATCTATATCTATCTTGCCTGTCAATAGAACGTAATCCCTTTGAGGGCAGGGACTATTTCATCTTTGCTTTTGTACATGTGAGGCACTTAGTAATTGTTCGGTGGGGCGGCTAGGTGGCACAGTGAATAGTGCACCAGCTCTGGAGTCAGGAGGACCTGAGTTCAAATCAGACCTCAGACACTTAACATATACTAGCTGTGTGACCTCGGGCAAGTCACTTAATCCCAGTTGCCCTGCCTTCCCCCTCCAAAAAAAAAGGCAAGAAAAAAACCTGTTTATTGTTTAATATCTTTAAACCAGTCCCTCATTTTGATGCTCAGCATTCCATCTACTCTACTCTCGTCTCATTCTCCACAGATACTATCCTCAACAGTTGTAGAGCGAGTCCAGAATTTGGTGACTAGGAAGTTGACAAGAAAAGGAAATTGCCGTGAGAAGACTCTTTAAAAACAGCTAGGGATGTGAGAAAACGTAAGGGGGACACGATAGCTGTTCTCTGGCTGGTGCAGTGAGCGAATAGAGCACTGGGCCTGGAGTCAGGAGGACCTGAGCTCAGATTAGGATTCAGGCGCTTATTAGCCGTGCGATCTTGGGCAAGTCACTTCACCCCGTTTGCCTCTGTTCCTCATCTGTAAAATGAGCTAGAGAAGGAAATGGCAAACCCCTTCAATATCTTTGCCAAAAAAATCCAAAACGGGGTCATTAAGAGTAGGACAAGACTGAGCAACAACATATAGAATGAATGAACAAAATAACCATGTCTTTTAGCGGTGAGATGGTCCCAAGGAGCTCACATTATAACGGTGGTCACAACACACATAAAAAAGTTCAGTTGAAGGGTAAATAAAAAAGATCTTTGGTCTTTAGAGTTCAGTAATAGAACAGGTGGGAAGATCTGAGTGTCCTTAGGGTGAAGCTGTTGCTGGGCAAATGTTAAGTCACTGTGGTCTTTAGGGCACAGCAGTAGAACAGATGGAAGCACCCAAAAGTCCAGAGAATGCAACAACAGGTAAGCTGACAAGAGTCTTGTGGTCTGGAAGTTTTAGCAACAGAACAGATGGTCAAACCCTAGTGGCCTACGAGGCACAATGGTGGGGCAGGCGACCATGTGGAGGAAAGATTTAAATTGTTGTAGATGGCCTCGAAGGAGGGATGGATGGAAGTTTCATAAAGTAAGAAAAAAATTGTCTAAAACTTAGGGCCGTCCCCAGATGGAATAGGCTTCCTTGGGAACCAACATCCCTGATGTTCTCTAGCAGAATCTGGATGAACAACCGTCGGTGAGGCTACAGATGGGATTCCTAATTAGTCATGAATTGGACAACATTGCCTCTCAGGTCTTTTACAATTCTCAGATTGCATGATTCTATGATTATAAGAACTATGTAGTTTAATGTGTGATTTTAAAAAATCCCACTTAATAATAGTTTGTTTTTTCCAATTACATGTAAAAATAGTTTTCAATTCACTTTCATAAGATTTTGAGTTCCAAATTTTTTTTCTCCCTCCCTTCACTCCCCTCTCCAGAAGAGGTCAGGCAATCTAATATAGGCTATACATGACAATCATATTTAATGTGTGATTTAGAGAAGAGCAGAGTGGATTGAGAGATGGCCTTGAAGTCATGAAGAGAATTCAAGTCCCCTCCCAGACACATAAGTCCTGTAAAGTGCTTATTGCAGATGCCAGGATGGTGTCTTTGTTTGAGCTGTTTTATTGTCACCAGGTTTTCTCAAGCAGGGAGTCTGGCCAGAGTACACCTGGTAGAGACTCCAGGAAGGGTAGCTAACAGGGTGTTGTCTCTTTCCTGGAATTTCCCTGCCTTTGGCATTTCATTTTCTTTGAACAACTTTGGCATTTTCTTCTCTTTTTGTTCTTGATGAACTTGTATCTGTTGCCTTCAGGGTGTGTGTGCAAGGCCCCTATCTGCAGGGAGGTTTTCTTTTTGGTAGCTTTGCTCCAGGAGATGAAGAAGGTGTGGTACTAGTCCTTTGGACTGGACCCATTAGCTTTGTACATCAATAAACAAGGTCAGGGAGACTCAGAAGGCTGACTCATTGAAAGATAGTGCCTCAGGAGTTCTGAATCTTAATCTCTTCCTTGTCTCTAATTTACCCAGCAAGCTAAAGCCAATGTTTTAAACTACTCAGAAGCTGTGGGCCACATCAGAAGGAAAAGGAGCTCTGTTCTCAAAGGATGTTGAGGTCCAAACCAAATAGAGCTTGGAAGATTAAATTTAACACCTTGTGTTGTACCCAGAAGCAAACAGGTAACTCATTTAAACTAATGATTAGTCATGTAATACCATTCTGGTGATACGTCTCAGATTCCAGGAGAGAGTGGTGTAAGAGGAAGAGCCCTGGGCTGGGCTCTAGGACACCTGGGTTTGAATCCCAGTTTTGCCACTTTCTAGTTGTGTTGCTGTCATCAAGAAATTGTGGCCTCTGGATCTCAATTTCCTCATCTCTAAAATGGCAAGTCAATAAACATTGATAAAATGCCCATCATGTGCCCCACAGGCACTGTGCTAAGCACTGGAAATACAAAGAAAGACATAAGACAACCCCTGCCCTAAATCTTGTGCCTTCACAATCTAAAGGGATAGGACAACACACAAAAAGGATTGGGGGGTGGGGGCAATGTCACCTGTAGTGGAAGCATGATCAAGTCCTACATCTGGAGTGGGAAACAATCAGAGGAGAGGAGAGTTTGAGAGTTGATTTCATCTTGCAGAATAATGAGTTTCTGGAAATGATGAAGTCCAGGAAAGCAGCCAGATGGGAAATGATGAGAATTCTCTAGTACCCTCCTTAAATGGTGGAGGATCTGGGAGGAGCTCCCAGCTCTCTATCCTCCATCTCTCTAACAAGAGGGAGGCACCCCAGGAGCATGGGGTGCTGAAGAGGTATGAGTTTCAGGGTTGATTTTATCTTGCAGAATAATGGTTTCTGGAGATGATGAAGTCCAGGAAAGTAGCCAGGTAGGATAATAATGTTTGTATTACCTACTTCACATGTTTTTTTTTTTTTAATGAAGATCACATAAGAACATGTATATAAAGCACTTTGTAAACCTCAACATTCAAAACAGCTAGATAAAGTATTTGGTGGGGCTTATGATGTTCCAGGCATTATGCTGTCCTGGGGATAAGGAAGCCCGATCCTCAAGGACACTACTTTCTAATGTGGGAGGGGAAGACAATATGTAACTGGGAAGCTGGAAAAGAGGCTTGGAGGAAGAAAGGAAGGCACTTTTATAGGGGCAATGCAGTTGGCAAAGAGAATGATAAAAAAAAAATCCAGAGAATAATAATTCAAGCTGGGAGTGAACTGAATGAGCATGGTTGGGTCCTCTCCAGACATGGCAGTTTGGGCTAGGGACACACCAATCAGTAGAGGTGGGCATCAGAGAAAAGGATTCTTCAGGGTAGGAAGGCTGCTGGCAAAGAGGTAGACAAGTTAGGGGAGTGAGTCAAGCTAGGAGTACATCATAACACATATGCATTAATATGTTACTATATATACACATAAACATTATATGTTTGAGTGTATAAGGTATTAAAGCCTAAATCTACGCTACAACTTTTGGGATACCTTATATAGATATAGCACTACAATAGCTATTACTGTCATAGTAGGTGGGGTGGGGACCTTCACCAGCTCCAGCTCCACATTGAAGGTGCCTACCCTTATTATTGAAAGTTCTTCAAAGTAGATGAGAAATTAATAGCGTTAGACCAACCTTTCTCCTCTACTCCCTCCAAAAGGCAGAAAGGTTAGTAGCTTCCAAAAAGGATGCCATCATTCAGGGAAGCTCAGGAGGGGAGAGGGGAAGAAATGACATGTTCATTGAAGTCTTATGGTCTCCACATTCCAACTGGTGCATATGGATGGGACATTTCAGAAAACTGAAAAATCCTCTTAGAGTCTCATAAAGTTTTTGAACCAGAAGATCACCTTATAGACATGAGCACACCTGATCAACCACTAGCTTACATATTGCTGCATATAAAAAACTAATCTCTTGAAGGCCTGGAATTCTCCAAGATTTCAGAACTCTCATCAATGCAGTGACCATCAACACCAGAGGCCAGTCATTCAAATTGCCCTCTTGGCACAGCCCATGTAAACCAGGTGTACAACGAAGTAGGAATTTCCAGTTGTGGTCAATGCGCTAGCTTACTTTGCTTGACTATCCTTTATGACAATGGAGAGTTCTACTGGAGGAAAGAGAAACATCAGCAAGTGATGGGAATGTAAAAAAGCATAAATAAAAAAATACCTTACCCAGGATCATACTAGGAAGTTTCTAAAGCAGAATTTGAACTCAGGATTTCTCAAGTCCAAATCCAGTGCTACATAGATGCCTAAAACAAACAAAAAGCCTCTTTTGTTGTCCTTAAAAAAAGCATCAATAAACATTTTTTAAAATGTTGGACAAGGCATAGAAATTTCTAGGAAGCCTGTTAAAGGATTTAACACCAACTACATATTTTCTAGGGACCTAATTAATCTTTCGAAACCAATTTTCTGGTTTACTCTCATTTTAGTACTCTCCTGGGTTCTTAAAATTATTTATTTGGCTCAACAATAGGAAATATATAGAGGAAAAATACTAAAGGATTTAACTCAAGAAAAAAATAATGTTTGTGTATATATGTACATATACACACACACACACATATATATGTAGGAAATGTGGAATGAGGACATTAAGGATAAAAGGGGGGAAATGAGATATTAAGAGAAATAAATGATAAGGGAGAAATTGAATTTGGTTTCCAGGCAGAAAGCCACTTCTGTTCCAGTCTTCCAAACAAAGGTGAAATGTCACTCATCTCCAATAACATAAAACCTTGATCTTGTGAAGAACAAGAAAACATGGAAATCTTTTAGCATTAAGACAAAGTCATTTGTTACATGTAAAATGAGGAAGTTGAATGAAATTATTATTTAGATCCCTTTAATGTAATGTAAGTCAAATCAAATAATCATTAGATGCTAGAATCATAGAATCTTAAGAATGAATTTTATAGGTAATATAGCCAAATGTCTTATTTTATAATGAATTTTCCATTGATCATCTCTTAAAGTTGATCATGTGGCTTTTGTATAGTCATTTCCAGGAAGAGGGAAATCACTACCTCACAAAGCAAGTGTTTGGACTAGTTATTTTGGACAATTGTGATTGTTAGAAAATTCTTCCTTAAAATCTGCTTCCCTCTAACCTTCCATTGCTCTTACTTCTCCCCTTTAAAGCTACAGAGAATATTTACAAGCCTTCTTTCATAGGATAGCTCTACAACTATAGCTCTTTTATCTTCTCTTCCTCCTCTAATTTCCTTTTGTCCAGGTTAAATACCCTAGGTCTTTCACCTACTTTTCCTTCAATATGTCTACTTTCTTCTTTTCACCTCTGCTTCTTAGAAGTTGCTATTTCCTTGTTTTCTTATTATTATTTCCTTCAATATTCTTCCTTCTTCAGCACTTTTCCTATTTTCTGTGACTTCTCAACAATGATTGACAATAATTTAGTCATTAAATTAGTCACGAATCTCTTCTCTCAATTCTTTCAGGACTCTGTGTATTGAGGCCAAGAGACCTGAAAATGTTTAGAATCAATAAGTATTCACATAATACTTCCTCATTCTCCAGTTCTCTCCCCACACCCACCAAATGTATAGTATTTGCTAAAATCTGCTTCCAGGGTTGTTCACTCACACACACACACACACACACACACACACACACAGAAACACACACAGACACACACATGGAGTTGAAATGAAAAATGACTGTTGGACAAATTTACCTGCTGGAATGGCCTTTCAAAGAAAGTTAGACTTCACAAATTTTCTGGTCTTATACAGAATTCATTTTTTTTTTTAATATTTATTTATTTTCTTGTTTACATCACTCATTTCCACAAGATTTTGAGTTACAGATTTTTCTCCCCATCTTGCCCCTACAATATCTCAGAACAGTCCTATCCCACTGTATATCCCCTCCCCCAATCTGCTCTCTCCTATGTCCTCCCCGTTGCCTCTCTGATTTTCCCATAGGGCAGGATGGATCTCCCTACCACAGTGCCTGTATATCTTAATTCCCAGTTGGATGTAGTTAGTAATAATAATAATATATACATATATATTTTTAACATTTGATTATAGAACTTTAAATTCTAGTTTCTTTCCATTCCTCCCTCATCACCCACCCCCACTGGAAGGACAAGCAATTACATACAGGCTGTACATGTGTAATTATGCAGAACATCTCCATAGTGGGCATATTGTGAGAGACTGATTATATGTCCCTCCTTCCTATACTGCCCCCCCTTGTTCTATTCTCTACCCTGTCCCTGTCCTTTTACAGAAGTGTGTACTTCCAGCAACCCTCCCCCCCTAAATCATCCCACCTCTCATTCCCATCCCCCCCTACTTTCCTTTGT
>CM053594.1:143335008-143350767 GCA_028646575.1 Pseudocheirus occidentalis | reverse complement strand
TGATCAAAAAAAGAACCTAGAAAGCATCCTTCAAGAAATTCTCAAGGAAAATTGTCCTGCTATTTTAGAATCAGAGGGCAAAATAGAACTTGAAAGAATTCTCCTATTACCTCTTGAAAAAGATCCCAAAAAGAAAACTCCTAGGAATGTTATAGCCAGATTCCAGAGTCCCCAGATCAAGGAGAAAATATTACAGGCTTCCAAGAGGAAGCAATTTGAATACCGTGGAAACACAATTAGGATAACCCAGGATCTGGCAGCTTCTACACTGAGGGATAAAAGGGCCAAGAATATGATATTCCAGAGATCAAGGGAGGTAGGATTAAAACCAAGAAATCACCTAACCAGCAAAACTGAGTATAATTTTCCAGGAGAATATGTGGTCATTCAGTGAGGTGGAGGACTTTCAAACATTCTTGCTGAAAAAACCAGAACTGAAAAGAAAATTTGACACTCAAATACAAGAAGCATGAGAAGGTAAACATGGGAAAGAAATCACAAGGAACTTATGAAAGTTGAACTATTTACATGGGAAAATGATAATTCTAACTTATGAAACTTCTCAGTATGAGGAAAGATGAAGGGAATTCAAATGTATATATACATATACATACACATGTCTATATAGGAGGGTATATATATATATATGCATATGCATACATTTCTGAGTATGTGTATATATGTGTACATAAATGGCACAGGATCAACTTAATAGGAAGGGATGATACTTTAAAAGGTGATAGTCTGAAGTGGGAGAGGATTAGAATGAGAGGAGACAGTGGAGACAGAATGAAGTTAATCATTTCATATAGAAGGGGCAAGGGATAATTGGTACAATGGAGGGGAAGAACAGGAAGACAAAAGGGAAAGGGTCAACCTTACTCTCATTGAATTTGGCTTAAGGAAGGAATGACATGAACTCTAAACTTGGTATCTTGCCACACAGAAGAGTAGGGAGGATGGAGATGAGAGGTGGGATGATGGAGGGGAAGGCAGGTGGGGGAGGATTGCTGGAAGTACACACTTCTGTAAAGGGACAGGGTAGAGAATAGAATAAGGGGGGTTTGGGATAGGAAGGAGGGACATATAATCAGTCTCTCACTATATGTTCACTGTGGAGATGTTCTGTGTAATTACACATATACAGCCTGTATAGAATTGCTTGTCCTTCCAGTGGAGGTGGGTGGCAAGGGAGAAAGGGAAAAAATCTAGAATTTAAAGTTCTATAATCAAATGTTAAATATATATATATATATGTATAAAATTATTAGTAGTATTAACTATATGCAGCTGGGAAATAAGATATACAGGCACTGAGATAGGGAGACCCATCCTGCCCTACCAGAAATTTAGAGGGACTATGGGGGAGGACATAGGTGGGAGCAGATTAGGGGAGGGGCTTTACAGTGGGTTCATTGTTTGGGGTGGGGGTAGGGGAAAGATGGGGAGAAAAATTGTAACTCAAAATCTCATGGAAATGAGTGATGTAAAGAAGAAAATAAATAAATAAATTCAGAGTGAAAAGTTAAAAAAAAATAAAAGAACACCTTTAAAAAAATAACTGGCCTAATGATTAAAGAGACATAAAAATTCACCAAAGAAGAAACCGTCTTAAAAAGCAGAACTGATCAAATGGGAAGAGATTTTTTAAATCTTCCTAAAGAAAATAATTGCTTAAAAATTAGAATTGGGCAAAAGCTAATGACTCCATGAGATACCAAGAAATAATAAAACAAAGTCAAAAGAATGAAAAAAATAGGAGAAAATGTGAACTATCTCATCAGTAAAACAATTAACCTAGGAAAATAGAACAAAGGGAGATAACTTAAGAATTATCAGTCTACCACAAAACCAAAATAAAAAAAGAACTTAGACATAATATTTCAAGAAATTATGAAGGACAACTGTCCTAGTATCTTGGATCCAGTGGGCAAAATAGAATTGATAGAATCCACCAATCAACTCCTAAAAGAAATTCTAAAGTGAAAACTTCCAAAAATATTATAGACAAATTCAAGAGATCTCAGTTCAGAGGGAAAATATTGCAAGCAGATATAAAGAAATTATTCCAATATTATGGAGTCAGGATCACACAAGATTTAGCAGCTTCCACATTAATGGAGCAGAGCATTAGAATATGATATCCTGAGAGGTTAAAGAACTAGGATTACAATGAAAAATAACCTACTCAGGAAAACTGAGTATAATTTTTCAGGGAGGAAATGGATATTTAATGAAATAAGGGATTTTCAAGCATTCCTGAGAAAAAAATCAGAGTTAAATAGAAAATTTGACATGCAAACACAAAACTCAAGAGAAGTATAAAAAAGTAAACATGAAATAAAAATCATAAAGAACTCAACAAGGTTAGATTCTTTACATTTGTATATAGGAAGATGATTTATGTATGCCCTAAGAACTTTATCATTATTAGGGCAACTATTAGGAATTAGGTATAAGTCAGTTATGTTGAAATTAGCTCCCAAAAAATGAAAGGAAAAAAAAAGAGGAATGAACTAGAAAAAAGCAAAAGGGAGAAGTAGAATGGAGAAAAATTTTCTAACAAAATAGGCAAAAAAAAAAGGAAAAGCTTTTACAGCAGAAGGGGAAATGGAGGCTGGTAGGTAATGCTTGAAACTCACTCTCCTCAGAATTGATTCAAAGTGGAAAGAATATATGTACATGAGTTGCATATAGAAATCTATCTTGCCCAATAGGAAAATAAGAAAGGAAGGGGTGGGGGGAGAATATAAAATGGAGGATAGATTAAGAGAGGCAGAGGTTAGAAACAAAATAGATTTGAGAAGGGATAAGAAAAAAAATGAGAAGAAAGAGAACAAAATGGGATAGAGGAAAATACACAATTAGTAATCATAACTGCATATGTGAATGACATGAACTCACCCACAAAATGTAACCAGATAGCAGAATGGATTAGAAACCAGAATCCAACAATGTATTGTTTACAAGAGATATAATTGAAACAGAAAGACACACACACAAACACACATTTAAAATAAAGAGCTAGAGCATAATCTAATATGCTTCAGTAGAAGTTTAAAAAAAAAGCAGGGGTAGCAATCATGATCTCAGAGAGAGCAAAAGCTAAAAATAGACCTAATTTAAAGAAATAATCATAGGAATTACATTTGGTTAAAAGGTACCACAGGCAATGAAGTAATAGCAAGAAAATTTTACATAGTATATGTCAAAGTATATGAACAGGTAGTTTTCATATGAAGAAATCAAAGCTATCTATAGTCATATGAAAAAATGCTCCAAATCATTATTGATTAGAGAATTACAAATTAAAACAACTCTGAAGTTCCACATCACACCTATTAAAAATGACAAATGCTGAGGGAATAAGGGAAATAGGTATGCTAATGATATATGGGTGGAGTAGTGAACTTTTCCAACTATTCTGGAGAACAATTTGGAACTACACCCAAAAGGCTATTAAACAGCATATATACCCTTTACCCCAGCAACAGCACTACTAGATCTATATCCCAAAGACATTGAAGGAAAAGGGAAATGATCTATATGTACGAAAATTTTTAAAGCAGCTTTTTGTGGTGGCAAAGAATTGGAAGTTAAAGGGGTGGTCATCAGTTGGGGAATGGCTGAACAAGTTTGGCACATGTGTGTGATAGAGTACTACTGTGCTATAAGAAATGATGAGAGGGATGGTTTCAGGAAAAAAAAAACATGGCAAGACCTATATGAATTGATGGAAAGTGAAATGAGAATTGGGAGATCATTGTTCACAGTAGCAATGATGCTCTAATGATGATCAACTGTGAAAGACTTGGCTACTCTGATCAATACAATTCAAGACAATTCCAAAGGACTCGTGATAAAAAAAAAATGCCATTCACCTCCAGAGAGAGAACTAATGAAATCTGAGTGCAAACTGAAGTGCAATTTTCTTACTTTCAGTATTTTTTATTTTTTCTTTCTTTCTTTTTTTGCAACATGGTAAGATGAAAATATGTTTTGTAGGGCAGCTAGGTGGTACAGTGAATAGTATACCATCCCTGGAGTCAAGAGGACGTGAGTTCAAATGCAGCCTCAGACACTTAACACTTGCTAGTCATGTGACCTTGGGCAAAGTCACTTAACCTCAATTGCCCTGCCTTCCCCTTTTCAAAAAAACAAACAAAAAAAAAGAAAATATGTTTTGCATTATTTCACATGTGTAACTGATATATTGCTTGCCTTCACAGTGAATGGGAGAGGGGTGGGAGGGAGGGAGAGAATTTGGAACTCATATTTTTTTAAAGTATTAAACAAATAAGAAATTTTGAAAACACAATTATTGTTCAGTGTTTGCCAATTTGAAGGTCATTCTTCTAGATAAAGGAAACAAGAAAGATAGAAACTGAATGAATATACCTTCTCTAATTATCTAAGAGATCCTATTTTTACTCTTTCTCCTGCCTCCAACATAGTTTTAAAAAGCTGAGTTTGTTTTTCTTAACATTTAATTCAGGTATCAGCTAATACTAGGCTACAATATTCCTGGCATTGTTCGTTCTTTGGTACTCGTCCTCACTTCCATGTCTTTTAACCCATTTCCTCTTTTTAAATTTGTGTTCTACTCCCAGAGTGGAAGGGTCACTGTCTCAGACTTCTTGTATCAGTGACTGCAGGTCATGGATGGTTTACCTGGTGCTTTATTGATGTTGCTCTGAGGCCATGGAAGACCCTTATGTCTGGTGCTGCATTAAGGTGATTGAGTGGCAGGTGGCTGATGCTGCTGGAGGCTGTTAGTGTTTGACAGTTTACTTGGTGCTGAGCTGGGGTCCCAGTGCTAGTGTCTGGACTATGCTGGAGCACTGGGGTGTTTCTGTGTTTCCTCCGGGCTACACTGGAGCACATGGTGGCTGTCAGAGCTGGAATCTGCCTGTTCTCCTGGTTATGCTGAGGCACATGAGGGATCCTGGTGTTGGCATTTGTCCACTCCACCACACTGGGGCTTAGGATCTCCCCCTGGTTTGCTGAAGCTTGCTGCTGGTTTGCTGCAACACTTCCTGTCTTCGTCTACACTCCCCTTTTACCCAAGTGAGACAGACCTTTCTTAATGATATTCCAAAAGATTGTTTCACCTTGTCTTTTTGCTGGTTTCAGGATTTATTTGGGGGTACTATTTTTATGGTTGTTTGGATATGGAAGAGTAACAGCAATTTACTGCTTACTCTGCCATCTTGGCTCCCAGAAGTCTCCATGTCTTCTAAAGGTTGAGTTCCCTTGTATAGCCACATTCACCTCTTTAGATAGCTTCCCTTTTCTTCCTCATTAAAAGTGTTACTGTTATTAGCATTCCATTATTGAGAACACTTTACCCTTCTTCAGTCAACTTCCTTAATGCTCTTAAGCCATGTGATCCCAGCTGTCTTTTATCTGAATTCTACAAACCACTCTTCCACAAATCTAGGATGCTCATCAGACTACATCCAGAAGATACAGACCAAGTATAATACATATACACATAAACGCAGATATAACACTCATACGTATCAGATATATATGTATACACAACTGATATATTCCTTTTGACTGTCTTCAAAATTAGAATCAGTCACCACAGATCACCACAGACAAATCTATTGCTTAGCAACCCACATTTATTTTAAAGACTGCCCTAAGGAACAGATGTATTATATCATGGTCCATTCATTTCATCTGCCTAGACACAGCCCCACTCTTGTCAAAACAAAGTGCAGTGACACCTGTCAAGAGCACAACCTCTATTAGGACACCTGCTGAGAAGGCCTCTTTTTCAGTGTACATTTCAAACAACAGAGCACCAAGAACCATATTCATAAGGCACCTGTCAGACCATTTTCTTTCTTTTTAATTAAATTTTATTTATTTTTGGTTTTCTAGAGCCATTTTCAAATGAATGGATAACGGTATCTTTAAACAGATTGCATTGTTCAGTCAACTCTTGATTGGTGCAACGAATTAATCCCCTGCCATTGCCGATATATTCAAATTTGCAGTTATAATTATATAAAATATGATCAGTGGTTCCAGCCCAATGAATATATGCAGGGCAGATTCAATTTATGACACCACTTTAGAGAAGAGATTCATTATTTCCATTAATTAGGACCTTGCTATATAACCAACTTAAATTGAAAGCAGAATTAATTTTTCTCTGGGATTTTCATTTCTGCTCCTTTCATCTGCTGTCTTTTACAAATTGTTCTCTGTCCTATGAAACTTTTGGGGAGGCACATGAGTTTTTTCTTAAAATACTTTTGCCCCTACCAGGGACTACCTTGTTCATCTATAGACATCTGTTCCCTTGCCTATCTTTTATGTAGATGTTACTGACCTACTGAATAGGAGTCAGATAAATGATGAAGGACATATTTCTAATATATGATGTGTTGTGTCTTGGAAGGAGTAGCTTCTGAAATCAGGATAAGAAACTTCATGACTGAGAAAACATGAAAAAGTATTATATTTGAGACACCACAGGAATGGAAATCAGTTGGAGTCCATCTTCCTAGCACACATAAATGTCATATAACATCTCTTAATGTAAGCTTTAAAAATTTGAAAAAACATTGGACTTCCAGTTGGAAGGTCTGAGATGAAGTCCTAGTTTTAACATTTAGTAGCACTGTTACCTGGGCCAATTCACTTGATCTCTTTGAACCTCAAATTTCTAACCACTGACATCAGTTTACTTATTGGTCAAATGACATAAATATTAAATACCTAACTAATAGAGTTGTTGTGATGATCATGTGAACTGGGGATTTGGAATCAATCTAGGAATTTTAATCCTTTCCTCTCCTTCTTTCAACTTATATGATTTTGGCCAAGTTATTGAGCTTCTCTTGACCTCAGCTTCCTCTTCTGCTAAATGAGGAGTTTGGACTAAATATCTGATGTACTTTCCAGATCTAAATCTCCTATAGTTTGTAATAAGTCTAGTCATGCAATAAGCAGTAGCAATAAATTGAAAGAGCTTAATCGTTTAGTTGGCCACAGGACGACACACTTTTCAGCCCCTGCAAAACCATCTTCTCAGTTGTTAAGAGGTCATAATCAGTGCTCCCAGCAGGAGTACTAATGAAATCACAGATCTCTGAAGTATTAAAATTGAAGAACAATAGTGAACTAAAAACATTACCTTGTGCAATAATTTAAACAGATTGGGTGATTTCTTTGTGAAAAGAAATAAATTTTATTCTTTAGGGGAAAAATATTCAATTTTCTATATGACTTTATTCATATTGGGCTTTTGGCATTCTAATATTTAATCTGGAAATAATCATGGGCTATCTTCCTCTTTCTCCTGACCATTGCTTTAATCTCCTGGCTTAACTGTTTTTTGGGAAACTTGTTTTTTTATTGTTTGGGGTTTGGTTTAATCTTTGAGATTTGCTTAGCCAATGAGAGGACAAATGATTTGCCCGCAGTCACATTACCAGAGGCAAGACCTGAACCCAGGTCATTTGGACTCTAAGGCCCAATCTGTATCTACTAACTAGGGTGTATGGGGTGTTCAGGGAAGACCAGAACCTCTGGTGCAAGAGCTTGCCAAGTTCTTTTCAGGGCTGCTCATCTACCTATCACCCAACTCTCACCTAAAAAGTTCCAAGAAGCTGTAGCATGTACAGGGGCTACACTCTGGAAAAACCTTCTCAGCAGATGGGCTACACCAGTTTGAGGATAACCAAGAGGCCACAAACCAAATTAGGAGGATTTCTACCCCAAGCCCATAAAGACTTCTCCCAGCATGATGGGCAGATGAGAACAATTTGCTCCAGTGGTCATGAAGGTGGGAAGCAGATGCTGCAATGTTTAGAGCTTGGTCAGGCATCTAAGACACCAAGGTCAGCCACCACATCCCAGGCCATTGTGTAATTGTAAAGGAATTTGGAGATGTCCCCTGAATTGACTTGGCTTTTGGGTTGAGTGTTAAGACCCAGAGCGTGTGAATCCCATATGAAGGGAGAGGGCTGAACTGGGAGGAGCCATGAATTGAAAGAAAGGCTCAACCCCAGAGAAGGCCAGAAGAAGGATTTTTGGGAAGAGCAGTATCCAATATCGTGGAGCCTGAGTTGCTGAGAGCCCATTGGAGCTGCCCATGACTTTTGAGAACTGCCACCTGGAACTGCTGAGAACTAAGGAGGCATGGCTGTGATGCCAGTATTTTATCTGTCTGTTTTGATGTTGCTTTTCCAGATTCACCTGAAGGTGAAGGACAGTGCTGCTGTTAAAGAGGTCCTGGAACCTGGCTGTTGGTGCAGAAGCCCTGAAGAAGGATTTTTTTGTTTTATGTTCACAGAAATCCTGGAAGAGGGCCTTGCTGTTGTTTTCAGGGGTTCTGGGACTATTCTACAGGCAGAGAATGACTAGATGAGGACACTGGCAATGGCTTTGTTGATCCTTGTCTCCCCAGGAACTGAGATTGCTGAGGGATTGCCTCAAGTGAAGATGAAAGAAAGGTCTTTCCTTGGGTTTTCCATGCTGAGATGATATCTTGACCTTGTTATGGCTTTAGGGTGAATGGTCTTTTGTGCTCTCCTGCTCCCTTTTGAGAAAGTGCTTGGTGTTAATGGATGGTATTGTAATTACTTTGAGTCCAGGGGTGAGAAACCTTTGGCCTTTTTGTGCTCTGTGATTGACCAAATGAATGTACTTTGTTTATGATTGGAAACTGATCTCTATTTGAGAAGAGACTTTGATTGACTAAATGAATGTACTGTCTAGGGGTGGAGTAGTACCTGGACTGAATTAAGAACTTACTTGCTAAATGAATGAGTTATACTGTATTTTTACTTTCTCTGCTCTGTGAATGTTTGCTGAATAAATGGGGTTTGCTAAGCTGGTAATCTGAACCTTGGAAGTTGCCTTTGCTTGGCTTTACATTGTCAGTGGTCTTGACTCTTGTCCTGCTACTGAACTTCCATGACTCTGGAAGAGGGTAAGGCTGATTATTTTGCACAATTCTGCCTCATTTAAATTCAATTCATGCACAAGTCAAGATATCATCCATGATGTCACTGGTCCTCTTAGAAAACAAAGGATTAACAAAATTTACTGGCTACATTGCCTGTCATTAGGATAGTAATAGTTTGCATTACATTTTATACTTAAAGAACCCCAAGAAACATGAGTATCCATAGTTATTGTTAAATTATGATATATACAGATGCATATATATGTGTGTGTATACATATATGTGTATATACACATACACACACATATATAAGTGACACCTTTTCCCTAAATTACAGGATTGTTGAGTCAGAAATCAAGATCTGAGTTTGAATTCATATCAATGGGAGTGTATTAGAACTTTGCATATATAGGGTGAATTCATGTCTGCAGAGTCCTAAGCGACTCATTTGATCAAAGGGGTGAATGAGATAACTAAAGGAAACAGCATGGTAAGCTAAAAAAAAACCACTGGACACCTGAATCTTAGTCTGTCACACACTCAGTGGGTGATCTTGAACAATACCGATACTAATTATTAACTACCGATGATGACGAAAGGCAGCACCCTAATGTTCATTCTTTGGTTTTATTATTTTAGTTATGATGTATTCCATACTACACCTAAGACAAACTAGAAAGGAAATTGTCTTTTAGATGCCTACCATTGTATCTGGTTACAGAAAAGACACCTTTTCCTTTTGCAATTCATATTTACAGTCTCATATTAAGGGAGTTCATTAAAATGTTAAATCTAAGGGAAGAAAGAATATATGAAAATGAAATGAAGTCAGGGTGACCTGGGTGAGGAAAGGAAGCAATCAGAAGCTACTATCTGGGTCTGAACCCAAAGTTATTTTATTTACTAAGTCATCCAGAGTGTGGGAACTAGTGATCTCTAAACCAGGTCAAAGACAGTGTTTCTGAGCTTCCCCACCCATCCTAGGTACATGCACACTGATACCTCTGAAATTTACCGGGTCAGGGAAAGTACTTCTCTGCTATTTGCAGAAACTGGAACAGCTGTAAAGCCGCTGCCCTGGGTCAATGTCCTTATGGTCTGGTGTTAGGGGACGCCTGTGCATTCATAAGCTAGGACTGCTTGTGTGCCCTATTTGTCTAGGATGACATGCAGCCCAGTAAAACCACTGAATGCCATCAATTATCTATGGCTATGTGGAGAACCTTATTAATAAGAAATGTTGTTGTTTGGAAAAGACCAAGTGAGCCATTGATGCCCTAGTTCCAAAGTAATAGAATAGGTTCCCAGTGACATAGCACACTGAACTTTCCATGTTACATTGCCAGATAGTTGAGATGACTAGCAATTTTGGAAGATGTATTCACCATACTATTTTGTGATCTTAGCCAGACAAGTTCCTAAGGATCCTAATGGAATTCAACCTGGACTGAAGTACTTAAAGTTTAGTCAGAAGAATTATTTATTAGTCATTCCAGACCCCAAACTTTTGTATGGGGATGGTGTGTTAGTGTCCTCTTGTTTAGGCTGGCAGGTAATAAATGTGGGAATTCTGTTGAGAATCTCTACCCAGTTTTAATAAAATCCTCAATACTTATGAATTTTTACATTATGTTTTATAACTAATGTTTTGTGTGACCTTACATTAACTATAATTTAACAGTATTTTATTAGATTGATCACTAGAGACAGTTTTCAGAAAGCATCTCATGAATGTGTCATCATCAGTGTGTCAGTAGTATGTGATCTGAAAATGACAGCTCCTAGAAACATTCAATTTTCTTCCTGAAAAAAAATCAGCATCAAGAGCAAATAGGAAAGTTGAGTGATTGAATTCAATTCAAGAAGTCCAGCTCAGCCCTTCCCTAGTCCCTGTCTTCCTCAGCTTTCCCTTTCCACTATGCCCTCTATAAGCCCAGTTCTTTTTTTAAGTTCCTTGGATCTCTTCATCTTGCACTCTTTCTAACTTTTTCTAGAACATTTTGTTTCCCCAAAAATACTGGTCCAGGAAGGATATTCTTCATTGCCACTACCAGACCTTCCCTTCTGCCACCATTCTTCTGAAGTCTCTCTTCTAAGGTTTATTCCATTAAGGGCAGAGACAACATGGTGGAGAGAAGCCAGGAAGCTGCCTGTGCTCTCCCCAGTTTCCCTTCGAAATAATGTTAAACCAAGCCTCTAAAAGAATTATGTAGTGACAGAATACATACATACACACACTCACACACACACACACACACACAAATGGAGTGAAACAATTTTCAAGTCCAAGATAACTTGGGAAGATTTCAGGAAAGGTTTGCTTCATTTGGGTAAAAAGGGAGTGCAGCCCAGTGCAGGCAGTGTCCAGACAAGCCAGTGGGAGACTCTTAGCCAGATCACAGATAAGCAACCAAGGCCCTACAGTTCTGGCTCAGCAGACCAGTGGCACAACAGGCCAGCTGTGAGGCCTGGTGGCCTCCAGGCCCAGAGCAGAAGGCAAACTGCCAGCCCCAGAACCCAGGGCACAACAGGCACAACTAGGCCAGAACACCCTAGAGCAGTGGGCAAGCTGCCAGCCCCAGATAGCCCCCAGCACAGATAGCCAGTGACCAGGCCCCAGATCTACAATGCAAGAGTATGGGATAGTCCTGCGGTTCCCCCACCCCACACACACACCCCAACCATATACAAGGAGCAGAGTTAAACTTCTAAAATGAGGGGGGAGAAAAAGAGCCCTGACCATAGCAAGCTACTATGGCAACAGAGGAGATCAAAACACAAAATGAGAAGAGGACAAAAACGTCAATTTGCCTGCATGTGAAGCCTTAAAGGGGAATAAAAATTGGTCTCGATCCCAAAGTGTTCTCTTGGAAAAGTTCAAAAAGAATTTTTTAAATCAAGCAACAGAGGTGGAAAATTTTAGGAAAGAAATGAGAATCATGCAAGAGAATTATGAAAAGAGTCAACAGCTTGGAAAAGGAAGTACAAAAATTGACTGAAGAATACAACTTCTTTAAAAAAAAAAGTAGAATTGAACAAATGGAAAAGGAGGTACAAAAGCTCACTGAAGAAAATAATTCCTTAAAAATTATAGTTGGTCAAGCGGAAGCTAATGACTCTATGAGACATGAAGAATCTGTCAAACAAAATCAAAAGAATGAAAAAAATAGAAGAAAATTTAAAATATCTCATTAGATAAACAACTCACCTGGAAAATAGCTCCAGGAGAAATAATTTAAGAATAATGGGACTAGGGGCAGCTAGGTGGTGCAGTGAATAGAGCACTGGCCCTGGAGTCAGGAGGACCTGAGTTCAAATCCAACCTCAGACACTTAACACAAAAACTAGCCGTGTGACCTTGGGCAAGTCACTTAACCCCAACTGCCCTCCAAAAAAAAAAAAAGAATAATGGAACTACCTGAAAGCCATAATAGGAAAAAAAAAGAGCCTGAACAGCATCTTTCAAGGAATTTTCAAGGAAAACTTCCTTGATATCCTAGAACCAGAGGGTGAAACAGTCATTTAAAGAATCCACTGATCACCTCCTAGAAGAGATTCCAAAACTAAAACTCCAATAAATATTGTAGCCAAATTCCAAAATGATCAGGTCAAGGAGAAAATACTGCAAGCTGTCAGAAAGAACAATTCAAATAACAAGGAGCCATAATCAGGATTACATAGAACTTAGCAGCTTCTACATTAAATGATCAGAAGACTGGGAATATGACATTCCAGAAGGCAAAAGAAGTTGGATTACAATCAAGCATAAACTACACAGCAAAACTGGACACAATCTGTCAGAGGAAAATATGGACATTCAATGAAATAAGGGACTTTAAAACTTTCCTGAAGAAAGGACCAGAATTGAACAGACTATTTAATCTTTAAATACAAGTCTCAACAGAAGCATAAAAAGATAAACAGGAAGGGAAAAAACATGGTATGCAATAAAGTTAAACTGCTTGTATCCCTACATGGAAAGATGAAACTTGTACCTCTTGTGAACTATACTTCTATTAGGCCAATTAGAAGGAGTATACTTAGAGAGTATGAGCATAAGTTGACATTGATTTGATGATAAAAAAAAGTTTAAGGGGTGAAAAATGGATTATGCTGGGAGAAGAGGAAAGGGAGGCAGAATGGGGTGAATTATATCACATAAAGAGGCAAGAAAGACATATTACAGTAGAGGGGGAAAAATGGATGGGGTGAGCATTATTTTAACATTCCTCTCATCAGATCTGGCTCAAAAAACAAAGAACATACACACTCAGTTGGATAGAGAAATCTATCTTACCCTATAGAGAAGTAGAAGGGAAAGGAAAAGGGAGGGGGATGATCAAAGGTAGGGCAAATTGGGGGAGGTAAAAAACAAAAACACTGACGAGGAGGGATAGGGTGAAAAGAGAGATAAATATATTAAAAGGGGGGAAATAAGATGGATGGAAATACACAGTTAGTAATCATAACTGTGAATGTGAATGGGATGAACTCTCCCATAAAATGAAAGGAAATATCAGAGTGGATTAAAAACTAGAATCCTACAATATGATGTTTCCAAAAAACACATTTGAAGCAGAGAGATACACACAGAGCAAAGGTAAAAGGCTGGAGCAGAATATATTATGCTACAATTGAAGTGAAAAAAAAAAGCAAGGGTAACAATCCTGATCTTCGACCAAGGAAAAGTGAAAAATTATCTAATTAAAAAAGACAAAGAAGGAAACTATATCTTGCTAATAGGTGCCATAGACAAGAAGCAATATCAATACTAAACATATATGTACCAAGTAGTACAGCATATAAATTCTTAAAGAAGTTGAGTTACAGGAAGAAAAAGACAACAAAACTATATGAGTGGAGGATCTCAACTTTCTCCTCTCAGAACTAGATAAATCTAACCACAAAACAAACAAGAAAGAAGTTATACAGTTGAGTAGAATTTTAGAAAAGATACAATTAGATACAATAGACCTCTGGAGAAAACTGAATGTGGATAGAAAGGAATATACCTTTTTCTCATAGTAAATGGTACCTACACAAAAACTGACCATGTTTAAAAACCAGGCATTAAAAAACTCAGAATCCAATGCAGAAAGGCAGAAATATTCAATGCATTCTTTTCAGATCATGATGTAATAAATTGCATTAAATAAAGGACTGTGGAAAAATAAATTGGAAACAAAATAATCTAATCCTAAAGAATTAGTGGGCCAAAAACCAAATCATAGAAACAATGATTTCATCAAAGAGAATGACAATAATGAGACAATATCCCAAACTTTATGGTGTGCAGCCAAAGAAGTACTTAAGTGAGATTTTATATCCTAAATGCTTACATGAATAACATAAAGAAAGAGCAGGTGAGTGAATTGAGTATCTAATTTAAAAAGCTAGAAGAAGAACAATTTTTTAAAATTCCCCCATTAAATATCAAATTGAAATTCTGAAAATCAAAGGAGAAATTAATAAAATTTAAATTAAGAAAACTGTTGAACTAATAAATAAAACTAAGACCCAGTTTTATAGGGAAAAAACAATAAAATAGATAAACTTTTGGTTAATTTGATTTTTTAAAAGAAAGGAAACCAAATTACCAGTGTCAAAAATGAAAGGCATAAATTCACCACCAATGAAGAGGAAATTAAAGCAATAATTAGGACAATGATAACAATCTAAATGAAAGGAACAAATATTTATAAAAATAAAAAATTTCCAGATTACCAGAAGATGAAATAAAATATTTATATATTCCCATTTGAGATGTGTCAGGGGCGGAGCCAAGATGGTGGTGCAGAAGCAGCAAAGTTTCGCAGCTCCCACACAGCCACCATAAATACCCATAAAATATGACTCTAAACAAGTTTTAGAGCTCCCAAACTCACTAAAATACAGAAAACATCTCTCATTGAAGGCAGTTCAGCAGAAGGAGCTGAACATGGCAGGCTGGGAGCCTAGGCCAGCCCAGCCCAAAACCAAAAACTTGGCCCGGCCCCAGGGCAGTGAGGAGGAGCCAAGCTGTAGAGTGAGTCCACAGAGAGCAGATCTACAGCACCTGGAGCAATCAACCACATCTATCAAGCCAGAAAGAATAAGGATTAGAGAAAGGTCAGTGAAAGTGAAGCTTTCAAGCTAAATTTGGGGGAGGAAAAGAAGTTCAGCTGATCTGTCCACAGGGCAAGGAAGCAGTGGGGGAAGGGCAGGACCTGCTGCAACCAAACACTTGAAGAATGCCTAGAAGCTATATATCAACTGAAAAAGGACTTTGAAAACCAAATAAGAGAAGTGGAGGAAAAATTGGGAAGAGAAATGAGAATGGTGCAAGAAAACCATGAAAAGAGAGTGTAATGTTAATGAAATCAGAAGATCTTCCATGCCCCTTTCTATTGGCACCTACTAAAGGCACTTGGCACCTACTAAAGGCACTTAGCACCTCTAAAGGCTTAGCTCCTTAGTTCCAGTTAACTCCTTGGGAGTAGTTCACACCTTAATAGGAAGGGGCTGAACAGGGAGGAGCTACTTGGGAGTAGTTCACACCGTAACAGGAAGGGGCTGAACAGGAAGGAGCTACACTGTATGTAAGGAGAGAACCAGGAGGACCTTGAGCTCTTTTTTCTCAGTCACCATCTGGAGATTGCACCTTTTCCTGAGATCCCCCTTCTACAGCTTCTACTGAGAACTTCCAAGGACCAGGCTGAGAAACTGTCGTGAGTCTGAGAGGGATCCCTGCTTGAGGGATCCTGTTCTATTTGTGAAGGCTTGGGAATGTGGGTGTCCACTGCGTTAACTATGTGTATCAACTTTGTGACCACTATAATGACTTTGGCTTT
>CM053594.1:143309816-143334508 GCA_028646575.1 Pseudocheirus occidentalis | reverse complement strand
TATATAAATCCAGAAATAATTTACATAGAGTGACAATTCTACCCCTCAGCGTCGAGAACACCAATTGAGATAGAACAATGGGAGGAGAAAAGTCTCAGAATAGAGCCTTGCTTATAAGTGGTTATGATCTGGATGAAGATCTAGCAAAGGACAGCGAGAAGAAGCCAGACAGGAAGGAAATGAACCGAGAGAGAAGTATCATGAAAATCTAGAGAGGAAACGAGTGAGAAGTCAATGATCAATGGTGTCAGTGGTCACAGAGAGGTCAAGAAGAGTGAGGACCAAGAAAAGGTTTTTATATTGTCCTTTTGCCTCTGTTTATCTGGCTTGTACAAGTGGGAACATGTTTCTTTGACCTTTCCATGTGTATCATTTCTTATGGCACAATACTGCTTTATCAAATCTCTCCCAATATTATCATTGTTTTCAACCATCCTCCAATCAATAGGCACCCACTTTGTTTCTAGAACTTTGCTACAAGGGCTGCTATTGATATTTTGGAACTTTTTTCATAAGGTCCAGTCAATCTTCAACTTCTTCTAGGGTAAGTTATATTCTTAGAAAACAATGAAAGTAAAAAACACAAATATTTATATACTGAATCCATGGGAAATAAAGGAGTAGGTTCCACAACCACTAAAAACTGTAATCTTTCACTAGATATTGCTGAAAATGCACTTTTCTGCATATAATTATTTATAACAAAACATTAATTCTGATGTGTACTTTTCCTAACACAGTAACAATAAAATGACCCATAAACGCAGTACAAAAAAATAAAACTGGTAACACGAAAACATTTTTTCACAGTAGTACAATAATTCCCAAAAATTCTGTGACCTTTTGTGCTAGTATCTCAACAAAAAACATTCCTTGATTTCAGACAATATTCACTTTTCATAACACATCATATCCACAGTATCATATATACTTTACAGTAAGTAAAATTCTTAAAATTAAAACAGTTTTTAGCCCAAATCTTACCTTCCAATATGTCAGATGGCACTGTGAGGGTGTTGTACTATATACTATAGTGCTATGTATCTCTCTACCTTGGCCACACTCTGAAAACCAAGGGAGAGGTTGCTGGGACTTCAGTTACTGTTCTGCTGGAAGATGTCAAGACTGGTGAGATCTCAACATTGCCTCAACACCCTGTCTTTCACATTTAGTGAATGGGGCTGGAGATAGTGAAGGACATATAATCTCTAGCATCTGCTTCATGCACCATTTGAGTTCCTGAAGGGTCTCACAGAATGGGAGCAAAATAGAGACAAGTTGATGTTTAACCTTAATGCAGCAATCAATGATGGGATGGGCAGCCTCCATGTCTCTGGCCAGCTGGTCAATTAGGCTGACAGTGACTGCAAACAGTCCAGTCCATAGTTTATCTAACACCTTTATTTTCTCACTAAGTCACATCACTGACTTTGCAACCTTGGGCTTAGAGCCCAAAGGACTTGTACTATGCTTTAGGGGCACAGTTGCAACATAAAACTTGAGTTTTAAAAGAAAACAATGAAAATATGCAATGAGTTCTTTACAATGGTAGGATGAACAAGACCCATGAAGCACCTTGTAGGATTCTCACCCCTCCATAAACTTGTGCCATGACACTTATCACTTTCTTTCTGTTGCACATGTGTGTGGTTGCCAACACAAAAGTGAAAATGAGGTTACTAATAAAACCATATGAATGCTTGAAACTAGGAAAGTTAAATGAATACATTTTGAGGATTAACTGTATATGACACAATAGTGAGAATTCCGGGTCAAAAAATATGTTTCATCACAAACTCACTCATAGGAGGCTCACACATAGAAAAATGAGACTTACACACATGCATGCTTATAGATGTTTATATATGCATATTTTTATCTGAAAATTCTTCTCTTTTAAGCAAGTTGTCATTTTAGGTAAAGAAAAGTTTTCCTCCAAAATCCTTGCTGTAGGTTGCTTCCGTAATTCAATTAAATTTAGCGGTCATTTGTTAGATACTCACTATGGGCCAGAAACTGAGATAGGAGCTGGGGATATAAATATGAAAATAAAATAGTCACTGTCTTCCCAGTTCATTGGGGAAAATATATCTGCTATGAATGATTGGAAATACAATGTAGGCTAACACTTTGGATTCCAGAGATAATTGTGGAAAACCTTACTATTCCTGGGAAAATTGTGAGTCTGTACTACTAGCACAGGAGTACCACCAATTAACATTGTTCTTCTACTTCAATCAATCAATATTTTTAAGCACCTACTATTTTCCAGGTGTGATATGGTCATCAGGCTCACAAAGAGTTGGACATGACTGTATGACTGAACAATGACAAATGTGCCAGGTACTGTGCTAAGCTCCTGGGATAAGAAAAAAGGCAAAAGACAGCCCCCACCTTTCAAGGAGCTTAAAAATCTAGTGGGGAAGACAGCATGAAACTAAACATATACAAAGCAAGTTATATACAGGATGAGCAAAAGATGATTAACAATCTTCCATTAGTTTATGCCTTAGAAGTTATCAAATTTCCCCCTCACCGAGACAACCATATGGTTATAAACTAAGTAACTCTGGTATAGCTAGGAAATTAATTATGTATCTAAAAAAGATTAAACAGAAAATCAGAGAAACCTAGAAGAAATCAGTGTGCCCAAGAAAAGTTCAGTTTTCATGGTATCTGACTTGAGATAATACTGAATGCTAAAGATAGGTCTTTTTATTCTCCTAGCCTGGAGAAATTGGAGGCGTCCACGTTGGTTAAGATGGAGAGAGAATTACTGACAGGGCCCTATGATTCTCAAAATGTATTTATGGACTTATCTTAGTCAATCAACAAATATTAGCCACATCTGTCATATGCCTAAACATTATGTTGGGCGCTGTGCAGCACAAAAGGAAGTTTACTTACCCACAGGTAAGAACTACCCACAGGAAGTTTACATTTAATTATCAAACAGATCCATCTATGCTCTGCCATTAAATACTGACTTCCAACCTCATAAAAGGATAAATCTCAGATATCCAGTGTGTTTCATGATGGAACTGACCTAATTAAAAGAAATAATTATATACCCAACACAAGCTCTGATTTCCACTGTTTCTCTATCTTCCTTCTCAAATGCTTTTGCAGTATCTCTATCCTCTGATAATGTCCTGAATACTACCTTCTGAAAATAAACGTGATGCTTCTGAGGTCTTGTCTTCACCCACAAACTAAGTGGAGAATCAAAGCCATGAACCAGTTCACTGAAGCACTTTTAGCACCAATGTTGAATTATGGAGAAAATACTGAATTTTGTGTTAACTATAGATACTATACATGTACACTTCAATCAATCAATCAACACTCATTAAGCCCCTAGCACAAGATATACAAAAAGAAGCAAAAGGAAGTCTTTTCCCTCCAGGACCTTGTAATCTAACAGAGAAGACAATATGCAAACAAATATATACAAAGCATGCTATATACAGGATGAATGGGAAATAATTAACAGGGAGAAAGTTCTGGAATTAAGTGGGAGGGGGTTGGGGAAGGCTTCCAGTAAAAGAAGAGATTTTAGCTGGCATTTAAAAGAAGACAGGAATATCAGTAAGTGGAGCAGAAGACCAAGAGAGTTCCAGGCATAAGGGAAAGCCAGAGAAAATGCCCAGAGCTGAGAGATGGAATGTTGTATTCACGTAACAGTCAGGAAACCAGTGTCACTGTATTAAATGGTACATGTTGGGGAGTAAGGTGGAATAAGACTGGAAAGATAAGAGGGAGCTGGGTTATGAAGGGTTTGGGATGGAGAGTATTTTGTATTTGATCCTGGAGACAATAGGGAGCCATTAGAGTTTATTGTGTAAGGAGGCAATACGTACATACATACATACATACATAGCTGGAAAAGCCTGAAAAAAATTGGGCTCATTGGAACTATAGATCTTCATATAAGTAGTAAAATGAAGGGAAGGAAAAATGGAGATTAAAGTCCCTTTGGATATACCATTGTGCATTTTTTTAATTGACAGTGGAATAGTTTGTCAGTGATATAGTTTACATTACCAGAGTAAATCATTTTCATTCCCTCTACTGTCTACCCTAGTAGCTTTGGCATCAATCAGTCTAATTATTTCCTGGTAGAACAGTGTCTGCAAATGATTATCTCTGATACTTTCAAGGAATATCAGAGAATCTAAGAAACAGACTGCTCTAGAAACTGAGCAACAGGTGAAGATAGTTTTTTCACATCCTAAATTTCTCACTTTAGCACCAGAGACATTGAAATGTATGTTCAAAACAATAGTATTTCTGACATTCTTCTCCTCTGTAACGGGAATGGGAATTTGAAGAACTTCCCTGTCCCTTAATAGGCTTAAGGGAATTTAAAGACCTTCCTTAATAGGCCAAATGTAATTACATGAAGATGGTAGTGGGAGGAGTTTGATGAATGGGTGGAGCAGGAAAGGGTGGAGCAGAAAATAAGTCAGAGCTGTTAAAACAGAGAGAGGAGAGAACTTGGCAGATAGCTAAGACTGTGAGTGCTTGTGGGAAGGCCCCAAGTGGGAGGAAGGCTTTGGGATGGTGTTCTTCCTACAGTGATAAGGTATATTGACTTCTTTGTTGCTATGATGGATTCAGTTTTCTGATGTTTCTGGCTTTCTGGTGTCTGAATACATGTTTTGCTTCTGACTTATATACGGAGAGTCTGTTACATTTTGCAATTCAGAACTACATCAGCATATTCAGTCACCATTGGTGTTTTGACTATTGCCTTGGTGATATATTCTCTAACCTAGGTGTCCCACAAAGTTGATTTTTGAGTGCCCTTAAAATGTCCTTCATAATTATGTTAGTGGCACAAGAAGCCACCTATATCTGGAAAGTACTAGTTTCTCACCTCTGATCAGAAAAACCTTAGTTTTTTCAAAGTCTATGTGATATTTTTCCTAATCTTCCCACTTATCAGTTATTAGTACTCCCCCTCTTGAAGTTATTTTATGTTACTCTATGGATAATTTTTATCTAATTACGTGTGTACATGTATTTCCCTCAGGATAATGTTAACTCCTCAAGGCAGAGAATATTTCATTTCTATCTTTATATCCCCAGGCATTAACATAGTGTCTTGCAAATAGTAAATATTTAGTAAATGTTCAGTTGAAGAATATCTTCCCTAAACATGATTCTCCATCTAGTAACCTTTTTTTTTTAACCATTTTGGTCCTCCTTTCCCCCATTCAAGTTTTCCACAGTCTCAGGTTGTCATATGGCTCCCCTTTGTTTCTCACCACAGTTCTGTATTCCAGGTTTCCTTCTGGGAGCAGATCCAGCCTGTCCCTAGTCACAATTTAACTATCATGTGTCCCATTTCCTCTAAGTTCTGCTGCTAGCTAAGTGATAACAAGTTCTCTCAACTTAAACTGGAGTATGAGGTTTGGCATCCCAGAGGGTGGCTAACTAATATTCTTCTTAGGGTCATGGGAATAATCCTAAAGTCCTAGGGGTTTTAGTACCATTGATCACAAGCTCCCACTAGTGTGCTTCCCATGTACAATCAACTGGCTGAAGTCAACTGGCAGCTTTTAGGAAAGGCATTTACTGAAAAGGTGTAGCAAGGACAGTTGGTACAAAGCATCCCCCCAAAACTAGGGGTATAACTCTCCCCTTGATCATACAAATTCCCTGAGAAGAGTGAGCCCAGATTTAAAGTAATAAGGCACACCTGTGGAGAATTCTCATGGCAAAAGGGTACCTGCCAACTCTTGGTCCTGGAAATTATTTCCTCTTTCTGTAGAGTCCTCATCAAGTCTTCTGGGGGGAAATGGGGAGCATAGCATCAGAGATGGACGAGTCTCTCTGCTGCTCAGCTGGACTGGCACCTGTAGGACATGGAGTCTCCACTTAACAGGTAGCTCAGCTGGATTTGTTCTTCATAAGGCACAATATCTTTGATGGAAGCTATATCTTTTGCTAATGATTCTTATTCTTACATCCACTTCAGGGGTGTAAGACAGAGTAGGTTTTGGTCTTGTAGTAAGAAGATGTGAACTAATCTAGGTTCTGACACACATTAGCTGTGTAACCTTGGGCATGCTATTTAATATCTTTCTCAAGTTTTACAGAGACTATCTAATCCAATCTATACCTGAACAGGAAATGGTTCTACTGTACAATCTACTTCACTTTATCCAGTCTTTGATTAAGGATGATGAGCTGTTTCAATCATGTTCAATTCTCCATGATCCCATTTGGGATCTTTCTGGCAAAGATGGTGGAGTAGTTTGGCATTTCCTTCTCCAGTTCATTTTACAGATGAGGAAACTGAGGCAAACATGGTTAAGTGAATCATCCATGGTCGCACAACTAGTAAGTATCTGAGGTTGGATTTGAACTCAAATCTTTCTGACTCCAGGCCTGGCACTCTTATCCACTCTACTACCTGGCTGCCCCAAGCCCTTAATTGAAGACTTCCAATGATGTCAATCTCCTCCCCACTCCCACTACACTTTTTGAGGAGTCCCAATTTACTTCTGGACAATTGTAATGGTTAGAAAGATTGCTTCTTTATATGGAGCTAACTCTAACATTCTATAACTAAAATCTATTGTTTGCTTCCAATTTTCCCCTCTGCGGTTAAGCATACCATGTTGAATCCTTGTTTCATGCAACAGCCCTCAGACTTCTCAGACAGCTCTCATGACCCCTTAACACTTTCCTAAGTGTTAGGAACTAACAGACTCCAGACTAAACAGTCACCCAATCCTCAGAGGATACAGCCTCTCAACCATTCACTATCCTGGTTGCCCTCTTTAAAACATTCCCCAATTTTTTTAGTATCCTGCCTAAAAGGGGTGACAGCCCCGGACACAGTACTCCAGATATGGCCTGTCCAGAGTGCAGTATAGTTTCTTTCTCTGAAAAATGGGGAGAATGACATTTATATTATTATATTACAGGACTTTCTCTAGAAGTATACTTCATAGACTTTATGGTGGTACAAAAATGGGAATTTAGGGGATAGAGAACTAGATCTGGAGTCAGGAAGATTCAAGTTCAAATCCAGTCTCTGGGCAAGTCACTTTATGACTATCTGCCTCAGTTTCCACACCCTTAAAATGGGGATAATAATAGCATGTCTCTCTTGGGCTTGGTGGGAGGGTAAAATGAGACAATATAGCAAAATGTTTCGCAAACCTTAAAATGACAGATCGACAGGTAGATGTAGATATAACCATGCTAGTTCTTATAATAAAAGACAATGTTTGACAACCACTTTAACTGAGTCACATCAGAAAAATGAGAGAATTGGGAAGAAGGAATATGAAGAGTGTGGCACAAGGGGTGAAAAGAGGCACACCAGTCAGCTGTTCTCTTACTTCCACTGGCAACAACCTCAGCAAAGATTTTTGAAGAGCAAGAGGCCACACCTTCTTGTGATAATGGTCCCTGCATACTTGAAGCCACTTTACCCTGACAGGCTGATGGAACGAGCTGGCAGCCCAAAATAGCCTTGACTTGGAGCCTAGCAGAAAGTTGAGAAAGACTTGCAATTGCAACTTTACACGGTTTCAGAAGGGATATACTATTGGAGATAAAGTTTAGCCATAGGCTATCAGGCCTTATAACACCCCCTCTTCTTAGGGGATCTAGTTTCTGAAAAGTTCGTTTGCATCAGGACTGTAATTGCTGGATTTCCTCTTCAGCCAGGAGAGTGGACAGTTTCTCAGGAAAGCTCAAAAGCCAAAATTCATTCAATTCTCTTTCCTGGATGCAAAGGCAGTTGTTGCCCTGGTAGTCCCCATTACCCACTCCCACCTCCCTTTTTTTTTTAATTTAAGGAGGAAGCTAAGTGCTGCCAACAGTAGTACGATTTGAATCTCAAAGGGATTTGAATTTGGTGTAAAATGGAGAGCCCTTTCAATGCAATAGATTCTAAACTTGGAAGAAGAAAAAAAAAGCCTCTCTTCCCACCCCCAATTAGTAAATAGGAAAAAAATATTCCAGCTCCATTTAGTGAGTATAACATTAATTAGTTCAGTGCTCTAATTTTATTTTTGGCCTTTGGCCAGTCAGAACTCAGTCAGACTTGAGCTGACAGCTTCTCTGCTGTATTAGTAATGGCACAAACATTTGCACACTTTCAGAAGCTTGAGATGAATTCTCTAGAGAGCAATGACCAATAGCCTAACAGTATGGAAGAATGACACTCTGA
Source organism: Pseudocheirus occidentalis (assembly GCA_028646575.1). Classification (NCBI taxonomy): domain Eukaryota; kingdom Metazoa; phylum Chordata; class Mammalia; order Diprotodontia; family Pseudocheiridae; genus Pseudocheirus; species Pseudocheirus occidentalis. The sequence goes on along the minus strand of CM053594.1, from coordinate 143,326,314 downwards.
GCTGAGAAATCAAGAGGGGATATTGTGAGCCAATTAGCAAGGACAAAAGCCTCTCCTTATTATTATGGCTGTTAAGACTAGAACTGGAGGTGGGGGACATAAGGAAGAGAGAGATGGGAAGGAAGATTTGAGCTTTATTAGACATGAAGATAGGAAAGGTGACTTTTATAAAATGCAGCTACTGCATTAGGAGGATGGAAATAAGAAAAAATCTAAATGTCTTTTAGCAAATAGATGCATATGTGGACATATGCTGCATATATTGCATATATTAGCCACATATATAAGTGTACATATGTTGCACATATTTTGTGTGTGTTATGGCCACACTGTGTACATACATGTTGCATGTGTTATGTATCATATATGCATTGCCCTGTGTGCCCATCACCTTACAAATTTACATGTGTGTATTTGTGTATTGCATTATTATGTGCATATATTATGTGCGTTGTGTATGTAATGCATAAAGGGACTTGGTGATCTGATGACAGAAAACTGTTTCCAGGGATCTAGAAGAATTTGCAGTCATGTTTCCAGAAATGCTGAAAGCTCTTATGTTTTAGAACTCAGTGTCAGTTTGACACACCCCAGAGTGGAAAAGCCCAACTAATCTTTCAAGCAGATCTTTCTGCAACTACCGGTTAGCCAACTTGTGCTTCATTCAGCCTCCACTTCTGACCTTCCCCAAGTTCTAACGCTCCCTCCCCACTCTTCTCTCCCCATCCCACCCCACCCCCATCTATGTGCATTAAGATATGAGCTCTTGAAGAGAGAATTTAACCTTTTTAAGACTGCATTTTTATCTACATTTCTCAAGGGGAAGGCTGGCTTCTTTGGGACAGTCACAGGAAAAGCCACTGGAGAGGGAGAGGGGAGGGAAAAGAGGGGAGGAGAAGGGAGATGAAAGGCTTTCTTCTGTTCTTGATGAAAGTTAATTTGGACTGAAAGGCTAAGACTGTCAGAAATGTGAAATAGACATTTAAGGTAAGTATAGGAGGACAGAAGGCAACCGTTTCCAGCTCTGCCTCCTCTACTGACTTATTTGGAGATAGTGGGCAAATCATTCCAGTTCTCTGAGGCTTCCATTTCCTTTACTGGTAAAATGAAGGGATTGGACAAGTTTGGGGGTTCTTAACCTGGGGTCCATGGATCCCCAAGGGGTTTGTGTGTCCACAGAAGGGAATTTCAAGGGCTTTGTGACCTTGGATAGAAAACAAATTGCATCCTTATTTTCATTAAACTTTAACTGAAATTTTACATTTCCTTCAATTATGAATTTTTTAAGAAGAAATTATTCTGAGACAGGGTCAAATAGACTTTTCTAGCCTGCCTAAAGAGAACAAAAAGAGATTAGTCACCACAGGATTAATTTAACATTATAATGTTATATTGTACTACACATAATATTCTAATAATACAATATAATATAATGCATGTATATTGTTATAACATGCTATAACAATAAAATAATGATAATTTAATAATACTTAAGAAAGTATTTTCCAGCTCCAAATCCTGTCATCCTTAAACATGCGGAGCCTTAGCTTCCTTATCTATACAATGTTTGCTCAATGTTCCCCACAGTAATGTGACAAGGATCAGATAAGATGTATGTAAAGCAGTAGATATCCAAAATACCTTTTATGAGTATAAGCTATTATTATTATGCCTACACCAACCATTTTCATCCTCTCTAGAGTTTTAAATACAGTTGTTTCCTTGACTTAATACAGCCCCCAAAGGGGCCAAAAAGCATCCATTACTTTTCTTTTTACTTGCAATTAATTCTGTTTCCAGATTTCTCTGTTACATTTTGAGGCAAGAGCATACTTAGTGTTGTTACACACCGAGAGATGGGAATCTCTAATCTAGCTTTTAGAGAGGTCTTGCCTTTTCCGTGTTCTTCTACAGTTGTTTTTCAGTCATGCCTGACTATTCGTGACCCTATTGGAGTTTTCTTGGTAAAGATACTGGAGTACCATGTCCTTCTCCAGCTCATTTTACAGATGAGAAAACTGAGACAGAGTTAAGTAACTTGCCCAGGGTCACACAGCTGATAAATGTCTGAGTTGGGATTTGCCCATTTTTCAGTGTAGGCAAAAGTAAATATAGTACCTTGTTCTCCTGCACTTACCACAGTGCCTGGCACATAATATGTGAATTTTTAAATGCTGATTTGACTGATTAAGAAATCCTAGGGACTAAAAAGAATGGACATGAACAAATGCAAATGATTCCTTTTTAAGAAGATATTTTTGAGAAGTTTATTAAAAATGTATAAATGGCAATCAATTCTATCACACTCTATAACTAGTAACTATCTTATTGTTGAAGTAACAAAATCCCTTAATGATTCTTGGCTTCCAACTTCACGAGACAGTTTTTCAGGAACTTAGAGAGCCACCATTCTATGCCTTTCAGGAATCAGGGTGATCTCAGGAGCTAAATACTTCAGGCCACAAGAATCAGGTCCCCTTTTCCTCTGAGAAAGGAACCAATATGGCTACATTCAAGAGAACAATGGGGAAGGAAATAAGAATTCATTAAGCGTCTACTATGTGCTTGTACAAAAATTACCTTATTTGATCCTCACAACAGCCCTGGGAGGTAGGTGTTATTATTATTCCCATTTTACTGTTGAGGAAACTGAGGCAGACAAAAGTTTGTAGGTGACTTACTCAGGATCACCTATCTAGGAAGTGTCTGATGCTAGATTTGAATGCAGGTCTTCCTAACTCCAGGTCCAGCATTCTATTCATTGTGCCACCTAGCTACCTACATTTAATAGGGTACAACCCTAATTAGGGGCAGCTAGGTGGCACAGTAGAGATAGCGCTGAGCCTGGAGTCAGGAAGACTCATCTTCCTAACCCTAAATCTGGCCTCAGACACTTCTAGCTGTGACCCTTGGCAAGTCACTTAAGCCTGGTTGTCTCATCTTCCTCATATGTAAAATGAGCTGAAGAAGGACGTGGTACTCCAGTATCTTTGCCAAGAAAACCCCAAATGGGTCCACAGAAAGTTGGACATGACTGAAAAATGACTCAGTGACAAAAACGTAAACAGGGATTCCCCAACCGGCCAAATGAAATAGGGACAGGGATGAGAGCTACACAAATATTCCTTTATTTTTCATTCAATTATGTTTTTAAGCTTCTTAAAGTGTACTCTGCTGACTCCAGAAAACCTAAGTAACCTCTAGGTGGTTTGGGGGCTATTGTCTTTCTTTCTTTCTTTCTTTCTTTCTTTCTTTCTTTCTTTCTTTCTTTCTTTCTTTCTTTCTCTTTCTTCCTTCCTTCCTTTCTTTCTTTTGCAAGGGAAGGCAAGGCAATTGGGGTTAAGTGACTTGCCCAAGGTCACACAACTAGCAAGTGTCAGGTGTTTGCAGCCACATTTGAACTCAGATCCTCCTGACTCCAGGGCCAGTGCTCTATTCATTGTGCCACCTAGCTGCCACTCCCCACCTAGTTGACACCTGCACTATTTTCTTAAACTGTTCATGCTTTTGATTGGATAATATTTATAAGCTTTTGTTTCCAGGCCAGGAATTTATATAGGATACTTAGTGAGAAGCAGGGTGGCATAGTAGATAGTAAGGAGGCCTTGAAGTCAGGGAGATTTCTGGGTTCAAGTGCTACCACTAACTCATACTAGTTGTGACCAAATAGATGAGATATTTAACTTCCCTAAACTTACTGGCAATTCTCTAAGACTAACCATTGCAGATGAGTTGTTGATCTGCATAAGTGGAGAGAGTTTTCCATACCGAAAGTTCACTACACTGATGAAATCACAAGTCTAAATTTTTTTATTATTATTACTTAAATTTCAGACCCACTATGATCAAAAACTGTGCCTTTCATTCCATTAATGAAAAAGCAGCTGGTCCATCAGCTATAAAAGGTTGAGGATATTGTCCTCCCTCATCTTTAAGCAGAAATGGAGCCTTTTGGGGATAGAAACAGCACCTGTTTTATGTTGGTTGGGCTGGTTTCCCGTTAAGGAGCATGGAAGCAGAGCTCAGAATTTCATTGGTCTTGGGGTTCTGAGATTTGAATTATAGGCATACCTCAGAGAAATTGCCCGTTTGGTTCCAGACCACTGCTATAAAGAATATTGCAATAAAGCTAGTCATGTAAATTTTTTAGGTTTCCCAGTGCATATAAAAGTTAGTTACATCATACTATGATATATTAAGTTTGCAAGAGTATTATGTCTAAAAATATGCATACCTTCATTTAAAACATTTTATAGATAAAAAAATACAAACCGTCATCTGAGCCTTCAGCAAGTTCTAATCTTTTTGGTGGAGTATTTTGCCTTGATGTTGGTGACTGCTTACTAATCAGAGTGGTGGTTACTGAAGGCTGGGGTGGCAATTTTTAAAAATAAGACAGCAATGAAGTTTGGTTCATTGATTGACTCTTCCTTTCACTTGAACCCTAAGTGGCCATTGAAGGATTATTCATTGGCTTAATTTCAATGTTGTGTCTCAGGGAATAGGGAACCCCTGAGGACAGGGAGAACGCATACAATATTTATCAATTAAGTTTATTGTCTTATAGCTCCAAAACAATCACAATAGTAATATCACTGATCACATAACATATAATTAATAATAATAAAGTTTGAAATATTTCAAAAATTACCAAAGTAATTACCAAAGACATAGAGACATGATGTGAGCACATGATACTGGAAAAACGGCACCAAGAGATTTACTTGATGCAGAGTTGCCATAAACCTTCAATTTATTTTAAAAAAATAAACATTTCTATGAAGTGCAATAAAATGAGGTATGCCTATATTGGTTTGGTTTCTTTGCTTTTTGAGGCTCAGACCACTGGAAATTGCTGTTCTAGAGGATTTAAAAGAATTCTCATTTCCCTGAAGGGAAGCCTTTCTGACCTATCATTGTTGATTATGCTGGCCCATACAGAGGCTAAGAGGAACAGTATTTTATTTGAATTTAATTTTTATTTTAATAATGATATTATTTCATAATCTTTAATATTATTTTATATTTAATAGTGATATTATTGATATATCTAAATTAATATATCATTTTCAATTCTATCATTTTTATTGCATTTTGTAGCCCAAGAATGTCTCATTGCATTCTAATCCTAATCCTGAATTACTAAAGGGGCTCTAGTGCCAATACAATATTCACAGCACCCATGATAATTATAAATATATCTGCATGACACTCAATTGCAAAATATAACAAACTTCATATAGAAGACAGAAGCAAAACATTTCTTCAAACACCAAAAATAATTTTAATGACATTATTTTTCTCCTAAATCAGCCAGGCTCACAACCTAGATGTCACTCTCTATCCCTCATTATCACCCACCTCTCCCCTCCCAATATTCAATCTGTTATCAAATACAGACAGTTCTATCTTTAAGTACCAAATTCAATTTTATGTAAATAATTCTGAAAAACATCCTCATTTCAAAAAATCACCTATGTTAACTTGAGGTTACAGTACTGTGCTCTCTCTCTGTTTTCACCTTTGGCTTGGAGCTCCCATCCCACGCCCAAAATACCCTCCAAGTGAAAGCAGAACTGACTCAGGGAGAAACCTACAAACGGCCGCTCCCTGCCCTCCCCTTAAGCCCCTACCCCCACATCCCATTATATTGGCTTCCATCCGCCCACTCTTGGTACTGAATGTCGGTCCCTGTGTCCATATTTGACCCTCTCGAGTTTGCCCCACCGCTGACAGCATTCTCCCTCTCAGCTCTCCAGCCCCATCACCCCCTCTCCACGTGCCTCTCCACGTGCCTCCTCATGCTCAAGGTGTCCTTCCTCCCTCCCTCCCTTAGGTAAAAATTTCTTTACCTAGATGTCTGTAGAACGGTCCGCTTACAGGTGAGAACTGTCTGTACTGTCAGTTGCAACATCTTTCCCATTCATCCCCTTCTCTCTTCTGAAACTGCCACCGCCATGATGTAGGCCTTCATTATCTCAAAACTGGACTTCCCAATCACCTCTCTGATTGCTCTCCCTGCCCTTATTCTCTCTCCCCCCCCCCAAGTTCAACTCACACTCCCCTCAGCTCCAAAATGATCTTCCTAAACCACAGGTCTGGCCAGGACATTCCCACTCAATAAAACCCAGTGGCTCCCTATTATCTCCAGAATCAAATAGGCAATCCTCCATTTAGCTTTTAAAGTCCTTCACAACCCGAACTTTTATTTATTTTTATTTCCGGTTGTCTTACTCTATACTCCTACCCATGTATTCTTCCCTTCTGAGACACTGGCCTCCTCACTATTCCCAGCATAAAACATTCTATCTCCAAACACTTTGCCCTTTCATTGACCATCCCTCATGCTGGGAATGCTTTCTCCCTTCTTATCCCTATCTTCTGGCTTCTTTCAAATGTCAATGCAAATCCAAACCTTTCCTATTTCCCCTCAATGTTTGTGACTTTCTTCTGAGATTCTATCCAATTTATTCCAGATGCTTGTTGCCTGTAAACAGTCCCTTGCAGTCCTCTGTCATTAGAATATGAGCTCCTGGAGAGCTGGGACTTAGTATAGGGTCTGGCACAAATTAAATGTTCAGTAAGTGCTTATTGATTGATTGACTTAGAAAAATCACCTGTCAAGCCTCAGTTTGATTATGTGATCACTAACTCCCATGACCCTATGTCGGATCCAGAAGAGCTAGGTTTAATATGCCTTCTCTGTTTCTTGTTAGTTGTGTTACTTTTGGCAAATAATACCACATTTCTGAATCCTCATTTTCTCAGTGGTAACATGAAGAGAGTAATTCTTAAGCTTACTGCCTCTTAGAGCTTATATGAGGATCAGGTGAGACAATGTATCTAAAATGCTATAAAAAGGAAGCTTTTCATATTAAGCCTATTGGCTTCTGAGGCCAGGAATTTCACCTTCGTAGGGACCTTCAAGTGAGCCTTTTTTGAGTAATTTAGCTGTGCCTTTAAAAAAATTCCATCAAAAAAGAATCACATTATTCTTTTTCCCATTTTTTTATTTTTTAGTTTCTTCTTGTTGCTGTGGTTACTCCTTAACTCCCTTTTCTTTGCTGGGTGAATAGAGAGTAACAGAAATTCAAAATGTAGCTATTCATGAGAACTGCAAGAATGAAGGAAGGAGGAAACAAACATTTTATTAAGCACTTATTATATGACAGGCATTGGACTGAGCTCTGGGAATCCACATATATGGATAAAGACTGACAGCAAGAGACCTTAGACATCTTCTACTCCAACTCTTTCCATTATCCAGATAGGGAAACCCAAGTTGTAACTTGTTCAGGGTCACACATATATTAAAAAGCATTGTATAGATGGAGAGTTGAAAGGGATGGGAGAGATCATCTGGTCTAAACTTCTCAATTTATCAATGAGGAAACAGGACCAGAAAGGTTAAATAGTAGCATGTGTCAGAGACCAATAATAGATAGCAGAATCAGTATTCAAACTCAAGCCAACTAACTCAAAATCCAATCCTTTGTCCCCTGAATTATCTTTAGTGCAGACATCTGGCACTTGGAAATCTGGTATCTTGGATCTTTGCTTGGGAAAGAAGAGGCCAGGGGTGTCTGTTCTGCCTCTATCATAGCCCCTTACCGCATGTGGTCCCTCTCTCCACTTGGGGGACCATATCCTACATGTGGTTGCTCTGCTCATAGGAATATAATTTTTGGTCACATATTTGGTCATCATAAGATGTTTTAGGGTTTGTGGGCTAGCTTTTTTCTCTAAAAGCTGGGACAATTTACTTTTTGTCCTGTGCTCATTCAGTATAATTTCTCAGGACCAGTCCATTGTGTTTCAAATGGAGCTACTTCTTGTAGTTGTTGGGTCATTTCAATTGTGTCCAACTCTCCATGACTGCATTTGGGGTTTTCTTGGCAAATATAATGCAGTGCTGCCTATGTCTTTCTCTAGCTCATTTTATAGATGAGGAACTGAAGCAACCAGGTTAAGTGACTTGCCCAGAGTTATGCAGCTAGGAAATGTCTGAGGTGGGGTTTGAACTCAGGTCCTCCTAACTCCAGGACTGGTGCTCTATCCACCAGAGCAGCTAGCTTTCTGGAGCTATTTGAGTACACCTTTAAACCCAAATCACTCTGGCTTTCATTGAATGGTCAATATTAGCCTCAGCCCCCAGTCCTCTGTGGCTTATTGTGCAGGTTTTGATGGCATAGAATGAGTATAAATAGAGATTGTTTTCTGTTCTGAGAACAAAATTTGAGGGTCTTCTAGGATGATATTTTTGCGATGGTAAATTAAGCCATCTTTTCTCTCAATTCTCGCCTAGCCCCTAGTCTTTGAAAGGGTGTCTCCTCAGACCAATTAAAGTCTAGAAAATGACTTTGATTTATAAAGGCCAAAGTCTTTTCCTGCATTCCAAGCCATTGCCAAGCATCTTGACTTTTGTCCTGTCACTGGACCTTTGATTACCCTGGGAGAGAGATTGCAGCCAATGACGTTCCCCAACTCTGCTTCACCAAAATCCAATTAACACTAAAGTCAAGACCTCACCCTCATGATATTATTAGTCTTCTTCAGAAATGAAGAACAAATAACAACAATAAAACTGTCAAAGGAGTAGAGAGACAAGAAGGAAATCTCTCATGACACTGTCACTAAATGGTAGAGACACAAAAGTCATCCTGATCTGCTTTTACAAAGACAAAAAAGGAACTGACCAGTGTGGCCATTTTATTCCTTTTATCCTTCCTCCCTTGACATGGTTCCTCACCTATAAAGGGTAAGAAGTGAGTAATTGTTTGTTCCCTCCAGTATTATCCTTGTTTGTCTTCTCGGTTTGTCCCATGTATGGTGCTTTCCCAAAGAAGATAAATTCCTGGTTTACAGTTTTTGAAGACATGTAGTCTGTCTAAAACTAAATTCAACAAACAATGCTATTCCAGAATTCTATTGTATTTATTTGATATTTATTTCAATAGAGTGAAAAATATTTAAAATGATACAGGTACTTATACTTTAGACCAATGGTTCTTGAACTTTTTGGTCTCAGTACTCAATTACACTCTTAAAACTTACTGAGGACCCCAAAGAGATGTTATATATGTGGATTATAGTGATCAGTATTTATCATATTAGAAATTAAAACTGATACACTTAAAAAAAACAAGAATAAACCATGTTAACATTGATCACATATTTTTGTGAAAAATAATTTTATTTTTCCCAAAACAATTAGTGAGAAGGGTATCATAGTTTATATTTATTTCCAAAATTCCTTTATTTCTGACTTAAGAGAAGAAAATTGGATTCTCATACTTGCTTCTGTATTCAATCTGTGGTGACATGTTTCGGCTGAAATATATAAAGAAAATCCAGCCTCAGAAATACAGTCAGCAAAGGGAGGAGTATTTCAATAGGTGAATAACGTCATGTATTATTATGAAAATAACTTTGGTCTCATAAACCACCTGGTCTTGGGGAGCCCCAGAGGTATACATACTGTATTTTGGGAAATGCTGCTATAGACCCAGATTCTGAAGGTCCCTATCCTGAACAAATAATCTTTCTCTAGAGCAAACTGTAGAATAAGGAAGTTGGGCTAGGTCATCTTTAAGGTCCCTCCCAATTCTAAAGTTATATTAATAGCTTAGATTATTTCACATTTTATTAATTTTGTAGTTTTTGGTGAAATACTTGGACTTGGGAACAGAAAGAAGCAGACCAAACAAAGAAGAGTGATTCCAATGTAACAGAGCTAGGATCTTTCCTTGTCCTCTCCTCTCAAAATGAATAATGTACCTGAAAGAAATGTATCCCGGAGGATCTGGAGAATAAACTGACTTCTCAGCAGTAGATGCCTTGGGTGATTTGAATAATTCCACCTCGTTGCCCAAGACATTTTTTTAGTTCATAAGCAAGATGATCAGGGAGAAAATGGGGTGCTTTGTTGACTCCTACACAACCTGCAAGTGTTCCCCTAGGTGGAAGAGGCCCCTTCCAGGAGTCAAAAGGGAAAAAGACAGTAGGTTTTATAGTAACCAACCTACTGAGTACAAGAAATATGAAGGATATTGTTTTGTTTTAATGTATTTTTCTATCTTATTTTACATATCACTTTCAAAAACCTTTTTCTCCATTGAGAAAATTATGTAGAATCAGAATCCTAAACGCATTGATAACTGAAAATTACCAATAATTTTATAACATTTCACTATACTGGGAGCGTTGTCTTTCTTGGATTTTTAGCTCCTATGAATGGAATATGCTTAGTGGGGCAAGACTGTGAGCCCTGCTTGCAAGGGAACTGAGGGAGGTGAGTCACTTAAGCTTGGAAGTTCTAAGTTGCAATAGAGTTAAATCTTGACTACGTTTGTCACATACATTGTGGGCTGTCAAGCTGCCTAAGGATGGGTGACCCAACCAGTGTAGGAAATTGAATGAGTCAAAAAGCTTCTGTGCTAATTAGCAGCAGGTTCAGACCACTGACCTTCCAGTCTAAGTAAGATTGGAAGAATGAGTCTCAAAAGAAAAAAAAGAAATAGTTGCTGAATAAATACATTAGAACTATTTGAGTTTTAGATAGAATTTTTACCTTGCATTTTAACTCCTTGGCTCTTTTCTGTTCTTATTAACCAACCCTATTATTTTTAAAATGTATATCATGTAATGATCTATTTATGTTTCAATATTCATTGATGTTCAAACATTCTGCTCTGCTCAGGATGTACAAATAGAAAAGCAATATATCACTGCTCTCAAGAAATTCAAATTCTAATGGGAGAGAACAAATGTAGGTTTCAGTCACAAGTCAGAGGGAAAGACATAATGATCTTTCAGGCACAGTGACAAAACAGATGGTAATACATTTTCTTTAGCGTCATTTCCATTGATTAAACCATATCTGTCTCTAACACTGAACCATTTGAAAATGCCAAGGACTTTGATTGCAAAAACTCTCTTTTTTGGGTCTTCAGTAGCTGCCTATGAGGCAGAGGTTACAGCACCTTAAGCTTGGAACTGAGTTGCAGTAGAAATGAAGTTGATTTGGTAACTTTGCTAAGTTACCAATATGGTGGGCCCACAGAACAGAGGGCCACCAAGCTGCCCAAGAAAGGACAACCTGATCTATGTTGGAAACTAAGCTGATCGTCATTCTGCAGTGGAATTGGGCCACTGCACTTCCAATCTTGGTGAGAAATATTCAGTCTCTATTTAAATATATTTAATATCTAAATATATGTGATAATAAATTTATTTATTAAATAGGTTTAAACACATAAATGTATAATGAATACTTAATATATAAATGTTTGACTATATTTTATAATTATAAAATATATTTTAAAATTAAATATAATCAGACATATTTTTAAAATTATATGTACATATATATCCTCTGTCTTTAGTCTGGTTTGATCAGGGATTTCCTAGATAGGAGCTGCCATGCTACTGCAAATACATCTCTGAGTCCCATGACTAACCCTACTGTGGAAAAACTACATAGATATTACTTGCAACTGTAGTTCCTGAGACCTGACTAATGGGCTTCCCATTTAAACAAACCATGACAACATTAATGATATCATGAAACATTTACTACACAATGCAAAACAAAAATAAATATAGCAATAAAACTTGATCACACTCTCCCACCAAGACACACAGCATCCATAAGGAAGACTGAGCATAAACTTACAGAAACCAAACAGGAAAGCACATGATTAGGGAAACCCATGTTCCCAGGGTAACCCGCAACTCTGGATGATAGGCCTTGATGATCTCTTTAGAGAACATTCAGCACCAAAAGTCACCTGCTATGTGAGACTACTTCTTCACTGGCTACTCTATTAGAATTACTTGACTGGGCTCTGATGCAGTGTAACCACAATTGTTTAGCAAAAGCAGATCCTCTAAACCTTGGATCTGCAGAAATGTAATTTTGCTCCCTTGGTTAAGCTCTAAATTTTTTTCCCTTTCTAAACCCTATGGTCAGTAAACAGCTAGGAAGACATATCTCTCCTTTCCCCAGGCAGCTAGCTCAGTTAAGCAGCAGAGGATTGTTCTTCCTCCATTCAATTCCCAGAATAAAAAATTTTCCTCAATTCTACTCAGCAAGAGTGAAGAAGCATAAGTGTTGAGTTCTTATGAGGCTGCTAGGTGGACACAATAGAGAGAGCACTGGACCTAGAGTTAGGAGTGACCTGAGTTCAAATCTAGCATCAAATACTTATTAGCTGTATGATGCTCGGAAAGTCACTTAATCCCTCTCTGCCTCAGTTTTGTCAACAGGAAAGTGAGGATAACGATAGCACTTACCTTCTAGGGTTGTTGTAAGGATCAAATGAGATAATATTTGTAAAGTGCTTAGATATTAATCAATGAATAGACATTTATTAAGCACCATCTGTATACTAGATACTGTGCTAAGCACTGGGGAGACAAAAAGAAACGAAAGACTGTCCCTGCCCTCAAGTGCTTGGTACACTTAATAACACTTAATAAATGCTTCTTTCTTTCCTTCCTTCTCTTAGCTCTCAGTCCAGCTGCGCTCCTACATGCCATCCACTTTGTTAGGCTCGTGGGCTCAGCTGCTTTCAAGCAGCAGGAGTAAACACAGTTCTAATGAGGTCTTCTGTTCAGTCTCTTTGATCTCTTCCTTTCCTTCCTCAGCTTCTTCTGTCTTCTCTATTTCTAATTCTCATCTTCTTCAAAGCAAGGTCCCTTTGTATGAAGTCATTCATCTCTATCTTATGAGAACTCAAATTTCATATTTCTGTTAAACATGCCATAGAGAGGCAATGTACAATTGTGCAATATTCCCAGAAACATTGCTGTTATAAGGGTTTCATGGCTATCAACCTAAAATAATTATAATATATATACATATCTATACATACCACCATATTATTATCTTGAAAAGCCATTTATTGAGACCATGGAATAGGATGAAACCCAGCTTCTACAATGAATTTTCTTCTTTTTTTCAATTTTTTATCATTTCTATTTTAAGTTTTTTGTTCCAAATTCTGTCTACACATATATATCTATACATTTAAATATACAAATATATACATATTGTGTATGTGTATGTATATGTACATATGTATGTGTATATATATATATATATATATTACCTACATAGTTATATAGATATAGTTATTTGCTAGAAAATAAAATATTTTGCCTTTCTTGCCTTTCACAAGTACTTTTTTCAATTAGGGGCTACTTTCTCTTAGGTCCTCTCATTACTTTTCTCTGGGGAGATATTTTCTCAGAGCTTCTCTTAGAACTATACAGGTTTCTGTCCATTTCCACAATAAAATTGTGCAAATCCAAAAGGAGTGCCACCATATATATACATACATACACAGAGAGATGTGATGTCATCAACCTAAGAAACTCTCAATGTGGGAAATGGCCTTATAATTTGTGCTTTTAGAAAGTTGCTTGGGGGCATTTAGAGATCAAGTAAGTTATTAATAGATTTTGTTTTATTGTATCTTGATGTCTCATGGAGTTATTAATTTCCACTTGTTCAATTCTAATTTTTAAGGAATTATTTTCTTCAGTGATCTTTTGCACTTCCTTTTCCATTTGGCCAATTCTATTTTTTAGGGACTTATTTTCCTTGGTAAGTTTTTGTATATCTTTTCCCATGCTGTTGACTATTTTTTCATGATTCCCTTATATTACTCTCATTTCTTTTCCCAATTTTTTCCACCTCTCTAATTTGCTTTTTTAAATCCTGTTTAAGCTCTTTCAGGAATTCTTTTTGTGCCTGAGACCAAATTACAGTTTTCTTTGAGGCTTTACATGTAGCCATTTTGACACTATTGTCCTCTTCTTAGTTTGCGCCTTGATCCTCCCTGTCACCATATTATCTTTATGTATTCAAACTCTTTTTTGTTGTTTTTTGCTCATTTTTCTGCCTTTTTGTGACTTGGTGTTTTTATGTGAGAGATAGGCCCTGGTCCTGCACTGTCCCAAGGTTTTTGTGCTGGGGATCAGGGTCTTACTACTGGCTTCCCTTGGAATTCATGGCATAGCTGCTTGCTTTCTCTGGAGGGCAGGCTTCCCTTCTGACTTATATGTACTTCAGGGTGGAGCTCCTCTGTTGGCCTCCCATAAGTGTGGGGCGTTAGCTACTGGCCTGCTCCAGGGCTGGGGTCCTCCTGCTCAGTTGCTATGGAAATAGGATCTCTCTGTTGGTAGATCCAGGGTGGGGTCTCATTTTAGCCCATCCTAGGGCAAGGCTTCATTACTGGTCAAAAATGGGGTCAAGGCCTTGCAGGTGGCCTTGCTGCTCTGCACAGACTATTCACTTGCCTAGGGGCTGGGCCTTGCTGGTGGATTGCCCCAGGCTTGGAGCCTTGCCTAGGGTCCCCTGCTGTGAGGTTAGCTGCTGCTGCTGCTGCTGCTGATGCTCCTGGACCTTGCTCTCCTCTCACCCCAGTGACACAGACCTTTCCTGCCAGCTGGTAAGCGGCTTCCCTGCTCCTAGACCAATCCTGATGTGGTTTTCCAGTTGTTTGGAGGGGAATCTGGGAGAGTTTCAGAGGGTTCCCTCCTTACCCTGCACCTCAGCACTGAGAATTCAATGAATATTATTTGATGGAGAAATAAAGTATTTAATGAAAATATTGTTTTAATTGACACTGCTGTATTTTGCTTATGTACTTAAATACTGCTGCAACCTAGTCATGGATAATGTAATTTTACCAGACAAAAAAATCAATATGACCCACTTTGTGATTATAATAATCCACTGATTTCTTTTATAACTTAGTCATATTGTTCTTTAAGGTTGGCCAAGTATGTTTGTGTATATTATCTATTTGATCCTCACAAAAACTCTAGGAAGTGAGTAGGGTTATTATTGCCTCATTTTAGGCGTGAACGAATTGAAGCCCAGGGAAGTGGAGAGCCTTAGCTAAGATCCCAGGGCCAGTGACCAGCAGCCCCAGGTTTAGAAGCAGGCTTTCCTGGTACATATTTCAGTTCTCCTTCTAATGTATACCCTTAAATGCATACCCTTAAATTTGCTTCAAAATGCTGGTATAAAATGTATTTTTTATAACTTTAAATTTTCTTTGTCATTGTGAACTTAGGCATCAGGAAACACAAACATTTTGATATATAAAGAGGAACAAGAAGGAAAAAGGTAGAAGAAACTTTGAGCTTAGAATTTCCTAAAATATGACTCAAAGTATCTCAAAAAGACATTACTTATCCATGAAGATATCCCTGAAGCCACTATGGTATAATGATTTTGAAATAAACATGACTGGTTCTGACATTGTAAGTACTTTGTACTATCTGACTTTGGTAATCCACTTAAATACTTTTATGGAGAAGGGGAGAAAGTGGTGCTTATAATATCTGCCTCATGGGGTTATCAGGAAGATCACATGAGAGAATGTAAATAAACTGAGTATATAGAGTGTAGCATAACAGAAAGAATGGCCCAACCTAGGTCTCTATCCCCTATCTATGCTCTGTTATCTCTCTAGCTTGCATTTGTATAGCATCTTATGACTACAAAGTCTATAGATTAGATAGATAGATAGATAGATAGATAGATAGATAGATAGATAGATAGATAGATAGATAGATGATGGAGAGAGATGATAGAGAGATAGAGATAGATGATGGAGAGAGAGAGAGAGAGATCCATAGGTAGATATATAGAGCACTAGATAGAACTATAGACAGACAGACAGACAGATAGACAGATAGATAGATAGATAGATAGATAAATAGATGGATAGATAGATAGATATGGATAGACAAATAGTGATAGAGATAGAGAGAGATTATAGGTATAGGTATAGGCATAGGTATAGGTATAGGTATAGGTATAGATATATGTAATCTCATTTGATTCTTGTGGCAGCAGTCTTCTCTCTTACCTTTCATTTTATTACTTAGTTAACAGAATTTTACAGATGAGAAAGCTAATAAAGGCGACATTACTTACGCATGTTAGTAAGTAGATGAACCAGGATTTGATCTCAGGTGTTCTGGCTCAGAATCTAGCATTCTTTCCACTGCATCATTCCATTTTATTTTTATTTTTTTAATATTTTTTTATTTGATTTCTTGTTTACATCATTCATTTTCATGAGATTTTTGAATTACACATTTTCTCCCTATCTTTCTCCTACCCCAAACCTAAAACAGCAATCCCACTATAAAGCCACTCCCCTGATCTGCTCTCTAACTTTCTGGTAGGGCAGGGAGGGTCTCCCTACCCCAGCCCCTGTCTATCTTAATTCCTAGTTGCAGGTATTACAGGGCTTTAAATTTTAGATTCTTTCGATTCCTCCCTTGTCACCCACCCCCACTGGAAGGACATTCAATTCAATACAGGCTGTGAATGTGTGATTATACAGGACATCTTCATAGTGGACATATTGTGACAGTGATAATATGTCCCTCCTTCCTATCTCTTCCCCCCTTGTTCTGTTCTCTACCCTGTCCCTGTCCCTTTACTGAAGTGTGTGCTTCCAGCATCCCTCCC